>OY987213.1:24589044-24982799 GCA_963920805.1 Primula vulgaris
CGAAGATCGAAAGAAAGATCGATGGCGAAAGAAGACAGAACCGCACATGGGATCGAGAAGTTCGACGGAAATGACTTCGCATTCTTGAGAATGCAAATAGAAGACTATCTGTACTGGAGGAAGATGCATCAACCATTTCTTCCCGAGGAGAGGCCGACCACGACCACCGATGATCCGTGGAAACTCTTAGACCGACAAGTGTTGGGAGTGATCCGACTAACACTATCTAGGAGTGTGGCGCACAACATCGCAAGAGAGACGACGACGATGGGGATGATGAAGGTCTTCACCGACATGTATGAAAAACCATCTGCAAACAATAAGGTAAATCTCATGCGTAAGTTGTTCAACCTACGCATGGCTGAGAACACGCCTGTCGCAAAGCACATAAATAAGTTCGTCGACACCCCAAATCAGTTGAATGCGGTTGAGATAACTTTTGAAGACGAGGTAAGAGCCCTAATACTGCTAGCCTATTTACTGAACAGTTGGAAGTTCATGCGAGCTGCTATCAGCAACTCAATTGGAAAGGAGAAACTGACTTACAAACGACATCCGAGATCAAATACTCGCTGAGGAACTCATGAGACAAGATATAGGTGAATGCTCAAATGATGGAGCAGCCTTGAACGTCGGTTCAAGATACCGAGGTAAGGACACATTGGACAAAAGAGCTCGTTCAAAATCGAGAGGTAGAAGGGGGCAAAACCGAGGTGGCAAAAATAGCGATCGAACAAAAAGAATCTTCGATACTATAACTGCCAGGGTATGGGGCACTTCACCCATGAGTGAAAGCTGCCGAAGAAGGAAACCGACAGATGTCATGTGGTAAATATTGCGAGCGACGAGGATTCGAGTGATTGTTTAGTGCTTGCCGTACAGAGAAATATAGATTCGTGGATTCTAATACTCTGGGGCATCATTTCACACGACCCGCTCAGAAGGATTTATTCGAAAATAACATTGCGGGTAATTTCGGTAAAGTGTATCTAGCCGACGGAGAAGCGTTGGATGTTGTTGGAATGGGCGATGTGAAGATTCGCATTCCAAATGGGTCGGTACGGAAGCTGAGGAAAGTGAGGCATGTTCCGAGGTGACCAAGAATCTGATCTCATTAGGACAACTCGATGCAGAGGGACACTTCATTTCGTTTAGCAGTGGAGCTTGGAAAGTTTCACGAGGAGCTATGGTGATAGCACGAGGGAGCCAAGGTCAGTACATTGTACATGATGACCGATGATGAATGTACAATTGCGGCAGCTGTGTCGCAAAATTGCTCTGAACTGTGGCATCGACGTTTAGGTCACATGAGTGAGAAGGGATGAATGTGTTAGTAAAGGACGGGAAATTTCCAGGCTTGAAGTCTGTCAACCTCGACATGTGTGAAGGTTGCATCTTCGGGAAGCAAAAGAAGGTGAGCTTCCAGAAAGGTGGAAAAAGCTCCTAGGGAGGAAAAGCTAGCACTCGTCCACTCCGATGTATGGGGGCCATCCCCGGTAACCTCACTTGGAAGATCTCAGTACTATGTGACCTTCATCGACGATTCGACGAGGAAGACATGGATTTACTTCTTGAAACACAAGTCTGAAGTGTTTAAGAAATTTCAAGAATGGAAGGCCATGGTCGAACTAGAGACCGGGAATAAACTGAAATGTTTGAGGTCCGATAACAGCGGAGAGTACATTGATGCGAAGTTCGTAGAGTTCTGTGCACAAATAGACATTCGAATAGAGAAAACCATCCGAAGAACGCCACAACAAAATGGCGTGGCCGAGAGAATGAACCCGAACAATCAATGAGCATGCTAGGAGTATGAGGCTGTAAAGTGGCTGCCCAAAACCTTATGGGCACATGCAGTAACCACGACGGTTTATCTCATTAACCGCGGACCCTCAGTGTCATTAGAAAAGATAATTTCCGAGGAAGTATAGATAGGAAATCCTATCTTTTATGAACATATACGAGTGTTCGGTATTTGTACAAAGATCGACAAGATGTAGTGTGGAAGAAGATGCGCTCCCGTCCGAGAAAAGTGGTATGGTCGACATGAATGCGTTTCCAAGGCTGGAGTTGGAAGATAATGCTAAAGATGAGCAAGTAGTGCTCGACAACCTACCAGCACATGCTGAAGAGGACGAGCATTTACCCCAAACTCCTCAACCTGAATTGGGACGAGGTTATCACGAAAGGAGAGCCACTTTCCGATACTCTCCTTCCATACATTTCATACTACTCAATGATGCAGGCGAGCCCGAGAGTAGAGAGGAAGCTCTGGAGCTGAAAGATTCGAACAAGTGGGAGCTCGTCATGAAGGATGAGATGAAGTCACTAAAGAAGAATGTGACTTGGCAGTTAGCCGAAATACCCAAGGAGAAAAGGGCACTAAGTAACAAATGGGTGTTCCGACTAAAGGAGGAACAAGATGGCTCGAAACGGTACATGGCACGATTTGTAGTCAAAGGGTTCTAACAAAAGGAAGGAATTGACTACACTGAGATCTTTTCTCCGGTCGTAAAGTTGACGACTGTTCAGCTATTGTTGAGCATTATTGTAAATGGGAATCTTCATCTTGAGCAGCTAGATGTGAAACCTGCATTTCTCCACGGAGATCTTGAAGAAGAGATTTACATGCTACAACATGAAGACTTTATCGAAAAGGGAAAAGGGAGACTGGTCTGCAAACTAAAGAAGAGCTTGTACGGGCTAAAACAAGCACCACGATAGTGGTATAAAAAGTTTGACAGTTTCATGGTGGGTACCAGGTTTGAAAGAAGTGATAGTGATCACTGCTATTTCGTAAAGAGATTCAAGAACTCTTCGTGCGTCATCCTACTTCTATACGTAGATGACATGTTGCTTGCCGGGTCGAGCCTTGTAGAAATTAACAAGGTGAAGCAACAGTTGGAGAAACATTTTGAGATGAAGGATTTGGGTGCCACAAATCAGATCCTCAGTATGAGGATTTACCGAGGAAGGGATGTGTCTTTGTTTCTGTCACAAGCCAAGTATGTGAAGAAAGTGTTGGCTCGGTTTAGCATGAGTGATGCCAAGGCTGTAGGCACACCCCTAGCCGCACACTTTAACTTGTCGAAGGAACAATCACCATCGGATGAGGAAGGAAAGGATCGTATGTCGAACATACCCTACGCTTCAGCAATTGGTAGCTTGATGTACGCTATGGTGTGTACAAGACCGGACATTGCCCACGCAGTGGGAGTTGTCAGTCATTACATGAGTAACCCGGGCAAGCACCATTGGGAAGCCGTGAAGTGGATATTGAGATATCTATCGGGTACTGTGAGTTCGGTATTATGTTTCCGAAAGACCTTGGTAGGCTTGCACGGCTATGTTGACGCTGATATGGCCGGTGATCTGGATAGCCGAAAGAGCACAATGGGATGTGTTTGTAGCTACGGTGGTACTGCTGTGAGTTGGAAATCTAAGCTGTAAAAGATCGTTGCACTGTCGACCACAGAGGCTGAGTACGTCGCGATGACGGAAGCAAGCAAAGAGATGATTTGGTTGCAAGGTTTCTTAGAGGAGCTCGGTCAAAAAAACGACAAGGGAGTTATGCACTGTGATAGTCAAAGTACAGTTCAGCTAGCTAAGAATCTTGTATTCCATTCACACACCAAGCACATACAGATCTGTTACCATTTTATCCGGCCTGTTCTAGAAGATGGAATCTTCGCGCTAGAAAAGATTGAGGGCGCTAAGAACCCCACCGATATGCTAACGAATGCTGTTACAATCGACAAACTGAGGTTATATGCGACCTCAGTAGGACTCCGAGCTTGAGACTCAGGGTTGCCGCTACACTGGAAGAATGGGTAACTTGCCGATGATGGAAGAGTACTAATTACTATACAAGGATACCGATGGGAGCATTCTGCTCGGGGGAGCACAGTGAGTTCGGTGGTCGTGGATAATCAGAATTTTTTTGAAGCACTCGACATTTGACTCCAAGTGGGAGATTGTTGAGTTGTGGAGCCAAATGTGTTTTGGCCATTTTCACTAATTATCCCACATCACTAAGAAGTGTAATAAGAGCCACTATGAGTTCTATATAGGAAAAATACTCATTAAGTCACACTTTTTAAACTTAATCCTTAAAAAGTCACATACAAGATCACTCTTCCCATTTAGTCACACTTTATCTAAAATATAAATACACCTATAAATTCTATTTTTTACTCAACTTCTCATCTCTGCTATCTCTCTCTCTACCTCTCCTTCACGGTCTCATCTCTCTCTATATATCCATGGCGATCAGAACTCGTCAGAATCCTTCACCAACCGGAGCTCTGTCACTACCACGAGAGGCGGCGAAGCCGCAAAGAATCAGAGTTGCCTTGCTCTCTCTCCCTCTTTCCTCCTCTTCGTTTGTACCGCCAGGTGATAGGCCGACGGCGACAACGATATCCGCCTTTATGGCGGTCGTCGGTTAGGTCTTCTTTGATTGGGTGAAAATTTATGCAAGAAATTTACAAGGTTTATATGAGATGAAATTTAGGTATGATAACTTAAATAATTCTTTTAATTTTCGTCGATTAGGTCTTTTTTGGTTGGGTGCGGACATTTATCTTTTCAATATTTATTCATGATGGACGGGGATAATGAATTGTTTGGATGCAATCATGTAATTGTGCTCATAATTATAGTTACACAAATTTATGTCGATCTCATGGACGAGTCGATCAAATCGATCTCATCTCTGTGACTAGGTGAATGGCTATGAGAAAGTAAATGCTTGTGGAAGAACTTTGTTTGGTTTTCATCTATTTGTTTTAAATTAATTTTTGGGTTTTTTGTTGAATACAAAGGTGATTTGGGTTTTTTGCTGAATTCGTGTCAATTGGTCACTTTTGTTGAAAAAAACTGATTTGGTATGTTGATTGGTAGTAATTTGGGAAAACTATTTAGCAATATGCACTTTTTATTGATCCACCTTATATGCAATTGTATTGACATTTTATGCACATTTTTATGCACCCGTATGCAATTTTATTTATCTTTTATGCACATTTTATGCACCCGTACGTATCCATTTTTATGAACTTTTATTCACCTTTTATGCACTCATATGTACATTTTTATGCAGCCGTATGCAATTTTATTGACGTTTTATGCACTCGTATGCATTTTTATTGATATTTTATGCACTCGTTTGCACTTTTTATGCACGATTTATGCAATTTTTATGCATTTATATTGACCCGTATATATTTTTATGTATTTTTTATGCAACTTTTATGCACTTTTTTATACACATTTATGTATATTTTATGCATCTTTTATACACTTTTTATGCAATTTTTATGCACTTGTTATGCACTTTTTATTCACCCATATACACTTTTTATGCACCGTATGCACATTTCATGCACCATTTATGCACCCGTATATAATGTTTATGCTTATGCACGTGTATGCACTGTTTATGCTTATGCACTCGTATACACTTTTTATGCATCCGTATTCACTTTTTATGCAATGTTTATGCACACTTTATGCACATGTATGCATTTTATATGCATTATTTATGCACCATTTTATGTATTTTTATACACCATTTATACACCCGTATGCACTTTTTATGTTATGCATCCGTATGCACTTTTTATGCACCCGTGTGCACATTTTATGCATCATTTATGCACCAGTATGCACTTTTTATGCATATTTTATGCACCCTCACTTTAGGAATCGACATTCATTTTTTATGTACTTTTTATGCACACGTATGCATTTTATATGCACTATTTATGCACCATTTTATGTACTTGTATGCACTTTTTATACACCATTTATACACTCGTATGCACTTTTTTATGATATGCATCTGAATGCACTTTTTATGCACTTGTATACAATTTGTATGCACCTTTTATCCACTCGTATGCACTTTTACGTACTTTTTATAAAACTGTATCCACTTTTATACACTTTTTAGACTGGTATCCACTTTTACGTACCTTTTATACACTTTTTATTAACTCGTATCCACTTTAATGCATATTTTACGCACTTTTTATGCACTTTTATGCATGTTTTTGCACATTTTATGCATTTTTATATATTTTTTATGCAATTTCTATTTATCTTTATGCACTTTTTATGCACTTTTTATGCACATGTATGCACTTGTTATGCACTTTCTATGTATATTTATGCACTTGTTATGCACATTTGTGAAAAATGTTGTTTTTTTTGTGAAAATACTGTTTTGTTTGAGAAAAAGCTGTTTTCTTGTTAAAAAGCTGTTTTTTGGTGAAAGACCGTTTTTTTGTGAAAATGCTGGTTTGTTTCTGAAAATACTGTTTTTTCTGAAAAAGCTGGTTTTTTGTGAATAAGCTGATATTTTTATGAAAAAAGCTGTTTTTTGTGAAAAGGCTGTTTTTTGTGAAAAAGTTGATTTTTTTGTGAAAAATTGTAAAAAAACAAACTTTTTTTTGTGTGAAAAACTTTTTTTTGTGTGAAAAACTGTTTTTTTTGTGAAAAAACTATTTTTTTTCGTGAAAGTAGCTATTTTTATATGAAATAAGCTATTTTTTTTAAAAAAAATTGAGTTTTATTTTTTAGGTTTTGTTAGAGAGAGAAAGATAGTTTGAGAGAGAAAAGTGTAATAAATGTCCTCCAAATTAGATTTTGGGGCCTATTTATATTTTTATTCTTATGTGTGACTTTTTATGTATTAACTTTGAAAAATATAACTTATTGAGAATTACCCCTTCTATATGTGTTCCACCTATCATATATTTTAATTATCACATATTTGAGAGAATATTATATTGAGAGAGTTTTAGTTATGAGAGAACCATATCTTTGTGATCAAGTTAGATTACGTTTGTAATTCTCTTTATAATATATATATATATATATATATATATATATATAAATAAGTGTCACGTGTAGTGGGTGAACTCCGTTATCAAAGTGCGTGTGCATTTTACATAATATTTATGTATTTATTTAAGCTGAGTAAAACCACTTACTCTCACCAAAAGTACATCTACTAATTTGTGTAGTAACTAAGCAAGTGTTATATCCCAGGCGTATAACTTTTGAAAGTAAAATTATTTTGATTGGGAAAACCTTTTTATACTTTCACGATTTCATCAAGGAAGCGTTTTTCATTTTTGGTTTATGCTGTTATTATTTTTACGTTTTTGTTTTCCGTGTTGATTGACGCTTCTGTAAGCATAACAGCTACGATGTTACCATGTGTCCTGCTATCATTGAAATATATTTTTTGAAGAAAACTATTGATTTCATTTTTTTTTTCAGGAGCCAACTAAAAGTTCATCCAGAAACTTAACAAATTTCGTTTTATCGCAATATATTTCTTAGTTATGAGTTACTTTTTTTCCTTACGTTATTCTACTTACTTTTGATTTGTATTTTATTTTTTATGGTGATCTCATGAAAGTTGGGTTACTTTTGAAGTTTTGATATTGCATTTCTGAAAACGTTGTTGGTCATGGTTGGGACCATACTCGGGCTGCTCATATGAAACGTAGAGGCCGAAAGGTTATTGGTGGAAAGCTACCCGTTATTCGTGAGCCATTAATATAGATATATGGCCAGGCTCGTGAGCGCACATGGTACATCGGTAGATAAAAATGTCGTGTTTCGAATCAGATGAATTTACAAATAGGACAACGTTTGAAGTTGGATCTATCTGGTTAATGAAGTTTTCTTTCACAGAGTGCATCACGTCTACTGTTATACCGAGTATCGGAAAGAAAAAAAAACAGATTCCTACATTTGTTAACTAAACCTAAAACAATGAAAACTAGCTCGAACTAGATTGTTTCTATTGAACAAATTTTGAAGTCTTATTCCTAAATATCAAAGCTATAGAAGAGGAGTCTTTGCCTTTTACTTGCGGAAAAGATTTTGAAAGCAAGGTTCATTTTCCCATATGCATCCCAAACAATTCAGAATTACTACATAGAAAATCTATGTTTTATCTCTTTTGGAAATTCAACCGCCCAATGAAAAAGGAAAATAGATATGCATAGACTATCGGAAAAGCAGCAAGAGCAATAGAAATAAATGGTAAGTGGTCATGTCGATATCCAAAATAATCTCTTACAAATGCCGCAACAGTTTTTGTTTCTCCAAACACCAAAATATCCTCCTCGATATCACCGCATTGGGATGTGAGCATGGCATTTAAAGTCCAAGATGATGGAACTAGGTAATATAACCATATCCACCACCCGGGAATTCTCTGCAATTGAATTTCTTCACATTAAAAAGGAATTATAACATTTATATAACTCTAGGCTTAGTTTTATTAAAGTTTTTCCAAATTTTAATTAAAATCATTATAGTGAACGCATTCCGCTTTCACCATCTAGGTGAAAACACTGTTGTCTTTTGCGTTTAGCACAAAACGTGAGAAAACTAGTCTTGGTCTACATCAACGAAAGTAGATGATATAGAAGGATTTGGTAAATGGGCCTAAAGCTGTGGGCAAATATTCTGAGTAATTCAATTATAGTGTCTTACCGGTTTCAGTATTATAAATCCCGAGAACAAATTGAACATGGGATAACATGATATCTGCAGTATTGAGGCTAAGGACAAGTTTGGAGTGATAGAAACCAGCAGCATTCCCAGGTAAGTATAGTACAAAAGTGTACAAAATATGGTGTAGGAGTACCAAAAAACCTTATATACGGACCAATAGTAACCTATCATTGGATATGTTACCACGACAAAGGTAAATGCTTGGAAAAAGACATGGGACCTCAATTACGACCTGCCATAACGTTAAAAAGTAATTTAGTATATTGAAAAGATTGGAAAATCTAACAAAAAGTGTAACATATATATGACAAAAAGAGAGAAATAACAAGAATTTGTATTTAGCTAAACTACTGAAAGTAGAGGTAAAGGAAAAATTAAAAGAAACAAAAAGTAACGGGAAAAGAGAGAACAGTCCGTAAAGATTAACAGAAAGGAAAGGAAAAAAAACAGCAGTCTTCAAAAGACCATAGATTTTCATGTAGCAATGTGATGTTTAAAAAAACAACTTCACACACACCTGTGCAAGTGTGTAAGCCTATGAGGCATACATCCCAGCAAATCTTTCTCGATAAATTACATTTCGCTCCGTTGAGACATAGGGTATAACCGCTGAGCAATTGTTTATGCCCAAGAATATAATCGCAACAAATATTGAACCAAACATAATAAATAAGTCCTCCTGGTTGTTTCTGTCAAACAAAAAGGTTGAGGACATGAAACATTAGTCAATACATGAAAAAGGTATGAAATCAGTAAAATCGCATACAAAAAATTAACTTTAAAAAAAAACTATGAAAGGAATACATCATTTTACTTTAACAAATAAATAATGTAGAAATTATACTGTCATGACCGTTATCGTAAATATGAAGAGCTTACATTTTTTGGCCATGACCCCAGAATAGGATCCCGAAAAATATGGAGGTGGCAAGTGTATATAGCCACCGCATTAAGTTGTATGAAGGACTTCTCCAATAAACTAAATTCACTTTCCAGAGACAACATTTGAACTGTCCCCATGCATTTTGTGAAAATCGTGTTGGAAATTCCAATGGTTTTGAATCAGTAGGTACCGTCAAACTCCTAGCAAAGTTTTTGTTTTCCTGAAATAATGACACAAATTGCAGTCAATGAAAATATTCTTATCTTAGAATTCAACAAAGTATCAAATGCAGAAGTAGTCTTTGAAATTAGGAAAATAAAAGTTTAGCATTCTGTATAGCTAGCTGTAAATTCGGGAAAAAAATATGATAGCTAGATTATTGACTTGGATCATCAAAAGACGTTAAAAATGTAAATGTGGTTTATCTTTTTCTCTTTTTATATAAATGAACGCGTTGAAAATTGTGGAGATTATATATTCTCAGCCTTCTAGAAAGAAAAAGAGGATTTAGCTTTAGATTCTAGTTTCAAACAGAAGATTTTTAAACTTTTATTAAAATAATTGCGGTTTTCTTCTGGAAAAATATATCTCCACCAACATTATGAATTAAATTATAGGTAAGGAATTTTCGTCAAACCAATCAGAGATATATACCATATTAAACGCAGATGACAAAGGATCTAAAGTATTATCTTACTTACTCATATAAAACGGATTTTTTATAAATATGAGGAAAATCTACATCTAGTTGAACTTCTGCAGATGTAGAAGTGACCTCCATCATCCATGTAGCTGGATTGTAATGACGTGTAATCCTTGATACACCTGACATACTCTGTCAAAAAAGATAAGTAAATAGACATGGCAGATAAATTGTTAGTTTCAAATCCCAGCATATTCCATACAAAAATTAGGAACGTATACTGCGGTCAAAATCTTTTACAGTAAGTAAATCACCTCAAAATATTCGATCACACTTTTTGAATGCTGTCCCAGCGGCTTTTTGAATATTCGATCACACAATATTCGATCATATGTCCACCGGCTTTCGACAAAAATAACTGCAGACCATTTTTGAAGACAAAACACAAATACAGTTCTTATAAAAGCTAAAAAAATTAGAAGAATTCGGTTTGCTCATTTTGGCTAATCATGAGAAAATTGATGAAATGAATTTCGTATTATTAAGGTGTCAAATTTTGTGATTAGTCTCTCTTTTTTGTCAGCTAGGCCTAGGATGTTCAAGGTAACCAACTTCTCAAGTCCAGGTCTTTATTACTGGTTCAAAAGAGTGGCCTCTTAAAGATCTCGATATAGTCTAGCTTTATTTTTTGCATTACAGTTTTTCTAGCATTGTCAATTGTATCTAGCTGGATTTTATATCCCCTTTTTAGAGAAACTGCCTTCGGGTGAGTAGCATCTAACCAGATTCGGCACAATATTGTCCACAGAAGACAAAAGTTATAGAAATGCACAATTTGTTAAAAAAAAAAAAGAAATTTGCAGACTTGAAAACCTACTTCATCAAATGATTCAAAAATGTCGATACTTGGTTGGTGAATTGTTCAAACAATTGTTCTTCCAGTATCAGAAATATTTTTAACATCACGCATAACGATAGCAGCTGATCTGGCATCTAGCCAAGTTGTCGGCTCATCCATAAATATAATGGAAGGATTAACCACAAGCTCGACAGCTATTGTAAGTCTCTTTCGTTGCTCATTTGATAGACCACGAACACCATTTATACCAACTAACCCATCTTTTATATCATCTAGCTCAATTATCTCCATGACTTCTTTCACAAACGCCTGACGGAGACACCAAGAGTACAAAAAATTAGCAAGAGATTTGATCATATTATACATGCTTCGTTTCATTTGTATTCTAATTTCTTAATATGTAACACATATTTAGTATTTGAATCGATCTCAGGATTTAAACGTAACCAAGCTGAAAAAATGACCGATTCTTCAACGGTAAGCTCTGGAGAATGGATGTCCGTTTGCTCACAGTAACCTGAAACCCTAGAATAGGTTTCTTGAACTTTTATATAGCCGCCAATAGGTATTTCACCTTCGATGGTCCCACTGGTTTTTCTTCCAGAAAGTACATCTAAAAGGGTTGTTTTCCCAGAACCACTAATACCCATCAATGCTGTAAGTATATCAGGCGTAAACACGCCCGTTATATCACAAAGAAGTTGCAGCCTTTCCTGTCCGTAATCTATTTCTTTCATTTCCTGAGAATACACAAAATAATTAAGGCGAGATACCACAATTTACACTATTGGAACTAAAAAGAAGTTCTCTCAACAATGACAAAATGATATACTTGGGGGGTATCAATGAAGTATTGCACATCCTGAAACACTACACTGAGGGGCTCAAATGGTAAACTTGTTCGGCCTGAAAAATGAAATAGAGAGATGCTATTACGCTAGTATATAACTATATATAGAATGCATAAGTAAAATAGAAGAAACAAGCATATGAAGCATTTATTATTATCATTAAAAGAACGAGTAATGACCTGCCAAAGGTTCATCAGTTGTATCAGGAAGCGATTGTCTGGACCTTTCTTCTAAATTGTTATCTTTGTTTCTTCCTTGTATTTGCTTGAGATTTTCACTGGATATAATAGCACGAGAGCGAGGAGCTGAAAAGTGTATGAATGCTATATTTATTGCATCATTCTAAATGTTTAATTGCAGGTTGTAATATAGGCTGGTAAACTTACAATTTAAGAAAGTTGAAAATTATAATAACCCAAATAAAGCGCCCACAGATATCCAGTAGAAGTAATCATCAAACTTTAATCCACACTCAGTTAGTATTTCATCCCCGATAGTTGTGTTTGTAGACAACCTCTGGAAAAAAAATAATTCACATATTTTCTTTAATAGAAGTTAGATCTACACCCCATCCAACTTTCGATACCCTCACCATTTGCCATTGTGTACAAAGAAGAAAAACAAATCAGCAAAAGAGCAAGAGGGAAAATTTTACAATTAGATGCATACATCTATAAATGCACCCATACATGAATGAAAACAACAACACATATGAAGAAGCAAAACACATTTATGCATATTTTCCCGCATCATGATACATGGATCTATTATTGCTATTTGTACCAATGTTATAAAAAAGGTTAGTTGTTTTTGCAAGAGTAAAAATTGCTATCTATAATTGCTATCACCACAAGTGTAAAAAATGTAAGCTTTATCGGAGTAAATGGCATGAAAAAACTAGTTTTTACGGCTTTTTTGAGTTTTGAATCGAGCTTTTTGCCTTTGAGGCGGGCTTTTAAGACAGTGATATGTATATACAAAAAAGAACACCACCACAGTAGACTAGAAAACAAGAAGTAGAGTATGCTTCTAAACAGGGCCAAGGAAACGTGAACACGAACTGAATTAGATATATTTCTTTCGATGGTTGCAAGCACCCAATTTACCAAAATACAAGTTTACTTCTTAACAAATTATGCTTTCTTTTGAACTGATACAAGAAGAAATCTATATAAGACAAACTCATCTGAGCAACAATAATACTTCTCCCTTAGCGTATCTTGCCTTAGAATAAGTAACTAGGAAAAACTCGTCAAGGTTGAAATGCATGAAGAATTCAAGAATCTAGAGAAACATAATTTAACCTTTTCCCATCGTGGGGAACTGAATTCATTAATAGCAGGGCCTATCTCACCGTATGTCATTGGAGAAATCCAAAATCCCCATTTCAACCATACAGGCATGGAGTCTGCGATTTAGTTACAAGATATTATTAACCCTATCCCAAAAAAAGGAAACAAAAAAGATTATAAGAAATGCTTACCTTTTGGCACAATAAACCCTCCACATAAGTAGATTATAACTGCTACAAGCGACCCGAATGCTGATGTAGCAACCATAGTGCGGCACACAGATGCAATGAAACGAAACATTGACATTGCAGATGCATTTACAAGAAAGAGCAGAAGGATCTGCCGAAAGAACCTAAGACAGAAAGCCGAAATTTAAAAATTTAAAAACGAGGTCTATTGCCAGTTGCCACTCTGAACAAAACGAACTAGTGAAAAGAATTTCTATTGGGTTTTTTAACAATGTTGCACAACCTATATGCCAAATGCTTAACTTCCAGCATGTTGCTTTTCAGAAAACTTAATCTCTTTGCTTAGTATATATCTTATGCAATTATAACCATATATATTATACATGAAGTCTTGCCTGTTTGGGTTCTTGATCAATAAGGTGACACGCCAAAATCAGAGCACAAGTATCTAAGAATTGATGAACTTTTTTAAACCTTCAAAATTCTTTTGTTTTACAAATATTACAAAAAATGCAGGTTTGCTTAAAAAACTATTTAAACTATAACTGATGATGACCTGCTCGCCTTTGGGCTGTATCCGATTACGTAGTTAGAGATGTCCATATTAGAGATTGCAAAAGTGAAAGGGGAATCCTTAAAATTACATTTGGAATTGCATAGCTCCAGGCTGGGTAAAAATACAGATCTTTCTGCTTATAGAAAACTTTTAGGCTTAAAACAGTGAAAGCCATTTTCGGCATTGCTTCAAAAAATAACTGAATTAGTGCGTAGAACAAAGACCCCATATAGTAGTTAGCATGAAGAAATTCAATTCCCATCCGATTTCGAATAAATATTGTCATCGCGATTAATGCCATGAAGGCCAATTGCAAACAAGATAACAAAAAGAGAATTCGAGACACAGTAAGAATTTCAAACACAGAAACCTTTAGAATCCAAATTCAAGAAGTTAGTCATGGTAACCTGTATTGATTTGAACACGTAAACAAAAGAAAACCTCTTCATGAGCAGAATTTCCCTAGACATACAAACTCTAAAGAGGGACCATTTAGGAAGAAGATACTTCGAAAAAGTAATGGCATTAGTATGGCTTTGGGACTTGACAAAGGGATCCAATAGCTCTTTATCTAACATCATCCCAATATTTGATTCCTTAAATTTCATAGAAAACTCATTAACAGGTACAAATTTGTGGGCCCTATCATCCAAATACCAATATTGTGCTTGATCTTTTTTTGAAAGAACCTGAAACTCAAATCAAGTAGTTGGAGCACTAAACAAATACCTAAAAAAAATAGATCAGAAAAAACAAAATAAAACGAGCCATGCTAGACCTACTTCCTGAAGAAAATCAGCTACTCCTTTCCTATCAGGACACGTGAACCCGCATTTTTAAAATCCTAAAATATTGTCACGGGACGGGGTCCATGGTATGTAATTTTCCCTTGTGCCATTAGTATAATGTCATCAAATAATTCAAAATTTTCTGGAGCAGGCTGTAAAAGGGCCACAACTACGGTTGCATCCATTATATGAGCCGATTGTTGTAATGAAGCGACAATTTGACAAGTTGTAGAACTATCTAACCCATTTGATATTTCATCCATTAACAGAACTTGTGACGGACCCGCAAGCATCTCACCTGCATAATTGCAAAAAAAATTTTATTTTACAGATAGCACGTATCTAGAACAGATAATTCATGTTGGCAAGACAGAATCATGTAGAATAATATAAATCATTTTGTTATATATTCAAAATAAGAAAATTGTTAACCGGGTTACATAAGTTGATCAAGAATACCTGTTGTTAGTCTTTTCATTTGCCCACCCGAGATGCCTCTAATCATATCATCTCCAACAAATGTGTCAGCGCAAATATCAAGTCCGAGAATCTAATGTTATCATCACAAAGACGGACAAATTATCAGCTCGTGAAGCAATGAGATTATATAACTTATAACTCAACAGTAATAAAATTTACTTTTAAAATATAGTCTGTATAAAGAGTATTCCTTTGTCCTTGAACCGAGATCGCCTGTGAAGAGAAACTAAAATTACTTAGTTTGTAACAAAATCAGGAGAAATGTGCTGCAAGTTATCAATAAAAGTATCTGTTTCTTTGTAAAAAACATTATAAGAAAATACTCTATTCTAAAGTGAAAAAAAAAGTAAAAATGTTCAGAAGATTCTGTAATCGAATACAAGAACAAGATAGTATAGCAAAAGCATGCTTTTGGTACACGTGAATCTGAGTTGGCAAACTTCTAATTACATGAATATATTTTCGGAGTAAATTAATTAACGAATTATACTTCATTTTGAGAAGCATAGATATGAAGGACAACTTAAAAGGCGGGAACCTCGTCTTGTTTCAAAGTATTGCAGAGGTTTGCAAAAGAATGGCATGTGCTATATTTTTGGTATGCATCACAAATGGCAAATGTACTAGCATATATAAATATCATTCATATTCATCATTTTCGGCCAGATTTCTGATATCACTACAAATACATGAAAGAATGTCCAAAACCAAAAGTTACTTCAAGAGTACACAATTGGAAATGTCAATTTATTCTGCTAAATAGGAACATATTTATCTTAGTGCTCAAATTTGCTCTCCTTTAGATTCACTAGGTTTTTTATTAGGGCCTTGGCCGATTTTTTTTTGAAAATCCATCACCAAGATGAACAGAACTTAATAAGATTGGGTGATAGAATAAAATATGGAATCGAGAAGAATAATTACATGGTGAAGTTTTACGAGTCCTATACACTACAAGATCCACAGAGTCACGAGTGTTTAGAACATAACGTTTCATATATACCCTGCATAAAAAATCGATGATATTTACCTTTTGGTAGGAGACTACCTATGGATTCTAGATTATGTTTTTCAAACTATCATTCTAAAATCTGGATGTTTCCCAAATATAACTAGGCTCTTGCAAGAGTTACCTTCATAAATAAATCTATATCGGGATCTGGATTCCTTGCTGGTTCTCCCTTCTACAGACCTCAGAGATAATCGCTAGGCATGTAAGGAAAAGAATGGTTTAGCTACCACAGAAATTATACTTTTAACATATTTATGATGTCTTCTGAATCAACTATCAATGTCATACCTGCTCGGTTTCCAACACCTTGACATTGAGCTGAAAACTCTAATATTTCCCTCACAGTCATCTGAGGAATATGTAAATCATATTGACTTATATAACAGATGTTTTCTGTGGTATAAATTCCTCGAGCTTGTATCCATTGTAAGAAACTTCGCCTGCAACCTGTTAGAAAATCATGTTAGTTAGAGAAGCATTTCGTTAACCAGATTACATTTTTTTTTCCACACAACCTGTCAGCTTTTATCGACTTTTCATCTCAACCTAGAGATAGTTAGAATTTAGATCCTAACTTACGAACTATTACACCACCATCCAATTCGATGATTTCCGTTTATTCATATTGGACAAGAACGGGATGTTAACTAGTAGAATGAAGCTTAAATAAGAGAGAAAAACTTTGTTTCTATAAAGCTCCTCAAATAGATCCACCCCATTTAGCACATCTTTCACTTTCTAGCTCATTGAGGTGAGGCATTTTATCAACACACATAGACTACTATTATATATATCCCACAAATCTTATGTTTGTTTTTATAAAGCACATAGAGAAGGATAACCTTGAGGCATTTATCAAGATTTCCTGAAAGTGCTTTCAAGAATGAGGTTTTCCCGCATCCAGGTGGACCAATTAGCAATGTCAGCCTGCAATAATAAAATAAAATGTTATTAATTTTAAGTTACTTAACACGATTTAAATGTATGATACAATCAAAATTCTCATTCAATACCCTATTAGCAGAAAAAAAAGTTTTTTTTTTGGAAAAGATTAGCTAAATTTCAATTCTTACCTTCCAAGCTTAATGATACCACTGACATCATCAAGTATGGTGATATTAGCTTCCTCTGAATTTATTCCAAGCACCTTTGTACCATCCTGTCAAACAACCACAACATGAATGTACTTAAAAACCCCTATAAATATTTACAGAATTTTAGCATGTGGCATTAGGTCTTCGCTAGAGATATAAAACAGGAATACAGCAACTAGGTAAACCACTAAATACTAATCTATAAAAAGCAAAAGGTGCCATATAAGACTTCCTTGAGAATAATTGTATTTTTATAAGTATATCCACTTACATATGTTTGATAAACAGATACCCTATCAAATTTATGTGAAATTCAAGAGTATATCTGAATTACTTTCGTATCTAGTTGCAAGGCTTTCACGTAAGAGCACTAACTTGCAATAAATAGATTTGGGATGTACCCGGAATAATTTGACCCAAATTACATATTAATTATCTAGTTCTGTCATAAGCAGTGAGATCAATGTGCTGCTTAGACCTAGTTTGGTACAAAAGAAGGGAATCTAAGAAGAATTTGAGGTATGTCTGGAAATTGAATGGAGAAGACTCATAAAATATTCCAATACTATAAATAAAAAAACCTAGATAAGTCTCATCCATATCCTAACATTCAAAGCTTAAAAATAATACTCCTACTGTAGTACTATTACAGATTATCTAGTCCGGGGTTAGATTCTTGTTATTCGTACTAGATAATTTCCTGGTTGAAGACAACAGATCTTTTTCAAATTATAAAACAGAAAAAGTTATATATAAAGTTAATTATTACAGGCATCAATATTACTATTTTCCTGCAAGTCAAAGAGATTATTTTAAGATTGAGAAACTTACAGAAACAATGCTTTTGAGAGAGTTCCAAATAGTAGGAAGAGGCTTCCCATGGACCACTTCGCACCCCGCCTCAACATTTAGCTTTTGATATCTTATCTCTACTGTGGGCAAATTTACCCCAACTCTGCAATCACTATCTTAGTTAAATATAATTTCCCTACCCTCTAAAATCATAACGAAATTGAAAAATTAAAGCAACAGAAAGAAGTAAGCCAATAAACGCATTATGTGACAAGATCCTAATATTTTCTTTTGGTTTAGAACAAAGAACTTGAAGCATCAATGCGAGATAACAATTTTCTCTTAAGATATCTTTTTCGTAAAGATATATGCTTTTCTTAAACATGGGTATAAACAACAATTCGAGTAATATCTGAAAATCATAAGGTAAAAATATATTACTGTTCAGTCTCGAAATCAAATTCACAAATCACACTCGTACAATTAATTAATGAATTGGCTACTCATGAGTCATGAAATATGTTGAAGTGTGCTCATAAGGAGAAAAGGAAAGGAAAGAAAAAACTTGCTTGTCTACTCTTTCCCTCAGTTTTTGTAACAAGCTGAGGTTGTCTGTTTGATGAGCTTCTCGATGAAAAGTTGCTTTTCCGAAAAATCGAGCATGGTGACATTAATAAACCCTTTTCCTTTATTATTTCACCTTTCTCGTCGAATAAATAGACCCAGAATGCAGAATCAGTGATCTCAAATTCAATCATCCAGGTTTGTACATGCTGAAATGTTAATTGTTTTTCGAGTAACAAAGTTGGGATTAATTAAACTCTCACATTCAAAAAAATAAAGAACAGTTCACGCCACCGGAATTGCAATAATATAAATTAGTTGACTTCTTTTGGGATTGACTATTGAGTAATATCGTGGGTGACACAGAAGAACAATTAATGCTTACAAATTGGGCACCAATACCAATACCAATACCAATACCATATCTCGACCTCCTAATAGCAAGTAAAATATTTTATTAAAAAAATATTAACTGTTGTTTAAATTTAAAGTTTCTTTCAATCCTAAGAAGCGGTAATAACTGACACAAAATGACTGTCACATAATTTATTTGAGAATTAGTACTACATAATTACGTCATAATCACTTTCCCATTTTCCAGACTTCAATGTGGCCCATAAAGGAATAAAGAGCATAGTGGCAGAAAATAAAGGAAAAGAACAAAAGCTCCGAGATAAAATATCCCAAATATTTACAAATCCCAATTTCTTGGATGATTCTTACAGAAACCTTGAACAGCAATGGAACGTAACTAAAAAACTAGATAGTGTGCTCATCCCTTTACTGGGGTCAAAATGACTAATGATCAACCAAAGTCAAAAGCCGTTGATAGCAAAATAGGCCCGCAACAAAAGCAGCAATATAAAGCAATCATGCCGAGTATTCTAGTTCTCGCTCAAGAACAAATTACTTGATTTCGAAAATGAGAATAATCGAAAACAAGGAATTAATCAACTACCGTGCTCCCTCCCCAAGCAAGAAAGCTATCTTGCGAGCAAAATTCCCACAAATACAAGGAAACAAAGACCAATAAGATCAAAGCTCCGAAGCAGTTTCCATAAACAATATCCAAACGACCACATGTTTTGGAAATTATCATATCTTCCAGGCATTGCCGCATTGTTCTCATAGATTTGGTGAGTGATTATGTAAGAAAAAACATTTACTTATGTAGCTTAAGACTAAGCTTATTGGCTTTATTAGAAAAGCTTGACTGTGTTTGGTTATCCCGCTTAAAAGTTAAGCTTCTCTTTTTTTAGGACTAAAAAAGCCAGAAGTTTTAATAAAGGAAGAACCCATATTTTTTCTGAGCCTCGAAAAATCTTGCTTGTTTGTTTAAATGATGCAGCTAAACATGCCTAAGTAGGTAAGTGTATTATTGGTAAATGATGGTTTGTGATAGAACTTTTAGATTTGTAAAGAACCAAAGTCAATGTTAGACCAGTGAGTTAAAAAAATAAAAAATTGTTATTGCAGGACCATCTTGGTGCAAAAAAAAATAAAAAAAATTCTAATACAAAAGTAAGTGCGGTTGTTTGCATGCAGCGTTTAAGAATTAATAAAATTTGAAGTTTAGAAGGAAAAAAAAGGTGTATCCAGCTTACAACTTATATAGTTTTTTCAAATAAAAAACCTCAGTTTTTAAGCTGGTCAACAAAATGTAGTCCAGCTTAAAAGCAAAAAACAGAAAACAGAAAACTAAGCTTTAAAGATGTAATGAAACAAGGGTTATATGGTAAAATTCCAAGGAAAATATACTATCAGAAAAAGAATAGTACATACGAGCTGGCTAAGACGAAAATCTGGAGGAGTATCGATCTCAATATTAGCCGGGTCATGAACAAAATCATGACACTCCTCTAAATCCTTCTTTAAATGGTCAGCTCCCAAGTGGACATAATCACTTAGACTTGGCATACGATTTTTTTCTTTATTTTCGGTTCCATTTCTATTAGGGGATTGGTTTTGAAGAAACTCTTCGCACAGAGACAGCCCTTCGGCAAGTTGTTGTGAATCTAACAAATTCTGTGACTCACTGTCCCACCAGTTTGTTTCTCCGTTGATTTGATGTTCATCGTTTTTATTGTTGTCAAATATGAGGCTATCTTGGTTTTCAGCTATTAGAGAGTTCTGATCAGTAGGATATTCGAATGTAACCTGCTCCTCATTGTCCAAATTCTCCACTTGATTATGCTGGAACTTCAAATTGGGAAAAAAAAATGAGTCAGATTTTGTCAATTATCAAACAAAATACATAGTTCTGTTGAAATCAATTTCCAAAAAGAAACCACACGCTCAATCACTTGTAAGTTGCAACTTATAAATAGAAACTATAATTACTCCATAAAGATGTTGCAAAGAGATTCCATAATGGTTAAAAACAAAGGTAATTTTTTATTTGGAATCGGAAGCATTGCAGGAAGTAAATAGCTTCCAAGGCTAATGATTTGTCACTCACTGTCACACTTTTAAGAGCCTAGCAAATTAAATTCTTCTGAAAATGATTCTATGAAGATAAATTCACATAAATAATAGATTCTCAAGATATTCATTACTCATACACTAACAACTGGGAAATCTTTAACAGTACAGGACCCAAATAGTCTAAAACAAAGTGCCATAAGTTTCTTCTCTTTTATACATTAATAAAATTGGGTACCATAATTCTTACCCCGAAGTGAATGAAACAAATCTTAAGGGTTGCAAAGCTGGAAAACAGGTTTACCTGAAGAGAGGGATCAGTACATATAATATAGGGAGGCTCTTCTTCTTCATCCATAATCGTCAATCTCTTTTCGGCACGAGGTGGGTCAGGAGTAACTGACATCGGGGTGACTGGATCTACTTTCACAATCCCCACATTGGCTTCTTCAGGAAACTCTTGCTCAGATTTTTCCAATTTTTTGGCCTGTTCTTGCTGGTAAAATACTTTTGAGATCACAAACTCTCCTTCCCTTTCATCTTCTCCTGTACCCAAGTGATATTGGTGCATAACCCAATTTGTTTTCTGAGGTTTCCCACCCTTAAGGGAGGTTATATAAAGCACCATTATTTTTTTACACCCTTTTTGGGTCCCGTCTAGTATAACTCGTTTGGTTAGACCAGTTTTATGCCAACGAACATCCCCAGAATCATCGCCGTGTATCTTTCGACGCTTTCGTGTCCCCGTGTTGTAGGCCTTAATTGCTCGATGAAAAAAGTGGGAAACACTCCCATCTTGCTTAACACCTAAAAAGATTACAGTAAAAACATTTTTAGTTAACTTTAAAACTGAAAGGCTCTCTCTGTATAGCATGTAAAGGCATGTATCTTGCTCAACACCTAAAAATTCCTAATGAAATGTCATTTGTAAAGGTTTCATTTTTACAGCTCGTATTTAACTTGGAACTTTTTGAGCCAATTTACATGTAAAAAGGCCAACTCTGTTGTATGAATATGTAAACGCATAACTATTGGTAAGGTTGCAAATGACTACAGTCATTCATGAATGGGCTTTGGTCCCTTTGCTAAAGAGCTTGACTCAACTTGCTAAGACGTCGGTCAATCTTATCTACGGAAAAAAAAAATTATACCTGTTCCCATAAAAAAGCTTCTTCAAAAACTCAAAACAGTTCGGTATATTTATACTACATTTGCAAACAAAACTAAATGAACCCATGTATCTGATTTTCAACTTCTTCGGCACTCTTAAAACTAAATAAAGCAGATTCACAAGCAGGAGAGATCTAAATTGACTTCTTTGTTTTCAAATCAAAAGCACTGCAAGTAACGTGTCTTTCGAAAATAAAAAATATCTATAATTAATCCTAAAACACTACTTTTTGCTCGTTATAAAATTCTATGTAGGAAATTGACTAAACATAAATAAAGATGACTTCAATATTTTCCAAATTTTAAATCCTGAATCAATGATCGCATGCACTTTTATTAGTATTTTTTTTTTTGCAGAAGAAAACTACAGAATGCAGATTTTAAAGTAAAAAGGGAAAATAAATGGAGGGGTTCACGATACAAAAAATGCAATAAAAAGTCACAGCCAAACAAACCTTACGACTACAGAAATAAAAGTAAAAACTAAGTCAGTGCGCTCACCTGGTAAGTTCTGAGGATGGGTATAACAAATTCCAACTTCTTCATACACAGTTGGAACAAATTCATCTATGAAAGGATGGGGTTTCACGTTCCCAACACCAACTTTTGCTAATAGATGCGAAATTATCTCCTGGTCAGACGGGTCGAATTTCACACCTCTAGGTAAGCCTGGCCATTCTTGGGTCACCTATAAATTTTTCATTTAAAAAAAAAAACATAAATATACAATATAGAGATCCGTTTCCTAGCTTTATATCAAGATTCACAACAAGAAAACAAGTTCTCAAATTATTCGCCCCTGCAACTCTATTCCTTATCCATCTGTCCATGGTATATTCCACTTTCTTCTCTACGAATCCTCGGGATTTCTAACTATACAAATTTACCCTATTTAATATGGCTCTTACAAATAAATATGAGCAACAAATCATTGTAGTGGTGCATTAATTGACTTGTCTAGATCTTTGTGAGTAGGAATACTTATGGGACGGTGAAAATACGATATTGTAAGATAAATTACAACCATCAGATTACAAACTAAACTTCAGGAGCAAAAGAATTGTTATTTGCAGCAAAAGAATAGATGAAAAGAATGAAAACCAACACATTGATAAAACCTTTTTTTTTAAATTGGCATTAATGAGATTCTTATAATATACATATCCAAGGAATTGTCTTGAAATTCAAATGAGAGTACGAAACAATGAGTGCACTTTTCACAGTGTGTGAGAGGGAGACAGACATACAAAGAGAGCTGGAGAGAGAGAGAGAGAGAGTATACAAACCTCTACACATCAAATTAAAAAATTCAACTGGGAAAACAATTTTTAGAATCCAGAAAAGTAACGAGAAATGTCTGAAAGCTTTTCACTTATGTCCAAATCCAGTAATAATAAATCAATAACATTAACTTGTAGTATAAGATAAAAGAAGGGAAAAGCATACATCGCTATTGTCGATAACATGACGGCAACTGGGACAAGGCCTACTAGGGTTGCTTTTCCAATTGACTCTACTCGGGTCAGACGAGGCAGAAGCAGTCTTGATTTTTGTCGCAATTCTACTACTATCAACCAACCATGATCTGGAACAATTATTAGTCATTTTATGAATTTGCATAAGCATGTGATGCGAGATGGGATTCTTCTTTATTACATTGTCTGTGATTGAATGTATTGAGAAAACTATAATAGAAGGGAAAATGCAACTATTTTTCAAGGCAAAAGACAATGGTGTTTCAATTAGAACTCCGTACAAGTACATATATATGTATAGTGAATCATTAGAGGAAAACATGAAAAAAATGTTGAAGCCTTTAACTTTAGAGTAGATATAAAATCAAAATTAAGAAGGAAACAAAAACTTGTTTTTATGTTGCGATAACTATAAGCAGGAAGTATAACCAATTTTGTCAAGATACTTTCGACAATAATGAGAGAGAAGTAAGCATGTAGTAACCAATTTCTTGCAAACAAATAAACAACTAAATGCTTGAGTTTTGGCGTACAAAAATAAAATGCCCGCAAGATAAGAAACCAAGTTGATTTGGATTCCCTATAGTAAATATAGACAAATAACAAAATGTTCAAAACTTTTCCACAAATCAATGAGAAAACCTGCATAAGCTATATAAATAAGTGGGCTTATGCACAAATGCACTCTAGTCACATCGGTCTATCGGGGAGTTTTTGTTGATTTATTTGTTTTGCGGTCATTATTCTTCGCATTAACCGAAGCCAAAGCATTTCAGCTCACTAAGGAAATCAATCTTACGGCCAGTGCAAAAACATGTTTAGAAAACAAAACTAATACAGCAGATCGAATAATAATGAAGATAAAAAAAAACACAAATGAGAGAAGAAAAAAACATAATAATCGAAAAACAACAGCACCAAGTGCCTTTTCTTATTTCTTTGCTTGTTTAGTTATACTGCATTACAATTGTTAGACTAAAGCTGAGATTTTGGTTTAATGAGAGCTGAAAAGGCTAAACTTATAAGTTGAAGAAAACAAACTTTCCCTAATCCTTAGCTAAATTAGCTTATTTTCTCGAAATATGAATTCAAACGCGCCCAAAGGAAACGAAAAAGCATGAATCTTTAGAGAGGGATTTTGCCCAATATCAAAAAGGTTAAATCCCTAACAATCTTTATTCAAGTTACATACTTATAATCATATGAGATCTAAGCATAAACACAGGGACAGCCCTATGATTTGGGCAACTAAGTCCGGTCATTTTTTCCCGAAAAAAGGTCCTTTTAGAATGAAACGGTTAAGTGCCAAAAACACGTTAATTAATAGCATCTACAATCAATGTTATTATTATTTTAAAAATAAAAAATCCAACGCCTCCGACTGCCGGGATCTAAGCTCATGGACATAATCATAATAATAAAAACCTCAACCGATAATTTGGCCTTTAATTTAAATGAACCTTTAAAGGTAATCAAACCAATATCATCAGAAAATAAAGGGTTTTTTTAACCATAGCCACTAAACCATATATACCATGTGCAAACTCTATTTATATAAAAAAAAAAACACACACAAACACATATATATACAAAACAAGCTCACACACACAAACACATATATAGAGAGAGAGAGAGAAAGGAAAACTCACCCAGTCATAGCAGGAAGATATAGGTTGAGAAGATGAAACCTTCTTTCTCTTTCTCTCTCTCTCTCTCTCTCTCTATATATATATATATACACTCTCTGAAATAGGGTTTTGATTTTATTACGATCAATGGGTATTCAAAAAGATACAGTAACACAAACACTTTTTTCCATAAACTATTTATTTTCCAAAATTTTTTTCTGAAGTTTTGAATATTGGGAAACGAGTGTCTGTCACTTTCCTCCGTAAAAGTGTAATCCAAATTTAATTCAAAAGACGAAAATATTGTCTCCTAGTTTGGAGAAAATACTTTATTTATGGTCATAGCTTAATTTCAATAACTAATAGTACTGCTTAGTAATACTAGTCAAGACTTTGGTTACTACATATGTTTCTCTCAAAATAATGCTATAGATTATAAAAAAAAAAAAAAAAAAAACTACGCACGTATTATATAAGTCAACATTGATTTTGTTTGTTCCGTTGGTTCAGTCGGTTGTTTCGATAGTTTATCATCACTGAGCGCGGAAATCTGTAGCGCAAAACAAAGCTTAAATATTGGGATAAATAGGAATCAACAACACACCTGAGAATCGAAACTGCAAGTACAAACAACTTTCAATTATCAACAGACATTGTAATATCTTGCAAGACAACTATTATCACATTAGAAAGATATATTTATGATTCAACTCTTATATATGGTTATTTGGAAAGATGCTGACCGTTCTTTCTTCCTAGTTTTAGAGATTTTATCATTTTGTTTATTTGTTACCAAAAGAGTATATGAGTTAAGTTTCAGTTTCGTTTTTGTGATATTGGAGTCATTAAGAGATATCGAAGAAAATTTATAGCTTCGGGCAAAACCCAAACGTTCCTTCGTAATTTTTATGGGAGAAGAGAGTTTCCAACTCTAAATCAAGTTGGAGTGAAATAATTCATTCTGCTGTGAAAAAGGAAAACTGTCCTTGGAAATCCGTCATACTCAACACCGGTCCGCAAATTAAAACTACAATAAAACCTCTATAATAATAAAAAATCTCGTTCCCAATTCGGACAAGTTATAAATAAAATTAAACTCTCTATTGTCATATTTCGTACTTTTCCATGGTCCCGTTAGTT
The DNA here is from genome assembly GCA_963920805.1 of Primula vulgaris. NCBI lineage: Eukaryota > Viridiplantae > Streptophyta > Magnoliopsida > Ericales > Primulaceae > Primula > Primula vulgaris. The sequence goes on from OY987213.1 coordinate 24,615,419, forward strand.
ATAAATTCATCTCCTTATAGTAATAAATTGACATTTCATATTAAAAAAAATATATATATATATAGATCGTTTCATTAAGTAAGATGATGTAAAATATTTATTTTAACTTGTTTGTGACAATAACTTAATTATTTTTTTACTACCACATTTTGTAACTCATACATATGTAATAGCTCGTAGACATGGACACGTATTTTAACTCAATACTGATATTGATATGCATGGTTCAATCTTTGTTCGCATGAAACATTTTGTATCTATACGATCACTATTCAGATCCATTTGCATGGTTATACATTTTTATATACTCTATTTGTTTTCCGAGAACCTTAAAACTAAAATTTTGTACATTTCACGTTTTGTTTATAATAATTTGGTATATGTATCTTATATTATATTATGCTTACAAATTTTTGTTTTTATTAAAAAATAGATCTTTTATACGTAACCTCTACTTAAAAATAACCTCTTTATGGTAATAATTTCTAGTGATCCCAACGATACGAGTGTATAGAAGTTTTAGTGTATTATGAACTAGGTGCGGTACAAAGATAACCATATAGACAGATGACCCCGAATGACACACAAGCTTGTGTACAAATTTTATTGCACTGCAGTTAAAGGAACATATTAGCAACATGAACTAAATTCCAAAGCCTAATCATATAAACCAACTTCAAATGGCAAAAACAAATCAAAGCTGACAAAAAAAAGTCTACAACTCTTTGTTCTTATTTTTGGCGAATCACGAGAATTACACAAACATTACAAGAACACCCTAAATCAATCAATCAAACCTTTTTTACAGGCCGATACAGCTCTAGTTTTCTCTAAACAACAATTAGGAAGTTCACAAAAGATGTGCACAAGACACCTAGTAATCACGGTTTGACATGCCACGTCCACCGCCACCCCTACCTGAATAACCACCACCATAACCTCCCCGTCCTCGATAGGAGCCTCGATAGCGACCACCACGCCCATTCCAATGACCACCTCGCCCACCATGGTATCTTGAGAAATCTCCAAATGTCTGCACCAAAGTAAATGACAACAATATTATAAAGAGAGATGGTGGTGGGGGTGGGAGGTGAGTGTAGGCGTAGCAAGTTAAGACTGAAGAATCTAACTAACTAGCATGTAATAACTGATTTGCTGTATTATACTATTATTACACGTATTTCTCATTTTAACATCTCAGCCCCGCTATTTCTGATCAACTGTTAAAAGTATATATCTTCAAAAGTAATATTTATGACATGCATAAAACTCATAATTCAAGACTGATAAATCCAAATACCTAGCAAGTATCAAGGAATAACTGTTTTTTTTAATTACCACACTTCTTAAGAATAACATTTTAGTCCCAATATTTTTGATCAACTGTTAATACTATAAATCTTCTAAACTAGTATTTTGTACCATGCATGTAATAGTAATACTCATTGTTCAATACTGATAAATTTGACTAGCAAGCAGAACATAACTGATTATTTTATTATTACACTTCTTTCTCAGTATGACATCACAGTCCCATTTTTTTTAATAAGCTGTAAATAGTATCGATCTTCTAAAATATAATCTTCAACATTATGACTAATAAACAACCGTTAATTACACAAAAATCCTACTGAAAATGATTTGCTTTTCAACTTCATGGCCTGACAGACATGTGTGCCTCTCAAGAGTTTATTTGTGTGTACAGTTCTTAAATAAACTTACCGTTAAGTATTAATAAGACGGATAAGAATAGTCAATCTCCGACTTGCCCTACTTCCTAACTTGTCTCTATTTTTATTTTTTTTCATGAAACACTAGAATCCTTCAGTAAGTTTTGTAAAGTATGTGTCTGCAAGTAGATATTTATATATTTTTGAAGTATGTATCTACCAGTAGATAATTTATACACTTACTTCAAAAGATCTTGAAAAATGCTATTCGTACTGAAAAGTCTACTCCATCCCGTTTCAGTTCACGTTGGAACATTTCAGAAATGTCTTCTTGTGCTTGTTAACTGAACTATTGGAATAAAACAGTAGAACCTAAAAATGGTCATTTACCTCTGTATCAATCTTCCTCTGCTCTGAGAACCTAATCCTTCCAGCATTTGATTCACGATCCAGTGCATTGGAGGAGATTGAATCAAAAAAATCATCCTTGTTGTAAACAGGCTGCAGAGCACCAAACAGACCAATAAGAGGGTGATAACTATTTTTGAAAAGAGCGCTTCAATCTCCAATTCTATTTGCTAGATTGTCACTCATATTCTCTTAGTATTTATTTTCTTTGCAACACTATGAAAGTTTTCTGGTTACGTATGTAAACAATCAGCTAGACCATGATACTTTTGGTAGCTTCTTGTGCATACCATTTGCAAGAAACACAGTCTGGTTCCAGATGCAAGAAGACAAACACTCTTTTTGCAGCTTTCTTGGTTTAGAACAAAAACTATCTTCGGAACATAAATGGGAAAACAGGTTCTTTCTACTCAGAAATCGGTTCAAGGTTCAGACATAATAACAAGATTGGTAATCTCACCTTGGCCTCAACCTTAACATCTTCAGAATAGTCCTCATCTTCATAATCATCTTCATCACTACCTTCCTCTCCTTCTTTCTGAGATCTATTGCTTTTGCCAAGATGGCCCCAAACTTCATCCTTGTTAAATTTCTCATTCATTGCCGTAAAATCAAAATCCTCGGTAAATTTCGTGGTCGAACGAGAAAACTGCAAAATGGAAGGGCATACTTTATTTTCATATACAACATCGATTTGAAATCAAATTCATCAATTTTGAGCATGAAATTTCATCGTAGCAATTTGAAATCTTTTTAGTCACTGCACTTACATACACGACCATGCAAACACACTTGCAATATAACATTATAACCGAAACTTGAATTGCATCTTTTTGTCCCCGATCTAATCACTTTTATTGCCTGAATCATTGGGACCTTTTGCTGTAAGTGATTTTTTTTAATTTTTGCGAAGAAATACAACAAACGATATAGAGTAAACATCCTTACGACGAAAAAATACATAATCATTTAACCTGAGGCATTTAAATAAAAAAATAACTCAGATCGGTGACACCTTATGTAATGTGCTGTATTTCATAAGAATCTTATTCTCTTCCAAGACAGAGAAAAGAGGAAGTGTAGAAAAACTGCAGAACTTTTTCACCTAAACCGAATACATGAAAATAGTTGAGATGTCAAGAATATTTTAGAAAATGTGCTGTTTGACTATGTAACTATTTCCAAATGGGACAAAGAAGAGAGAAACTGTGAAAAGAAAGAAACAAAAGCAAATAATTAGATAAATAAGATCTTTAATCAGATGTTGAAAGAAAACATACCCCAGGACCCCTACCCCTTCCACGTCCTCTATAAGCAGGACGGCCTTGAAATGGTGCTCCGTTTGGCTGGTGTGACAAAAAAAATGACATATAAGATTGCTAATCGGAACACATCACCGATTAATATACCAACCGCATACAGAGGCAAACGATTTTATAGACTGACCTTCCATCATAGGCAAATCAAAAAGAAAAGTAAAATAAAAATTAAAAATGAAGGACCACAAGGCCTCAGATTATTCATTTCCTACTTTGTCCATGTTTTCATTAATTGCGAGTCAGAAAATGGTGGGTCTTCTGTAAATTCTTATTTCCGTTCTAATGAAAACTTGACTTGATGAAAAACAAATGTTTCTAACTGGTAAAACCACTTCTCTACACATAATTAAATGATTACTCCATGAACATCATAAAGAACCAACCCACGAATATGACTGGTGTTTCAACAATCAGAAACATAAACTAATGCAATCTAAACTTTCCATGTTGCACATGAAAACCAAGTAAGAAATCAAAAGTTGGAATTGAATATAGAAAGTAATCAATACTATAACAAACAGATAAAAAGGCTAACATGTCTGCCTAAAAAAGTACACAAAAGGTAACATATACCCATATTTATGCATTCAGTGAACTTTAAAAATCTTTTTCACTTCATTATCTGTTTATGTTAGATCAAGGCATGAATAAAAACTTCTCCAACAATAATGTCAAAAGCAAAAGTACCTTATGGGCGACAGGACGTGAAGACTGTGGAAGAGGCAATAATGGTGGCTGAGCTTCGATGGCAACTGGTGCTGCCGTTTTTGTCGATGATGACGAGACTTCAACAACCTCAACATCTTTATGAACCGTTTCTAATTGCTGAGGAGCAGAAACTGAAGCAGGTGCCAACTGTAACAACTGACCCGGGGTCACAAGTGAAGGTGTTGATGTTTCTATTGGACTTTTTAAGGTGGACCCCACACCAATAGAGGATGATATTGGTTGGGACATAATTGGATAAGACAGTGTCGAGACAGAATTAGCTTTAGACTTGTCAGAGATTGGTGGTGGTGGTGCAACTTGGTGTGCGTTTATACCTGATGAGGTCAAAGATGATACTGCAGGGAGATTAGAACTTAATGGTGGTGTTGAAAGGATAGAGTTAAGTGGCTTGTTTGGAATTGAACTCTGAAAAATCTCAGTAGATAATGCCATCGATGGCATTGGAGGCAAATTTGATTGCGAAGTAGGTACATTATTAAGTGAACTGGTGGTTGAAGGTAGTAGAGGAGAAGGTGCTTCCGGTAAACTTAAACCAGGAAAATTAGTGGTACCAACGGGTAGAGAGGGATTAAGACCCAGATATTGAATAGGCTGTTGTAGAGGGGGTATCAAGTTAGGTGGTAGTCTTGGAAATGACTGTTGGGATAACCCATTTTGGGGGTAATTATTATAACCCTGCCAATACATAGGCATATGAGGAGGGGGAGAAGGTCCCCATGGCCCCATATTTGAACCAGGCTGTTGGTATAAAGGTAACCCACCTTGAAAATTTGCTCCCACTTGTGGAGCGAGAGGGCTGATATCAGTGGGAGGGACGCTAACAGGTGAGGGGAAGGTTGTTGATGTAGAGGGAGGACGAGGATAGTGGGACTGCATAGGAAAAAAAAACACATGATTGCTTTTTATTAAATATATAACAATGGCACAAGCATTTTCATGATGTATTTAGTCCTACAGTTAAATGGTTCAAATTACCTGAATAATAGCGGGATCATTGTTTATGGGTGGTGAAGGTTGAACAGGCGGGGAAGATTTGACCTGCAAATCCTGCAAGTTATACAATAAACTATTAGAACACACTTCTCAATATTCTGCTCTATCCCGTTCTAACCTCCGACGGCCCTCAACACAACCGGGATGCCGTACATATGCCAAATGCCTAATACATCAATTAAAAATTAACAGGTGACCAAAAAGATAGTTACTACTAAAGTAAAAAAAAATGCTTCTAAATGAGTAATTAACTTATCAGTAATTTTTATTTAGAGTAACAAAATAATAAGTAAAACAATATTATGAGCTATGTAGCATGGATACTTTAAATTATTATTTTTTGGAGTATCGGATACGGATGCAGCCCCGATACGTGGATGCGGTATCCGATAAGTGATTTAGAGTATTGTTTACCTCATGGATACAGATATGGCACCAATACCGGTATCCGATACGGTTGGCTAAATTTGTCTTTTTTTGATACTTTTTTTATTCTTATAATATATAATTCTAATTTTGAACAATAATATGTCATTATCTAGTTATATGATGGGTCTAATTATGGGTTAACAATAGAAAAAGTGGTTAAAAGTTAAATTTTTGATATAAAAGTTAAATATATATGAAATCGGTCCAATGCGACTTCACAAAAGGCTCGATCAAGAGTGTATTTGACTTCATTCTTTTTGCATTTGTGTTATAGATATGCCATGTAAATCTTGGTATTTATAAAAAAATATTTAATGTAAAAAATAATTAACGTATCCTAGCTATATCGTATCCTAAATTTTCAAAAAAAATCGAATCGGCAAATCCGTATCGTATCGGATACGATACCGTATCCGTATCCGTGCGATTATGAGTAAAAAAAAACTGGTGAGTGAGTAGTAACCTATGTTGCACAGACAGAGGGGTATCATATCCGATACGGATACGACAATTCGATTTTTTTTTTTAAATTTAGGATACGGTACGGCTAGGATAAATGTAATTGTTTTTTATATTAAATATTTTTAATAAATGCTAAAATTTACATAGGATATAAAAATATAAATGCAAAAAGAATGAAGTCGAATTAATGCATTAGTCATACGTGTTGAGTCGACGGTCATGACATAGACTATTGATCAAGCCTTTTGTGTAGTCGCATTCGCTCAATTTCTATTTTATTCAACTTTTGTATCAAACTAATCAAAATATAACTTGTTAATTACTTTCTATAGTCTATATTGTTAAACCATAAGTAGACCCATCATATAACTAGATATTGATATATTAACTTTTCAAAATTATAAAATACAAATATAAAAAGTATAAAAAAAAGTCAAAATTGGCCCAACGTATCGGTGGCGTATTGGTGTCGTATCCGTATCCAAAATGTAAACAATACACTAAATTGCGTATCGGATATGGGCGTATCCGTATCCGATACTCCAAAAATAAATAAGTCAAAGTATCCCTGATATATAGGTAGTAACCCATCATGAGTAAAAGAAAGCTGATTATAAGTGAAGGTGACTTATTATACATAAAATTAATTTAAAATATTAAAACTAACTGATTACATTATAGCGTTCATGGTTTGATTAAAAACTCATGTGTTTTACAAAGTGTAAAAAATCATAGCATGACTGATTATCAGTAAAAAAAATATTTTTATTTTATGAATAAAAATCAAGTGACTGTAATTTACAGTATAAGTTAATACATCTAAGTAGAATTTAGCTTGAGAGAAAGAGCAATTTGTTAGTTTTATTCATTTCAAACTATCTCCAATGACGAGGATTGATCAAATGTATGCTATAACTAATATTATTTTGGATGATGGTTATAGAGAGAATCTCCAAGTATATAAGCAGTTTAAATAAACTGTGAGAACGCTCTTAAAGCATGTGATACTATTACAGTCAATTCAGGTTACAAAGAATTTTGACTACAAAAAGCAAACGATTCAAGAGGAATTTTTAGAGAAAAATCAATTTATAAAATGAAATGAACATAAAATTACACATCACCCTGATTAGTCCATGCACTTTTCATTCAAGTATAGCAAGCTGCCATAAAGAAATCACTCTCTTCAGCATGAGTAAAAAGTCAACAAGGCAACAACATATACTAGATGGACTTTACTTAACACTGAATATCATTTTAGCTATGTCTTATTAATTATTATCCTTCAATTCTGGTCAAGACATATTCCCAAAACAAAAAGGATGAGAACAGGAACAATAGATTTAAAATCACCGGAACTGCAACTTCTCAAAGATGCAAACCAACTGGCGACTACCTTTCATAGCAAGCTCATTTTTTACCATGTTTTTTTGGTTAATTAACTAAGTTTAACTTTAACCTTGGTTCCTTTTGTTTGCAGAAGCAAAAACATAAGATGCCTTGAATCAAAGAAAAACTTGGGTCCATATTTGCTTGACTACAGAATCTCCGGAAAATTATAGTAGAAATGCACTCATCAATAGCCATTTAGCTTTAAACAAAGGTTATTATATACTTTCCACTGAAACAATTTATCGTAAGGATGCCATTAGGTTCGAGTAAGCACAAGTAATCCTATAAGATTTGACTAACAGTAACACAAGGGGGCGGCTGGCAAATACTAACAATATCTGAGAATTTTCACCCTCAGATCACAAAGATTAATACATAAAGTTCATGTGATAATTCCAGGGTAGGAAAAGGATGATACTGAAAACCAGAAACCGTACTACATATGAAGGCTGAGAATATAGTAGTCCACGAGGCCAAGGGATTGGTGGAGAAGGAAACAAAAATTATTGCAAATATTAAAGGAAATCACACTTTTCATCTTAACAGTAACACGAATTGTTCGAAACGAATGAGGATATCTTCTTAGCAAGAAAATTAACTAACCCCAAAAAGATATATTAAAAAAAAAACCTGCTTCTTGAGAAAGAAAAATACTTAAATTGAACTACCTTGATGTCACTTCCACGGAACAGAATATACTCATAAACTTTTTCATTAGGGAGAATTTGAGGGCCATCTTTCTTCCGCCCTTCTGTACCAAATGATCTTACTGCAAAAGAAGATATTATAATAGTTAACATCAAGATGAGTAAGGACCCTAGTAAACAACAATAAAAAAATGCAAACACACGGAATAAGAAAGGCTAATCTTTAAAAAAAGCAAGGGAACTGTCTATTCTTGAACTAATAAAATTTACTTATGCACCTACAGTGGTTTTCATTGAAACCCAAATATTGGTATAAGAAACATTTAGTCAGCTCAGGCCACAAAAAGAAAGCCAGGAAAATAAGTTAAGGTCACAAGAGGTAACTAGTATTGCTCATGATGCACCTAGACTTGGAGCAGTTTGATTCCAAGTCAAAGGGCCAAGTAACAGCATGAAGATATTTCACTATTCCATTTCGATGCAACGATTATATTTCACATGTTCAGAAAAACTACAACTACAAATGCACCTATAATAAGTTGTTTACAAGCCGCAAGTTAAGGTCACAAAGTTTACTAACCGTAAATTGCCTACTAACAACCCATGCGAACAAAAGGCTTAATCACTCCCCAGAAAATGTTAGTGTGATCCATAGGGATCTTCTCTCCTTACTTTTTTCGGTTCAAAATCCTCGGATTCTCCATAGAAGGAATTTCCAAGTGACAGGATGGTTAACCCAAAAAGGAAGGTGAAGAAAAAATGAATCACAATGGCCTTTTTTTGACTGAGAATCCAAGGGGATTGAAAATGTAATTTCTAAAAGAAAATATTGATAATGTACTCCTGCTTCATACTCAGCTTATAACTACAAAAAGATTCGAATTCGTGAGAATTCTTTACTATAGCTATTAATCTTCCTATATGTCCCCTTTCTGTAAACAATTAAAAGATACACGCGCTTTTCCTTTCGTAGTCGCTCCAGAATATTTTTAAATTAGAAACAGACTCTTTAAGTTCACATTCTTCCAAAGTCCAGAGCACCACATGAAAATCAGTGTGTAACCCATAGGGTCCTCTCTATTGTTTTCTGTTCAATATTCTCAAACCTCTAAATAAGGAGTTTCCCAGTGCAAGGATGTTTTACCAAGAAAGGAAAGGTTTAGAACAAATTAATCATGTTTGCCATATTTCGAATGAGGACTCGGGGGAATTGAAAATGAAATTTCTATAAGAACATTTATAACGTAATATTGCTTCAAAGTTCAGACTCAGCCAACAGTTACAGACAGTCTCAGATTCTTCATAATTTGTTCCTATAACAATTATTTTCCATAATTGTCCCCTTTACGCAAACAACTAAATAGATACACCAATTTCCTCTATGACACTCCAAAGAATCTAATTAAGAACAAACTCTATTATTACATTCTTCAAAGTCAAAACCCCACAACACAACATCGTAACGCAAGAAAAGAGTCATCATAAAAAGTGACAAGTGCTAATAAAGGGGACGACCATGAGTAACAACTGGAAGCAGCTCATAAACAATTGAGAATTCTCAAATTTCATCCAAGTAGAAAGCAAAACATTAACTAGTGTGTAATCCAGCCAACAAGTACATACAATTACATACATTTGCCTTTCTAGTATATTGTCCGAACGCCTAGTACATTTCCAACAGATCCATATATATACATGCATCTACTTTTATTTGATACCACACCAAGTAAAAGATATTTTCACTTAATAGATCCTTTCACTTTGTCCAAACCTACTGAAAACAATAATTACTAAAAAGAATCCATCAAGAAACATGGAACTTGAATTTTCCCTAGTTTAGCTTCTGACGTAATTCCAAAGCAAGACAAGAACCTCCATCTACAAACAGTAAGAAGTTGCATAATAAATTTTGGATATACACTAAATTCCTCTTTTTGTAACACAACAAAAGAACACCATCACCCGTGAAGTAGAAATACGTAAACACCACAGAAGCCTAAAGGAGGTCTAGTATTTTCATTATTGCTGATTTTATTATAAGTTAGAGAGTCTGGTTACCACGTCAACCTTAATTTTTTTTTTTTAATTTCTAGCATGTAAAGGCAGCTTAATTGCTTGAACACCGCATTTATATGGAGAACTATACACATCAAACACCGCATTCATCATAACCAATGAGCAAAAAAAGGTTACAAATAAACAAAGAAGTCGAAAAATGAAAAGAAAGCCCAAAACCCAGGTGCACTTAAACAATGAAAAAAATATTATCGTCAAATAATTACACAGAATTTTCATAACAATGTCATTCAAGTAAAAAGCCTAATATAACTGATGATAATAAAGAAACCAAAAGGCAAAACAACGATTCAAGTACGCAGAGCAAATCGTAAAATAAAAGAACAACATACAATACGAATATGTAAACAAGCAGATGATTTTGCACATTAAAGAGCATGTATAATCGGGAAAATCTCTACTCAATAATTTAAAATTTAAACAAAAATTCATCATACAAGAAGGTAACTAATTAAATGTAAGAAACTAAATCCAGAGTTCAAGTGACCTGATTAAATCACAACCAATCAAAATCTAAAAACCAATGATACAAAGCAAATAAAAAGTTACTAAAATACCACAATTCCAAACCCCCTGATTAAATCAAGAACAAAATCGATATAAGTGACAAATAAAAAAAAAGGCAATTAAGATGCACAAAAAAGAAATAAAACAACACAAACAAACAAAAACATATACCAAGAATACATAACGAATAAATCGTCACTAAAAAACAATAAAATACCCCAATTCGAATTCCCCTAATTAAATTGGAAACAACAAAGTGATACAAGGGTCTAATTAAAAAATATAAGAAAAGGTAATTAAAGAATGAGGAAAATGAGATAAAAGAAGAAATACGTACCATTACGGTGGCGGATAAAAAAAACAAGTAACCGTTACTAAAAATAGTAAAGATACTACCACAATTCCAAATCCCCTAACTAAATCGAAACAACAAAGTGATACAAGGGACTATTAAAATACATATAAAAAGGTAATTAAAACGAAATAAAAGAAGAAGAAGGTACGTTTACGGAGACCGATACTGGATTCGTGAGTGTTGATATTAAACAACAGAAAAAAGGTAAATTAAAGATGAACAAAAAAGAAATAAAACAACATACACATCCAGAATCAAAAACCAAGAATACAGGACATATAAATTACTACTAAAAAGAGTAAAACACCCCAATTCCAAATCCCTACATAAATCGGAAACAACAAAGTGACACAAGAGACTAACTAAAAAACATATAATAAGGTAATTAAAGACGAGGAAAATGAAATAAAAGAAGAAGAAATACCGATACTGGATTCAGGGGTGTTGATACTAAATATTAATAAAATTGACACAAGGGGCTAATTAAAAAAACAGAAAATTGGTAAATTAAACATGAACAAAAATGAAATAAAACAACTCCAGCAAAAAAAAATCTGAAAACTAAGAATACAGAACGACTAAAACGTTACTAACAAGAGTAATAAAATACCACAATTCAAAATCACCAAACTAAATCGAAACAACAAAGTGATATAAGGAATTAATTTAAAAGACAGAAAAAAGGTAAATTAAATATGAACAAAGAAGAAATAAAACAACACCTTAATTCGAAAGCACGTAATTAAATAGAAAGAACAAAGTGATACAGGGAACTAATTAGAAAAAAAAGGAAATAAAAAAGAAGAAAGAAGTACCGTTACGGAGGGCGATACTGGATTCGAGAGTGTTGATATTAAACAAGAGGCCTTCGTATCTGATCTCGCTTTTAGAGGTGAGGCTTATTAAGCTACCTATATAAGAATCCGCAGATACACCGCTCGATCCACCACCGCTATCCACTCCCATCCCCATCCCCATCGCCATCGCTGGTTAGAGAGAGAGAGAGAAAGACGGATGATTTATTCTCCGCTTGTTCACTTGTAACTCACTGGAGAGTGTACGTATATATATATATATATGTATATATGTATGTAACTGTAGATATATATGTATATATATATAGAGAGAGAGAGATGAGTGGTAGGGTTTTGTTTGAGCTTTTTTTTTTATCAATATCAGTTTTGGAGCGTTTTGGATTTGCTACGGGGAGGGGGAGTGACTAATGTAGTAGGGACGGCAAACGGGTCAATATTTGACCCGACCCAAACGGTTTTCGGGTCGGTTTGGAGAAAACCAAAACCAACTATAACATGGGACGGGCCCGTGACTATATTTTAATTCAAAAAACGTTTACAAAAACAGAAATAAATCGACAAAACCAACAATAACATAACAAAATATGAGTTTTGGCGAGGGAATGTCAGCATCCTCTCGTTCGGGCTCATACCATCCCCATAACAGTTTATCCGGACCTTTGCCAGTCGTGATTGACATGCCACCCCGGACCTGAAGAGGTCGAGTTGTGTCTATGCCGGCCTAGAGAAGCGTATCGAGTACGCTTCTCCAATTAATGTTGCTGCTCCCTTGGGGGACCCCTCGGCGTTTCATCGACGTGGCCCAATCACAGGCCATTAGCTGTGGGTCCTGATTGAGAACTGTACTCTTGTCAGAGCCATAAATGTCATAACGCCGTCGGATTAATATTGACAGTACAGTGATCCAAGGGCTAATATGTCTTGAATCATACTATAAATACCCCCACTAATACTACTTAGAAGGAGACAGAAAAAGAGGAAGAAGAGAGATAATCCCAAATAACCCAGCCTGATCAACTCCATCCCGTTACGCTCGATACCACGCCAAGTAACCGGACCACCCTCACTCTTTATATAAACTATTATCCATACTTACTTAAGTTCTTTTCCACCGTACTGACTTGACCGTCGGAGAGGGAAAGCTTGGTATCAATCCCGGGCCCCCTGTTCGTTCATTCTGCAGGCACCAGCGGAACCCCGGATCCCCTACGACATCGGAGCTGACGCGTGCTGTTGAATAAGCCGAGCCTAGAAAGAAAAATAGGCTCGCCAATTGGCGCCGTCTGTGGGAAACGTGTAGAGAACGCGTTAGCTCCGGCAACCCGTCTCAAAGATAATGTCCGAAAATAACCAGTACGATACCCCGTCATCACGGAGGGACCAGGCCTATGGGATGCCAAGAACCCTGTCTTTCGATGCCACCCCAAGAACCACGCCCGCTAGGGAGTTGGCTCCTCTAACAGCGGTGGTCGGGATGTCCCGGTCCCGCGTCGAGCTGGCACAAATGATGATCGAGATCCATGAGAAGGAGCTCGTCGCCTTAGCAGCCCAGAAGGCTTTGATAACCACGCTGTTGGCACCAGAGCCCGAACCCGTCATGGGCGGTGCAGCCCAAGCCGATCCTGGTCCCGCTCCCGCCAGAAGCGTGATGTCTCGGTTGGGACCTCCCCGACGACCCCCCCTAGATGCTCCTAAGGAGCCAACTAGGGGTGAGGAGTCGAGGCATTCCCACAAAGGAGATTCCCGCCATGGCAATGAGAGAAGTGTGCACTCTCGACTCCATTGGCCGACAGACAGCCGTGACTCACGACCGGGATCGAGTCGTGCCCGGACGGAGATGCCACCCAAATCACGAAGGCGTGGTCGTCGTACCAACCGAGGCAACATTGCTGATGAGGCAGCGCTGAAAATTGTTGCTTCCACCCGTAGCACGCCGTTCTCGGACGAAATAGAGTATAGTGCCCCCCCTGGAAACTTCACCGCCCCCGTTCTCCAAGTCTTCAATGCGGATTCCGATCCGGAAGCTCACCTCCGACACTACCGCTACCAAATGAATCACTGGTCACACCTCGACCAGTTGATGTGCAAATGCTTTCCCGCCAGCCTAGGAAGGTTGGCAAGTAAGTGGTTCCAGTCCCTGCCCGCCAACTCCATCCACTGTTGGGACGACTTGGCTTACGACTTTACACACCGGTTTATCAACTTAAAAAAAAGAGCCGCCCAACCGGAGCAATTATATCAAGTGAGGGCCCACCCCAAAGAGACCCTCGAGAGCTACGACTGCCCCGACTCTACGGAGTGTGCAGACTGCCCCGACTCTACGGAGTGTGCAGACTTCCACGACTCTACGGCCATAGCTGCTTTCAGACAAAACATGGTCGTGGACAGCAGAATCCGCAACGAAATGATAGCAACCCCTCCTACCACGGTTCCTCAGCTCAGATCCCTAATAAAGCAGCATGTCGATATCGAGAAAGACATGAGATCTGCCGGGGCAACGCGTTCGATCGCCAGCATCGAACAGCCCCGGGAAGGGACCGACATCAGAAGCCCCAGAAGAGAGCGCCCCATAACGGATAGGATGGGGCGGCCTCGTACGGGAAAGAACCCTCAACCGGCCTCCAAAAGGAGAAGAGAAGATCCCCGCCCGAGACACCAAGCTCTGCCTGCCCCCTTGGACCCGAGCACTGCCTCCTCCACCACTTTTCGCCTCCCTCTAGTTGACCTCCTTGGCGAAATAGAGAATGAGCCGTTCTTCTCTTGGCCTCTCCCTCTTCGGAACGAACCTGCCCGTGGACCAAACGATAAATTCTATGATTATCACAAAGGGCGTGGACATCATACCGACGATTGCCACGGTCTGAAGGCAAGGCTCGAAGGATGGGTACGGGATGGCCTGATGGGTAAATACGTCAAGTCACGAAGGGACTCCGATCGAGGCAGAGAAGGGGCCGACGAAAGGCAACGAGACCTCCCCCCACCAGTGATGACCTGTCAGGTTATCCACTCTGGTCCGAAGAGACCAAACCCTAGTGGAGCGGAGAGAACTACGGCCCGGGAGGCAGCGATGAAGCAGCACGTCTGCCTCGCAGAAAGTTCAAGCCCCCTAAAGAAGCACAAGCGCGACGTCAAACCCGACCTGACTTTCACTGACTTCGACCTGGTGGGGATAGACATGCCCCATTACGACGCCCTTGTCATTTCCGCCCAAGTGGGCCACTGTGCCGTGGGACGGATCCTGGTCGATCAAGGTGCGTCAGTAAACATACTCTTTGGGGAACTCTTCCAAAAAATGGGGCTAAAAGAAGAACACTTAGAAACCAACGTCCCTCCCCTGTACGGATTCAGCTCTGAGGCGGTCCAGCCCAGGGGAAACTTAACCTTGCCCGTTAAAACGGGAACGAAAGTTATGAGTGTGGAGTTTACGGTGGTGGACATCCCCTCCGTTTACAACGTCATATTGGGGCGTGCATGGCTCCACGAAATAGAAGGTGTCTCCTCCACTCTGCACCAAAAAGTCAAGTACCCGACTATTTCTGGGGTAGAGACCATCTCGGGAAACTAAAAGGTTTCGCGAAGCTGTGCCATGACCGTGTACTCCGGTGACAAACCGGTTCCGGTCTAGAGCGCCATGAATATAGAAACGGAGGACCCTAAATTGTTGAGGGAATTGAACAAAAAGATGGGGCCAGAGGCTGAGGACAAGGTAGAAGGAGGATTGCTGAAAATCCAGATCCCGGGGTTGGACGCAGACCACTTCTTCATGGTTGGCGCGAAACTGAGCGAGCCCGAGATAACTGATCTCGTCGAGCTTTTGCTGCAGTACCTCGATAATTTTGCATGGACCCCAAGCGAAATGTCGGGCATTAGTCCCGATCTTGCTTGCCACCGATTGAACGTCAACCCGGACGCCAGACCCGTGATGCAAAAGGGGCGCCGTGTCAGTCCAGAGCATGTCGATGCCGTCAATGAGGAGGTACAAAAGCTTCTCTTGGCTGGAGCCATCAGGGAAATCTATTACCCCCGATGGCTCGCTAACCCCGTAGTAGTCCCCAAAAAGAACGGAAAGCTGCGCGTATGCATCGATTACACGAGACTTAATCGGGCCTGTCCCAAAGATCCTTTCCTCTTAACCAAAATTGATCAAATAGTGGACTCTACGGCCGGAGCCGCCAGAATGAGCTTCCTGGATGCCTGCTCTGGCTACCACCAAATACCCATATCGGAGGTTGATTAAGAGAAAACAGGCTTCATAACGCCAAGGGGAAATTTCTGCTACCGGGTGATGCCCTTTGGGCTCAAGAATGTCGGGGCAACGTACCAGAGAATGGTCACCAAAATCTTCTCGAAGAATATAGGCCGGACCATGGAGGTCTACATTGACGACATGGTGGTGAAAAGCACACAAGAGGAGGACCATCTGTCCGACCTAAGAGAGGTATTCGAAACTATCCGGAGGCACGGCCTAAAGCTGAACGCTTCTAAGTGCGCCTTCGGGGTAGGGGCCGGAAAATTCCTAGGGTTCATGGTGACCCATCGGGGCATAGAGGCAAACCCAGATCAAATCTCTGCCTTGAAGAATTTGAGAACCCTTGAAAAAAGAAAAGACATACAGAAGCTGGCCGGCATGGCAGCCGCCCTCAATCGATTCATTGCCCGGTTCGGAGACCGGTACAAACCATTTTTTACGGCTCTGAAGGCTCAGAAGAAGTTCGAATGGAACGACGAATGCCGGAATGCGTTCACGGAGCTCGCGGATTACTTAGGGAGCACGCCCCTACTAACGAAGCCAGACACCGGTGACGCACTTGCCATATACCTGGCCGTGTCGGAAATAGCTGTCAGCGCCGTCATCCTCAAGGAGCTCGGCAGGGAGCAAAGGCCCGTCTATTACGTGAGCAAGACCCTCCTCGACGCCGAGACTAGGTACATGCCCCTAGAAAAGCTCGCCCTGGCCCTCGTTATGGCCTCACAAAAGTTAGCTCATTACTTCTCGGCACACAGCATCGTGGTGTATACCGACCAGCCCGTTCGAGAAATACTTCAAAAGGGAGATCTGTCTCGACGGATGATGAAGTGGGCCTGCCACCTGAACGCGTACGACATCCGCTATGAGCCACAAACATCCGTCAAGGGGCAGGCCTTAGCCGACTTCATGCCCGAGTTTACCGAAGCCGACGTGACAACATCCGGCCTCGAAGAATGTGCACAGGGGACGTGGACCTTGCATGCGGACGGGGCCGCCAATAAAAAAGGATGTGGCCTAGGCCTTGTACTCCGGTCTCCTCAGGGTGACGTGAACGAGAAGTCAATCCAACTTGGGTTCCGAGCCACCAATAACGAGGCAGAATACGAGGCCGTGATTGCCGGTCTGAAAATGGCACAGAGCCTTGGGGTCAAGAAAATACTGGTGAACACCGACTCCCAGTTAGTAAGCAGCCAGATAAGTGGGGAGTTTCAGACGAAGGATGAGAGAATGGCAAGCTACGTAGCCATTGCTTCCAAAATACTCCAAACCTTTGACTGTCAAGAAATCACCAACATTAACAGGAACGAGAACACTCATGCCGATGCACTGGCAACCCTAGCTTCGGCCATCAGTGATAAGGGAGAGAGGGTCATCATCGTAGAATATGTCCCTTCGCCTAGCATCGAAGCTAAGACAAAAATCAGCGTGGTGACCGACCTCCCGCCGGAGCCAAGTTGGATGGACGCTATAATCGAGTACCACCGTTCCGGCGACCTGCCCGGTGACAAAAAAGAAGCTGAGAAAATAAAGAGGCAGGCACTAGGATTATGGCTAGCCCCCAACGAAAAACTCTATAAAAGGTAGTTCTCCGGTCCCTACTTGCTATGTGTTCACCCCGACATGGTCGAGAAGGTCATGGACGAAATACACGAAGGAACCTGCGGAAGCCATACAGTGGGGAGATCACTTGCCAACCGGGCCCTGACTCACGGGTACTGGTGGCCCCTAATGCAAAAAGATTCAAAAACGTTCGTGCTCAGGTGTGAGAAGTGCCAGAAATACGCACCCATACCTCGGGCCCCGGGGTAAAAATGAGCAGCGTGACCTCTCCTTGGCCATTTGCACAATGGGGCATGGATATCGTCGGACCCTTCCCTACGGCCCCAGGGGGGAAAAAGTTCCTCCTCATGGTCACTAACTACTTCTCTAAATGGGTAGAGGCCGTGGCGTTAGCAAAAATAACAGAGGCCGATGTGATCCGCTTCCTCTGGAGAGACATGATCACAAGATTTGGAATCCCCTACTCGATAGTCGCGGATAATGGGGGCCAGTTCACCGGGGTTAAGCTAAAAGCGATGTATGCCAAGTATCACATCAAGAACTATTATTCGACCCCGTCGTACCCCCAATGCAACGGGCAAGCCGAGGTATCAAATAAGACCGTGCTCGACGGAATCAAGAAAAGATTAGATGAGTCCAAAGGACGATGGGCCGAAGAGCTACAGCACGTCCTGTGGGCATACCGAACGACTAGAAGACGGGGCACCCAACAGACGCCTTATATCCTGACCTACGGGATGGAAGCTATCATCCCGTTAGAAATCGGGCTCCCCTATCTCAGAACCGACATGGTGGAGAACGGGCTGAATGAAAAAATGATGGGGCTCGAGCTCGATTATGCTGAAGAAAGAAGGGAAGTTGCAGCCATCCGTAACGCTGAGTACAAGAACGAACTGGGACGTTCCTATAACAAAAGGGTGAACGCCAGACGTTTTCAAGACGAAGAGCTCGTGCTACGGAAAGTGAACAACAACTCAAGAGTGCAGTCCGACGGGAAGCTAGGTCCCAACTGGGAAGGCCCCTATCGAATTCTCGGAGCAATAGGAAACGGAGCCTATCAATTGGGCCGCCTTCCCAATGGTACCCCAATAGATAGGCCTTGGAACATCAACAACCTTAGGAAGTATTATCAGTAGGATGACTTGGCCTTCGTGTTTTGATGTAAATATGCCTAAGGGCCTTACGAATAAAATGTTGTCCTTTCATAATGATCCGGCTCAGTTTAAAATTCTAATGTCTAAGTGTTTACAGAACACCCGAGCCTACAAGGCACCCAGTACGTCCCGAGAGGGTGCCGACCCTCAAGTGACCCCAGTTTAAAATTTCTACAAATTGTCTAAGTGTTTACAGAACACCCGAGTCTACAAGGCACCAAGTACGTCCCTCAAGGGTGCCGACCCTCAAGGGACCCCAGTTTAAAATTTCTACAAATTGTCTAAGTGTTTACAGAACACCCGAGCTTACAAGGCACCCAGTACGTCCCGAGAGGGTGCCGACCCTCAAGGGACCCCAGTTTAAAATTTCTACAAATTGTTTAAGTGTTTACAGAACACCCGAGCCTACAAGGCACCCAGTACGTCCCAAGAGGGTGCCGACCCTCAAGGGACCCCAGTTTAAAATTTCTACAAATTTTTTAAGTGTTAAACAGAACGCTTAAGCCTGTGTGGCAACGACACGCCCCATGAGGGTTTCGACCCTCTGGGGATCCCAGTTTCAGATCAGATGTGTTATTTAAAAAGAGTGGACCCTATGACTAAGCATAATGGCCCACTCATTGGGAGCACATATAGGAGACAGAATAAAAAAGACAAGACAGAATAAAAGCACAAGTCTAAATCCAAAACTGTTCATTTCATTCATTTCTCAAGAAACTATTACAAGCTAAACAGAAAAAGAGGAAGAAGAGAGATAATCCCAAACAACCCGGCCTGATCAACTCCATCCCGTTAGACTCGATACCACGCCAAGTAACCGGACCACCCTCACTCACTCTTTATATAAACTACTATCCATACTTACTTAAGTCCTTTTCCACCGTACTGACTTGATCGTCGGAGAGGGAAAGCCTGGTAACAACCCCGGGCCCCCTGTTCGTTCATTGTGCAGGCACCAGCGGAACCCCGGATCCCTTACGACATCGGAGCCGACGCGTGCTGTTGAATAAGCCAAGCCTAGGAAGAAAAATAGGCTCGCCAATATAGGAGACAGAATAATAAAGACAAGACAGAATAAAAGCACAAGTCTAAAGCCAAAACTGTTCATTTCTTTCATTTCTCAAGAAACTATTACAAGCTAAGCAGAAAAAAGAGATTACATCAAAAACAAGAAAAAACTACTGAAGCCCTAGTTAGCCTCCTCCTCATCTGCCTCGTCGTACGAAGGGGCCCAAGGAGCTAAGGGAACCACCGGCGGGATCGGAGCATCAGGAACGGGAACAAAAATGTTCTCCATATTCCACACCGGGTGTTCAGGCCCGGCCCTCATGAAAGCAGCCGCCTCGGACCAGCCGTTGACGTAGAAGGCATTAAAATCCTTCTGCGTCTTGAGGTCCAAAGCAGCACTCATCTCGGCCTTAGCGGATCGAACCGCAGCCCTCACCCTGTCGGCCATGCCCGCCTCAGCTTCCTTCAGAGCCGCGATCGCAGCTTGGGCTCGTTCTTCAGCCTCAGCTTTCGCCTGAGTGGCTTCAACCCTTCTAGCTTCCACGGTGGCGTTGAGACCCTCGGCCTTCTCCGCCCTTGTTCGGGCCTCCTCCGCCCTCGCTTGGGCCTCCTCCTCCAGTTTAGCACTTGCCTCGGCCTTCGTGGCCCATGACCTCGTCAGTTGGGCCTGATGATAAACACACTGGTTCATCATCAGGAAGCCCTACAAAAAGAAGACAAACACTTAGCAGATATTAAAGGGATGGAATTAAAACGTGAAATATCACACAAGGGGAAAATAGCAATTTACCCGTGGGATCATGGCCATGGCTGACGCCATGGTAGACTTAAGGTCACGACCACGATGGTCAGCCTCAACGCTCTGCTCCTGGAGCGCAGCAAGCGCCAGCATCCCGGCGGAGGGATGAGCCTCCATTATGCTCCTCATCCCGGTAGCGATCTTCACTTCCTCAGGGGTTTGGAGTGGCATCATATGCATCCCGGGGGTTGGGGAAGCGGAGCTCGAGCCCTAGACGGAGGCGTTTGACAGGGGACCCTCCATTGAGGGGGTGTCGGACGCCATTCGTTCCTCCGCGACCACCACAGGCCGGTCCGTGGTAGCGACTTTCTCCCTCGGCTCAGGTCCCCCCTGATCGGCCCCCACTACCCCAGTCCTGGCCCTCTTCGCCTCCCGAAGGGCCTTCGCCTCCTCCCTTTTCCTCTTCTCGGCCTCGGACTTGCGAGCGACTCGGTCCCGTCTTGCCTCTTCCGCCAAATCATCTAATGCCTTTGCCGCATCATCGTCATCAATAGGAGCCGCAGGCTCGGTGTCGGTACCGACGGGAGACACCCTCCCCGCCTCAACAGCTCCCTCCTCCTCCTCCTCCTCCTCCTCATGTTCCACCTCGCCGACCTCCTCGCCGACCTCCTCCTCATCCCCCCTTCCTCTTCGGCCTCTCCCTCTTCCTCCTCCACCTCCTCCTCGTCGGAGCGGACCACCTACGTGGACCAATGCCACACAAACAAGAGTTAGGAGAAATTGAAGTTTTTTTGGCTAAGTGTAAAAACTCAGGACAAAGGAGAGTGAAAGATGACTTACCCTGGTCCGTGAAGTCCCCAGGTTCGGCCCGATAGGAGGTGCCTCGGGTGAGCTATCCTCTAGGCGAAGGGAGCTCGCTGCAGCAGGCTCCTTAGAGCTCAGGGGAAGGACCTCCGACAGAGGCTTCCCCCACTGGTCTAAATAGTGCCTCGTACCATCCGGCCCCTCTCGATAGTGGACCGTGGTGCCGTCCAGTCGGGTCTCGAAAAATACCCCCGCTCCGGCAGGGGTGAAGTCCCTCTTCGGCATGGCTTTCGCCTTGACGCTCGACCTCGGCGCCTTCACCACCTTCGCCACAGACCTCTCCGTGGCAGACCCCTCGATGGCCTCAGTCTCTTTGGCCCCTTTAGGCAGGAGAGTAGACTCCAGGCCTTTCCATTTCTCCCACCTGTCCCGGGAGTATCCCACATGACAGAAGGTCCTATGGGGCCACATGAAGTCGTTCCCCTTGCAGGTAGTGGGGGAACCGCACGTAAGCAGACGCTCCGCGTCGCGTGCACCAGCATCGGCCCCATTCGGACCCCACCAGTTGAGGGCCACCTCCAGTGACCCTACGTTTGGCTCACCAAGGCCCCTCAGCTTCATGGCCACTGTGGCCCTGTTTTCCTTAGTACTAAGCACCCTCCCTGGTCTGGTCGGGAGGGTTAGATCGTTTCGGAGCAGCCATTCGCCCTCCACCACGATCACATCTTGACATCGCAGGTATGGCTGCCTGTTTTTTGCCTGAGAGATAGGCTCGCTCTGCAGAAATTCGTAGCAAGCCAGCAACTCTTTCAGCCCCAATGGCTCCGGAAGGGCGGAGCCCAACAGGACATTCAGGGCCTCCATCCTGGCGCAAATCCGGTGTGCTTGCAGAGGCCACTGGCATGGAAGAGTCTGCGTCCAGGCGCATAACTCCGCCAGCAGCTCCGGGATGGGGAGATGGGTGCCCCCGTATAGAAGGGTAGAAAGGGAGAGCATCACCATGCTCTTGGGATCAGCTACGATCCCGTTCACCTCGTCAGAACTCTGACACTTCCGAAGCCGGAAATCTTCACCGATTCCGCAAAGCTGTTGGAACTCGCCCAGATCGGGCCCATGCAGCCTCACCATGATGCTGTTGTCATTAACAGCCACGCTCAGGGCCGGGTCGAGGACCATGGCCCGGAACGGCAGTGCATTGGCCATCACGGCCAGGCACCGTGGTCTGGGGGCAACCATTGGGCCTTTGCCAGCTCCGTGAGTAATAACCATTTTGGTTGAGTTTTGGCTAAGTTTTGGCTAAGTGTAGAAAGAGAGAGGGAAGGTTGTTTGCTGTAAAATTCTAGAGAGAGAGAAAGAGTGTAAATGAAATTTTCACTGGGGGTATTTATAGACCCCCACCGGAAGGTGAAAAGACTTTTACCAAAAGATGAAAAGACAGCCGCCGCCTACAGCACGAACTCCCACATGTAACCGCTGCCACGCAATGGGCAAGCTCCACGTCTACAGTATACAGAGGCCAACCACCACGTGTCACTCAAACCGTCATTAACATCAATAGCATTAAATGACAGAGGCGGCGCTCCATAAAGGCTTTACAGGCATACTCCACGTGTAGAGAATCCATGGTAAATGAACACGTGTCACGAGACGGACCCTACTAAGGCATCTCCGTACCGACAAAGAGAAACGAAAATGACCGGAGCCCCCGTAAAGAATGAAGACCCTCGCTAACCTTGTCTTTAACGACGACTCCGGACAGAGAGCTGTTGGCGAGGGAATGTCAGCATCCCCTCGTCTGGGCCCATACCATCCCCATAACAGTTTATCCGGGCCTCTGCCAGTCGTGATTGACATGCCACCCCGGACCTGAAGAGGCCGAGCTGTGTCTATACCGGCTTAGAGAAGCGTATCGAGTACGCTTCTCCAATTAATGCTACTGCTCCCTTGGGGGACCCCTCGGCGTTTCATCGACGTGTCCCAATCACAGACCATCAGCTGTGGGTCCTGATTGAGAACTATACTCTTGTCAGAGCCATAAATGTCCTAACGCCGTCGGATTAATATTGACAGTACAGTGATCCAAGGGCTAATATGCCTTGGATCATACTATAAATACCCCCACTAATACTACTTAGAAGGAGACAGAAAAACAGGAAGAAGAGAGATAATCCCAAACAAACCGGCCTGATCAACTCCATCCCGGTAGACTCGATACCACGCCAAGTAACTGGACCACCCTCACTCACTCTTTATATAAACTACTATCCATACTTACTTAAGTCCTTTTCCACCGTACTTACTTGACCGTCGGAGAGGAAAGCCTAGTATCAACCCCGGTCCCCCTGTTCGTTCATTGTGCAGGCACCAGCGGAACCCCGGATCCCCTACGACATCAGAGCCGATGCGTGCTGTTGAATAAGCCGAGCATAGGAAGAAAAATAGGCTCGCCAAGTTTGACACAAAACATGTTACCATTTATTCACAAAATCATAAATGATGACCATGACAACAAAAAATACAATGAAATACTAGACTAAAAAAATAATTTTTATCTATGATATGATTTTTTCCGGTCTAAATGCCAAAAAGTGTTTTCTTTCATGTATGTGCTAATTTATATTTTTGGTTTCTCCCAAATCTCTTCATATACTCATCCAAAATCACCACACTTTACTTCAACTCTCTCTTCCCAATTGGAGTTCGTGTCCATACTTCGACCCACTATTTGCCCCTGAGTTGGCGGCGATGGTCGTGGCCTGCGAATTTTTTATGGTCAGAGCCGTCGTCGACCCTTACTCAATTTTAAATTAAATATAGAGTTTGTGTTCATTCTCAGAACCCACCACTTGCCCGTGGATTGGCGGTGACGATAATGGCTCGTCGGAGCTCTAACGAGCTCGTCAGAGCTTCGACGGAACATCGCCATCGCCGTCAACCCTCACTCAATTTCAAATCAGAACAATTCAAAAATTATAAAAAAAAAAGAAAAAAAAATAAAAAAAAATACAAATAATTCAAGAAAAACATAAAATTTTAAAAACTAATTTTTTTAAAAATACAATAAAAATTTACAAAAATTTACAAAATATAAAAAAAAACAAAAAAAAAACAAAAAAACTCAATCTAGAAAATTGCATGCACAATAAATAACGTGCATATACAATCGAGAAAGGTGCCTACACAGTTGAGAAAAGTGTATACACAGTCGAGAAAAATGCATACACAATTAAGAAAAGTGCATACACAATTTGAAAACCCTACCACCGCCGCATCCAGTTTCTCATGACGGACTGCAACGTCGCCGTCGTTAATGGACAGAGATCAGGACTAATATATGGAGATGGATAACTAATGGGGAGAGAGAGATAGACATGTGGACAACGACGATGATGGGGATCACCATCGTTGTTGAACCATGAGTTCAATAATTGATTTTGATTATACGTTTGATTATGTATTAATGATTTTACAATTTCTCTATTCGATTATATAATGCCTTGTATTTTTCAAAAATAAAAAATGTATATTTCAGGACTTTAAAATGATAGATCATTCGATAACGAAGCCAACGGTTCAAACAGAAGTATATTTCAAGTCCGAACAAGCAAGTTACGAGCATTTCAAAATCGAAAGTTCAACACATAAATCTTCAGGTGCACCCACCGGTGGATAACACAGAACCCATCAGTAGGTCAAGTGGACAGAACAATGAGGATTTTCTCATATACTACCCATCAATGGGTATACAGAACCCACCAGTGGGTTAATGTTCCAGAACCAGCAAAGATTTCACCCACCAATGGGTCAGAAGACACCCACAGGTGGGTCAAAGTGCATATCACAAAAAACAGTTTTTTAGCTTTTTCAAAAAGTGGCTTTAACCATTGGGTAAACCTCTTAACCACTCCAAATGGACATGAGAGATCCAATAGATATTTTTGGTCTACAAAAACCCCCAAATATCTCTCATAAACACACTAATCACACACCCAATCTCCATACAAATTCAATATAAGATCAAAGCAAGAAAATGCTTTATACTACACAATTCTCACTTGTAATCTTATAAATTCTTGAATGTACTCTTATTGTAATTTGATAAACACTTCGAGAATATTTGTGTGTGAGCGATACATTTTCGATTAAAATTGTAGAGTGAATTATAAACTCATTTGTGAGCGAGTGATCGGGTAGAGGCTTTATAAGCGAGTGTTGATTAAAAGCTCTAGGTCTTTTCATTCGGGATACTCATAGAGTGAGGGGGAGCTTAATAGGTCGACTAGCTCATTAGGTTGTAATCTTGGGAAGAACATTATAGTGAAATATTCGGTAGCGTGAATACCGAGGAGATGACGTAGACGGGTTTGCCGAACCTCTATATATCGTGGTGTCAATCTCTTTCCTTACTATTTACTTTCCGCAACTTATATTATTTGTGATTGTGCGTATGTTTCAATTTATTCATAGATTATCATCGCATATTTATTGTCGCAAATATATATTGATCTAGTTGGGTTGTTAGTTGCGCTTAAGTTTTAATTCCGTAAAAAACGCCTAAAATCTTATTCACCCTCCTCTAAGGTTTAGCCGCACGGGTCAACAATGGTGAAAGGCGATGGTGGACTATGATTTACGACGACGATGGTGGCGGTGATTTATGGCCGAGGTGGAGCTGGTTATGAAAGAGGGGAAGAGAGACAAAGAGATCTTTGTCGCTGCCGCTTCTTCTTCGGCCAAACTCCGGTGAGTAGGCAGCGTAGTGATGGTGGTTCTTCGGAGATGGTGGTGGGTGTAGTAGGGTCTAATTCTAGAAAGAAATGGTAATTGGTTAATGAGTCAAAACATATTTGGAGCCCATTTTATATTTATGGCAAAATAACACTTAAATGGAACAAATGGTTTGGTTATGTGTTTTTTGGAGTATTGTTTTAATAGTAGCACTTAGATGGCATTTTTTTTTTAGCATGGGTTTGTTTTGTAAGGTTGTGAACCAACAACAAAACGGATAATACTATTTCGATTCGGTTTCGTTTTGACATTTTAAAATTAAAAAGTCAACTCGAACAATTTTGTTTCAATTCTGAAATTCCTATCCGCTGTTCTAGATGCAGTTTTGCAGTAAGGTTCCAAGTGGGGTTGGAACTGCAGTTGGAACCAAGTGTATAAGGTTCCAAGTAATGTTGGAACTGCAGTTGGAACCAAGTGTATTAATGGACAGAATTGTTTTAAAATTAAATGTACTTGAAAATAATTCACACGCACATTTAACAACGGAGTTCACCTAACTAGGCTACGTCTCCGGGGCACTTACCCAGATTATGATATTATAAAAAGCTTACAATATATGACTCAAGTCTTAATGAAAAACTTAGACTCCCTCTAGGTTTTTCTGCCTATCACTATATCGCTCCTACTCTATAACTATCACTTATAAATCAATGGCATCCCACCATTGTTTTCTTTTTAAAGCTCACGTGTATTCTCTCTAGAAAATAAGTTCTTTATGATTTAGAACACACACTTTTTACAAGCTAGGTTATCAACTATTTATAAGTAAAAACAATCTTCTTGCTTCAAGATCTTTTATGATTGCTTTTGACTTCTTTTGATTGGCTTCAATCTCTCCATATTGCACGTCTGCCTTTTGTAGGATTGACATCAATCTTCATAAGTTAATACCTGTTTAATAACAAGCTTGAAAGTAGGAGTTAGTCTTTTCCTATAACTAGGAAACATATAAAGATAATATCTTTTAGAGATAATATCTTTCCATATATATATGAAACACCTAACTCCATATTACATTCAATCTTTAAACGAATTATACTGAATATAGATAAGGAACAAAAGATTGAAACAAGTGATAAAGATTTGCATAAGAATAGAGATATAGATTTAAAAGGAAACATATCTTTATAAACTAATCTCCTTATATCTTTTAGGAAACATCTTTCCTTACCACTTTGATATTCTCAATTTACGCATATTAAACCTTTAAGATCATATGAGAATATATCCTGCATACTGTAGAACAAATAATAATCAATAAAGAACAGTTATGCAGATTTACAGAACAAGACAGAATTCTGCAGAACAGCAGGTTGGAACTGTGGTTGCAACTGAGGTTGCAACTGGTACTTGAAACCACCAACGCTGTCTCAGCAGGTTGTAGAAACCTATCAACATAGGTTGTAACTGAGGTTGTAACATTGCTTGTAACCTAACAACAGTTGTCTCAGTAGGTTGTAACTGAGGTTGCAACATTGCTTGAAACCTAACAACTCTGTCTTAGTTCTTAATAACAGTTAGGATTTATCTAGTAAAAACCAATAGACAATAAACAATATTTAGACCAGAAATCTGGTCCTAACAATCTCCCCCTTTGTCATTGGTTTTGACAAATCAATTAAGTTTATAAATCATCCCAACCACCTGCAAATTCAATATCAGCACAGTCTTAAATTGTATATCTCATAACAATACTTAAGAGTCATCTGTTTAAGCTCCCCCTGTATGTTAGAATTGCAGGCACTAAATAAGCACAGAATGTATCCATTCATAAATTCAACTTTAAAGACAGCAATATTAATTCTTGAAATTAAAGCATTAAACTGAACAATAAACTCATCTCCCCCTATTTGTCATAAGCCAGACAAACTAGTCACGAGGTATGTCTAAAGACATGGTTTCAACTACGGTTGGAACTGCACTTAGAACTTCGCTGTGTGGGTTTCCAGAAAGCTTAGGGTTTCTTTGATAAGTAGAAAGAGAGAGAGAATAAATCTGATAATTGTGATTGATTTGAAATAGTAAAAAGATTTTGTATAAATGGTAGTAAAGACCATATCTTTTTGTAATTGGAAAGAGATACATGCAAATCAATTATGAAACAGATTTAGCCAAAAAATAGGAAGTTTCTTATCAACAAGGCTTTTGAAAAATTAATAACTCTTAAATAACGAATAAAACAGTTGGCATTGAAGATAAATCAAGCAGTTAACACAGATAAACATTCCTTTGTAAACAGACTTATCCAAATTTGAAAATACAAGAGTTGAAGCTTTGAAGGAAATTTGAATTGATTCAAGATAAAGATAGCAATTAGAAAGATATTTAAGCTTTTGAAAAACAAAAATCTAGCAATTTACCTAAGAAAATATGTTTATCATTGAATAGCCTTAATAAAGATTAGATTTTAGGAGCTTATATTGAGCAAATCCGTTTTTATCTCTACACAAAAACTTGTTTGATGACCTCAGCAAGGAAAGAGTATAAGTGATGTCAAAAAAAATAAGACTTTGTCTTGACAGTTATAATGTAGACTGAGGTTTCAACTGATGTTTCAACTGAGCTTGCAACCAGTATTTTTAACACGAGGTTTCAACTGGAGTTGCAACTGAACTTCCAACCAACTATTGAGAGTGTGAGGTTTCAACTGATGTTGCAACTGAACTTGCAACCATCATAAAAAATTTGCACTTTGTGCTTGCAACTCTATTACCAGAGAGGTTTTTAAGGACAAGTTACCTCACATCTGTTTTTGAGACACCAAAAAGCGGCTTTTTCAAGACAAAAACATCATAGCTCAAAATAAGACTTTAACCTTAGAAATAAAACTTATTAAAGGTACTCAACACAGACATATTTAGCAAAAGTATTCAATTAGATTGATAATGACATACCCCTATGTCACTTCTTAATGATTCAAACTTGTTTGTATCAAGGGCCTTTGTGAAAATATCTGCTAGTTGTCTTTCAGTTGAAACATGTTCTAAAATTAAGCTCTTTTCTTCAACTAGTTCTCTAATAAAATGATGCCTTAGATCAATGTGTTTAGTTCTGAAATGTTGAACTGGATTTTTAGCTAAATCTATAGCACTTTTGTTATCACAAAACAAAGTTAATATTTCTTGTTTGACATTATAATCAGTTAACATCTGTTTCATCCAAATAAGTTGAGTGCATCCACTTCCAGCTGCAACATATTCTGCCTCAGCAGTAGATAAAGATATGCAATTTTGCTTTTTACTGAACCAAGAAACAAGGTTGTTTCCAAAATAAAAACAACCACCAGAAGTACTCTTTCTATCATCTATGCTTCCTGCCCAATCTGCATCACAGTAGCCACTTAGAAAATGGTTTGTATCTTTAGAATACCATAGGCCTAGGTGAAGTGTTCCTTTTACATACCTTAGAATTCTTTTGACAGCTAGAAGATCAGGTTCTAAAGGATTTGCCTGATATCTGGCACAAACTCCTACACTTAGGCAAAGGTCTGGTCTACTAGCAGTTAAATACAACAAACTTCCAATCATGGATCTATAAAGACTTGGACAGACATTTTTACCTTTATCATTTTTGGACAGTTTAAGGGTAGTACTCATAGGGGTTCTCTTCTCTTTACTCTCACTCAGACCAAACTTTTTAACAAGATTGTCTGCATACTTACTTTGGCACAGAAAAATGCCTTTCTCATTCTGTTTAACTTGCAATCCTAGAAAGTAAGTTAGTTCACCTCCACCACTCATTTCAAATTCATTCTTCATATCAGAAATGAATTCTTCTATCCTTTTATTAGAAGTAGAGCCAAAGACAATGTCATCAACATAGATTTGAGCAATTATTATGTCCTTTGTGGTTTTCTTAGTAAACAAAGTTTTATCAACTCCTCCTCTGTTAAAGCCTTTTTCAATCAAGTACTTGGTTAATCTATCATACCAAGCTCTAGGAGCTTGTTTTAGGCCATACAATGCCTTTTTCAACAAATAGACATGTTCAGGAAAGTTAGGATGCTCAAATCCCTTAGGTTGACAGACATAAACTTCTTCATTAATCACACCATTCAGAAATGCACTCTTTATGTCAAGTTGAAACAGTTTAAAATCATACAGACATGCAAGAGATAGTAGCATTCTAATGGATTCAATTCTAGCTACAGGAGCAAAGGTTTCATCAAAGTCAATTCCCTCAATTTGTGTATAACCCTGAGCTACCAACCTAGCTTTATTCCTGATAATCACTCCATCCTCATCACTTTTATTTCTAAAAATCCATTTAGTCCCTATAACATTTTTATTAGAAGGTCTGGGTACTAAAGTCCATACATCATTTCTCTCAAATTGAGCCAATTCATCCTGCATAGCTAAAATCCATTCACTATCTTCTAGAGCTTCTTTTATATTCTTAGGTTCTAACTGAGAGATATAACAAGCAAAGTGAACAATATTATTTCTTTTACCTCTGGTTTTCATACCTGAAGTAACTTCTCCTATGACATTGTCAAGAAAATGATTTTTCTGAGTCCTTACATAGCGAGGCCTGCTAGTTGACTGAGCATGAGAACTTTCTTCTTCTTCTTCAGATTCAGCAGCATTCTGGGTTTCAACTGCGGTTCCAACCTCAGTTCCAACCTCTGTAACAATCTCGGTTGTAACTTCAGTTTCAACTGGACTTCCAACCTCTATGGGACTGCTTGTTTGCTGAACTTCTGCTTTCTCTTTTTCTGCAATCTCAGATTGTTCATCATCACCTGTATTCTCATCAACAGTTTTTAGGTCATCAAATAACACATTATAAGATTCCATAACACAGTTTGTTCTTTGATTAAAGACTCTAAAAGCTCTACTATTCTGAGGCAATTCTTTTTCAGCTTTTTCAAACACATAGCAGCTGTTTGTTGATCTGACTCCAGTCATGACCAAATCATTGTTAAGATCAGTAATTAGACACCTATTTTTGTTGAATTTAACAATCATCTTGTTGTCACATAGTTGACTAATACTAATAAGATTAGCTTTTAGTCCATCTACAAGAAAAACATCATCAATATTAGGCATTCCAGGTTTGCTTAATGTACCTTTACCAACAATTTTACCTGTATCTCCACCTCCAAACACAACAGTCTTACCTGTAAGAATGGTGACATTTTTTAGGAGACTTGCAGTACCTGTCATATGCTTAGAGCATCCACTGTCAAAATACCAATCATTAGAAGTAACAGCATTCAAAGAGTTAATAACAGCTTTGTTGTTAGCAATTAAAGTTGCTTTTTCTTTAACTTTCCAGACCCATTTCAAATTTTTTATTGACAGAAGCCAACCAGGTTTTCTGGGAAATATACTTTCTGTTTCTTTTTAAATAACACTGGATTTCAGAATGACCAGGTTTTTTACAGAAATTACACAACTTCAACCTAAAGTTATTTTTATCCCTAAAGCTATTCAGTTTTTTCATGGTTGCAACTGAGGTTATAACTGAGCTTCCAACCTTCTTTACAAAAACCTGAGTTTTATTCCTGGTTGCAACTCTGGTTGCAACTGAGCTTCTAACCTTATTTTCAAAATTATGAGTTTTAGCTTTAGCAACAGCTTCAATAAAGGTGGTTTTTCCTGTACCTTTACCACCATAGTACCCTAGACCACTGATATCTTTAGAGCCTCTAGAATATGACAACATGTCATCTAATTTTTCTGAGGCAGAAACATTCATCAGTTTTATTATCTTTTTAGTTTCAGTAAGTTCAGCCAGTTGTAGTTTAAGCTTCTCAGTAAGACTTTTAACCTCATCCTTTAGATTAACATTAAGTTTGCTTATGATCAAGGATTGTTTACTCAGACATTTATACTTTTCATAAAGAACAAGATATTGCTGAGAAATGTCTTCATCAGAAGGTTCTTCCTCATCACTGCTATAGATTTCAGGAGCAGTTGTAACTATGGTTGAAACATGTTCACAGTCACTTTCATAAGTAGGTTCTTTTTCAGTGATTATTCCCATAAAATTAACAAAATTAGAATCATCCTCTTCATCACTGTTGCTCTCAGAATCACTATCACTATCACTATGAGTGGTTATATAAGCATTTTTGTTCCTTTTTAAGGTATTTGCACACTCAGCCTGAATATGACCAAAACCTCTACATTCTCTACACTGAATCTCTTTAGGTTTGTATTCTTTGTTATCCTTTTCTTTGGAATTCCACTTTCCTGTAGAGTTATTATTGAACCTAGACTCTGTCTTAAACTGGTTATCCTTTTTCTGAAAGTTTTTAGATGAACCAGTATCATCCTCCTTTTTCTTATAAAACTTCTTGTACACCTTTTTTGCAAAGAAAGCTAGTTGTTCTTCATCACTCATTTTATCACAGGCATTAGATTCAGATTTCTTAGCTTGAAATGCTATTCCCTTTTCTGGTCTTTTATGTTTGAAGAATTTCAGTTCATGAGTACTTAGATTTCCTATGAGTTCTTCAAGTTTAAGATTATCTAAGTCAGTTGATTCTTCAATGGCTGTGACCTTAATTTCAAACCTTTCTGGGAGTGACCTAAGAGTTTTCTTAACAAGTTTAGCATCACTGTATTTTTCACCTAAGGTTCCAGCTTGATGAGCAATGTGGCAGATTCTACCATTAAATTGTTCAATGTTTTCATCTTCCTCCATTCTTAAGTTCTCAAATTGGGTAGTTAACTGTTGAAGTTTGAAAGCTTTTACTTTAGTGGTTCCTTCAAAAGTAACTTGCAAAATATCCCATGCTTCTTTAGCTGTTTCACAATGAGAGATATACCTGAATACGCTGAGAGTTACACCAGCAAAAATCAAGTTTATGGCTGTTGAGTTGGCACTTGATTTTCTGTCTTCTTCAGCAGACCATCTGTCTTCAGGTAAGAGAATCAGTTCTCCTTCATTATCCATGGTAGTTGGAGCCTCCCATCCATACATAACAGTCTTCCATGCATGTTCATTCTGCTGTTTGATGAAAGACCTCATTCTAATTTTCCATACTCCATAGTTTACTCCTCCTTCAAGCAATGGAGGTTTGTTGAAGGCGTTTCCTTCCCTCATTAAGTCCATTGTTACTAGAACACAGGATCCACACTAAGTAAGATCTAGTGTGAAGCTCTGATACCAATTGAAATTCCTATCCGCTGTTCTAGATGCAGTTTTGCAGTAAGGTTCCAAGTGGGGTTGGAACTGCAGTTGGAACCAAGTGTATAAGGTTCCAAGTAATGTTGGAACTGCAGTTGGAACCAAGTGTATTAATGGACAGAATTGTTTTAAAATTAAATGTACTTGAAAATAATTCACACGCACATTTAACAACGGAGTTCACCTAACTAGGCTACGTCTCCGGGGCACTTACCCAGATTATGATATTATAAAAAGCTTACAATATATGACTCAAGTCTTAATGAAAAACTTAGACTCCCTCTAGGTTTTTCTGCCTATCACTATATCGCTCCTACTCTATAACTATCACTTATAAATCAATGGCATCCCACCATTGTTTTCTTTTTAAAGCTCACGTGTATTCTCTCTAGAAAATAAGTTCTTTATGATTTAGAACACACACTTTTTACAAGCTAGGTTATCAACTATTTATAAGTAAAAACAATCTTCTTGCTTCAAGATCTTTTATGATTGCTTTTGACTTCTTTTGATTGGCTTCAATCTCTCCATATTGCACGTCTGCCTTTTGTAGGATTGACATCAATCTTCATAAGTTAATACCTGTTTAATAACAAGCTTGAAAGTAGGAGTTAGTCTTTTCCTATAACTAGGAAACATATAAAGATAATATCTTTTAGAGATAATATCTTTCCATATATATATGAAACACCTAACTCCATATTACATTCAATCTTTAAACGAATTATACTGAATATAGATAAGGAACAAAAGATTGAAACAAGTGATAAAGATTTGCATAAGAATAGAGATATAGATTTAAAAGGAAACATATCTTTATAAACTAATCTCCTTATATCTTTTAGGAAACATCTTTCCTTACCACTTTGATATTCTCAATTTACGCATATTAAACCTTTAAGATCATATGAGAATATATCCTGCATACTGTAGAACAAATAATAATCAATAAAGAACAGTTATGCAGATTTACAGAACAAGACAGAATTCTGCAGAACAGCAGGTTGGAACTGTGGTTGCAACTGAGGTTGCAACTGGTACTTGAAACCACCAACGCTGTCTCAGCAGGTTGTAGAAACCTATCAACATAGGTTGTAACTGAGGTTGTAACATTGCTTGTAACCTAACAACAGTTGTCTCAGTAGGTTGTAACTGAGGTTGCAACATTGCTTGAAACCTAACAACTCTGTCTTAGTTCTTAATAACAGTTAGGATTTATCTAGTAAAAACCAATAGACAATAAACAATATTTAGACCAGAAATCTGGTCCTAACAAATTCGGTTTTTCAGATTTTTTGACCACCCTTAGCGGTAGGTGCTACAACATTCCACGACTTTTGAGGACTCAACAATATTGGTCTCCAAATGTATTTCCTTGGTGGTGAAAAATACTTCTCATTTGTCAATGGATTTCACATCTATCACCATTAAGAAGACTCGAACCATGTACCTCTTATTTTACAGTGAGGGCTCATGCCCATTAGGTTATTCCAAATGGGTTTGTAAGTCCGCAAATGAATGTTTTTGGACACCAAAATTTAGCTACAGTCCTAAAGTCATACTATCAGGACACTAAAAAAATATGTCCCCAAAGCTATACTGTTTTGGAAAGCAATTACATCGTCTCCAAATATACATATATATATATATACATATATAGATATATTCGGTCTTAGTGACGTAACTAGGAATTGCAAATGAGCTGGCTTGATATTCTATTTTTTTTTTCATATCATGTATGGGTTTTTTCCCGGATGAATACATGGATTTATTTTTTTACTTTTTATCAAAAAAATTTACTCAAAACTGGTGTGTACTGGTGTTTGTGGTGACTATCTAAGTTCACATTAGTAACATGAATGTTCTGCCTCTAAAAGATCTGCAACTCGTTTATATGAAAATAACTAAAGAAACTGAGGCATAATTTCTAATTTTAAAGAAAATATAATAACTGCTGCACAATCACAATTGAATTAAAATTCTTCCAAAGTTGATTCACTAATTATTCATAATTACAACAGTAACATAAAAATGTTTTACGTACACCAAAGAAAGTATTAACTCTTATACTTAATGTCACAAACTTCAATTACAAAACTCAATTGTAGAGCTTGAGTACTCAATAATAAAATTAGTCATTGTCACAAATGTTTGATCACATCAATTGCAGAGCTTCATGATTATCTCGCACCGTAATCAAGCTTCGTGATTCAAATTTAGTTCATTTAAATTAAAATACCATGTAAGCATCTTTCTAGAGCAACTTATACGCCCAAAAAACATGTCAATCAAACAACGGGGAGAAGTAGCAACTGTAAAACATAGTCCTCCTTAAATACCAAGTTTTTTCATGTTTATGTATTACATAATATAAAGTGCACTGACACGCATATTCATGTCAATAACAGCAAAAACTGCAAAATAGCTTATAATTTATACCAACTTCTAATGCAAAACAGACCAGAACATGAAAAGTTAGCTTAAATGCAACAAAACTTGAACTACAATTTAGAGTATTTAAAGAATTGTGACTACACGAAGCAGCTATTTAACATTTTAAAACTTAAAAGCTAAAAGTTGAAATAGCTCAGTACTTCATAAGGGGTAAAATGATATTAAAGCAACTTAACATTACCAAAACATCGAGATAATTCAAATCAAGGAAAAACAAATAAACTTACTACTCAAATGGATTATAAGAAGTTTGTAACTTTAGACCGTGTCAGCTAGAATTCGTTTTGCACTCCATTGTTCTTCCACTTATTTTCTTATATACTCCAATTCCCTCTCAAGTTGCACACGACTTTGTTTCCCTGGCGAGGATATTTGGCTTAGTTCTACGGTCAAACGCTCTTATAGATCCTGACTTATAACCAAGTACATCGATGGATAACTCATGTTGTTAGTGACATGTTACATCTCTCATTGCTTCATATCTCTTTCGTTGGGTTTAGCATGTGATTTTAGATTTAAGATGACGGGATGTTATAAGTAGCATATGTATAAGAACTCATTTATATGTATGTTGTCAGTTTCATCATTCTTATTACTGTAGTGTGTAGCTTCATACAACTACACAACTGACACAAGTGTGAGGTCTTCTCATTTCTCGAGTTTTCGATGTACAAAAAATATTTAAGTTACATGGACTAATATACATACTTAAGGCTATGACTAATTTTTTTTTAAAAATGAAAATCAATTTAAATCGGTATTTTATTTGTTGAGATAGAAGATTAACTCCATCTTTGTACATGCTCATATTGAACCTTCCGAAACTATGATATGCGCATTAGACCGTATACCGAAAATTAAGTTGATTGGACAATTGATGAAGCGAGAGATTATTCATCGCCTCCTTTATAGCATTTTGTAGAGATAAATAGAGTTCGATGCCTGATATTTTCTTATGAGAGAGAGATTTGTGAGAAGCCCTAAACCACTATCTATTTAAACTAAAGAATGAGAAATATAGGGTCTCTTTTCCAGAGAAACCACGGCAACCATGGAGATGGCGAGATAACAAGCAGCGACCATGGCGACAACGAGGGAACAAGCATCGACCATGGTGGCTATTTTGAGAGCAAAGACACTCTACCTTTAGATTTTTTCTGGTTTTGGTCATATACGATGTTTCTTAGGGGTCAAACCTAAATATAAGAAATGAAAGAGATACAACCACTGGAATTGAGTTTTGAAAAGTTTGGAACAAATATTAATTGTGTAATGACATATTCTCAAATTAATTTATCCAATTTGAACTCGGTTGCGAGTGTGTATGTGCTAAAATCATTGTCCTTCGACAATGGTAATATTCTATATAAGGAAAATATATCATGCATGCTAACCAAATGGGAACAATTAATGTTTGAGAAGTTTGGAACAAATATTAATATGTCATGGACATCATTTATAAGGGATGACTTCATTCCCATTCTAAAGTGGATTGATATTGGAATATTAGATCTCCAAAAGCATAAGAAGTTATTTGGTGGGGATTTGTTATTGTGAGTGGAGATCCAACCATAAAAAGAGATTTTTGTGCAAAATTAGCCTATTGTGAGACTCCAGCAACTAGTCAAGATTTCGAGACGGAATCTATTGAAGATGTCAAACTTTTAGGGAACTAATCATTAGTGTGCTTCATATTGCACTTCTTGCATATCCAAATCTAAAATATGTGACCGATGAAGCCTTGATAGGTCCAATAATGGGATATTCTCAAAACAAGAGCCTTAGAGTTATTTTACATGATCTTCATAATAATCTAATTGATATTCTTCCCAAGTGTGTGGTTGAGCCATCCTTCTCTTTATCCTAAAAGAGACAAGGAAATAGAAATTGAACCTGAGCAATAAGGTCACCTCTAGTAAGAGTTACAAAATAATGTTTGATTTAGTGAGAGTCAAAAGCCGTCACAAGCCTGTCGTTAATTTAAAAAACTGTCACAAATCTGTCGCAAACTGACTAAACTGTCACAAAACCGTCACAAAAACCGTCGTTAATAAGCTCGTAACAAAAAATACCGTCACTAATCCCGTCGTTATTTGGGTATTTTTTTGTAGTGTATTCCTCTTTTAAATGACTAAAAAATATTGAAAAATGACTCAAGACTCTTTTAAAAAATTCATACTCTTTTCAAAATGACTAAAAATATTAAAAAATGACGTGATTCTTTTAAAAAGTACTTATACTTTTTTTTAAATGAGGGCTTGGAGAACTCAGAGGACTCATCCGATGATGAAGTCGGCAGTGAAGAGGATAGGCAATTCATGATCTTCATTAGGGAGAAACGACGAGAAGAAGATAGGCAATGCATAATAATACCAATAATAACAAATAGTACAAATATTTTTTTTACTACTATGAAAGGATCGATACATAATATTTAAGCTAAACAAATAGTCTCATTTTAATTAATATTATAATATTGCATAATAATACCAATAATACTTTACAGGGTATTCCAAAAGATTGCATTTGGTTACTGTACAACTACGAGGCTAACAAAGATTCAAGTACAAGTCTCACAAAGACAAATGAGCATAATCAAAAGACTTTGGAACAGCTTATTTATTTATAGTTTAAGCGTACAAGCTCGAAATAGCAAGAGTTGACAAACCGAAAAGATGTACTTTTCCGCGATCTATGATTCCACGTTTTTTATTCATGTAAAATCATAACCATATATAGAATAGCTTGAATTAAATAGCAAAAGTTGGCACAGCGAAAAGAGGCACTTTTCTGTGAATTGTAATTTCAGCAATTTCATTCATGTCCAATTCTTCAACTTTCATTCCCTTCGGAAGTTCCCAATCAAATTTATATAGAAGATTCGCCAATATAATCTCATTATTCACAATGGCATAATTTATTCCCGGGCAACGCCTCCGACCAGATCCAAAGAGAATTACTATTGTCCCGACAGATATATCATAGCCCATGATCTTTATATCTTCGCTCGATACTCGGGGTAATGGTATCGGAAATGGAGGGTATAATCGGAGTGTTTCTTTGACCACTGCTTTCAAGTACGTAGGGCATTTTTTCAAGATCATCTTCTGTAACTCCTAATTTACCTTTTGCAAGGGCTCTTATTTCATATTGCAATTTTTTCATGACTAATGGGTGTCTTAAGAGCTCTGCCATTTCCCATTTTAGGATTGTAGATGTTGTGTCGATTCCACCACCAAAGACATCCTACAAGCCATTGTAAAAATATTAAATAAGATCGGTAATTTTACTACACTTTGTTTACAGTTTTATTTAGAGTTGCATAAAAAAGGTTAACTAGCTAGCTAAAAAAACAATCAAGATAAAAATAAACAAACAATTAGAAGGAAAAAACGTTTAACATTTTTACATCAAAATTTATTGAATTGATACGATATTTAACCAAGTAATTGTCATGAAACTAACTAATTAGGTGGTGGTGTAGCAATTTTTTTAGTAGCTTTTTATTCAGCTTCTAACTTGTGATTGTGGATTTGTTATCTACTGATTTCTTCTTGTATAATTACTCTATATTTAATTTTTAAAATTAAATACTAATATTTTAAGATGTGTAAATCATCCAATTACACTTTTGTTTATGATAAATTAAATTTTCTTATATTTTAATATCACGCGTACAACGAGTTTCATTGATCTCGTTATTTCCTAAGGTTATCAATATATTTTCTTATAAATTTCTCACATTTTCTGGTCGTAACTTGATGTGCAGGTTTTCATAAAAGATACGAGAAATATTCTTGATATCAATGGTATTTGTCTACCACATCCAGTTATATTTACAGTTGTAGAGTAACTCTTTATTAACAACAACTTATTGAAAATTGTTAACAAAATAGCTGTAAAGTTAAACAGTTTATTCAATAACAGTTTATTTTTCCATGACAAACAAGAAAGATAATAAAGTCTAACATCTGGTAACTAACAATTTATATGTGTAGGTTTGTTATTACTCTTTTCCTGATTATGTGCTTCTTTGTATATGTAGATAGTTTCCTTTGGAATAGTACAAAAATTATTCAATATTATTTCATAACTCGAACTTAAATGTTTAACAAGAAGTTAGCTAATCAAGATCCATGTGCAGCCATAGAGCTATATATTCAAGATCCATAGGCCATAGCCGGATAAAATTATGCTTGGAACCCTAAACAAAAAAAATTATGACCAGTATATTTAAAAAGCGGCTACGTAGTGATTTTATTTCTAATTCAAAAGTGTTTACATACGTTATTTCGTTGTACTGTCAGTATAATACTATTTGCTCTGTTTAGGCTAATCCCGTTTTTCGGCACTGATAGTGTAATTTTTTTTTTTTAAAAATCCGAAATCTATGCCGCTTTAGGGTAAGTAATTTTTATAAAAAAATATAAATACAAACAAATGTTACTACTTGTGATGAGCTTTAGTCGTTTTTTACCTTGGCTAACTATACAATCTGACCATTTTAATAAAGTACTGGCAAACTTGTAATTTGTTTGATCTTTTGCTATTTACATTTTATTTTATTTTATTATTCTTGTATGACAAATCATATAATAATTTTTAAAAAATATTTTTTGATTCGTACTTTGCTATAGAAGGCGGTGGGTTAATCTCTTTTACATTAATAGTTTTATAGGATAATTGTGTTTTATCTAGTTCTCATTCCAGGGCTTTAATTGATTTTCCATTTGTAAGGTTATTTTGTATAAAGTTTTTTGTTACTTTTATGTGTCTAACATAATTAACATAAAACGAAATGTGTTTTGTTAAATTGTTCTATCATAAATATTTATATTTTTCTATCCTAAAAAGTTTATGCTTTACACTTCAATACCACGCTATTAATGGTTTTATCATAAGTTTCACAAAAAAAACTCTAATTATGTTAGTGCTTTTTAAAACACAAACTGATGTATATATATACTTACCAGAAGTAAAGCTTTAATACTGTCTCTATCAAGGAAAATCCCAGAGGATGAATCTCTTTGAATCTTAAGCAGAACATCCACAAAATCTTCCTTCTCATCATTTTGTCCGTTCCTTTCAGTGTCTACACTTTTAGCCCCTCCTTCCAAACGATCCATATGCTCTTGTATAACAACTTTCAATATTTCATCGAACCTTTTTGCGACTCTATCCGCTTTGGCCTCTCTTTGGGTAAAATGGCCCACCCAACCAAGCCATGATATGTACTCTCCCACATCAAAAGCACTCACCAACAACGTAAAGTCTGCGAAAACATTTCAAAGCTTTTCCTTCATTTCTTCATCCATCCCATAGTCGCTCCAAATGCAGCCATGTGAACCAAGTCGAAATTGAGCGAGAAGGGCATTTCACTCAGATTTAGTGAATACGATGGATAAGAAGAAAATTTGCATTGTAGTTCTATTTTGTCCATGATTTTGGCTATTAAAGTCTCCCTGGTACCTCTAGAAGACCGTACTCTATGGTTACTAATGTAACATCCGTATTTTTATAAATGGTTTTATTTATGATTTAATTTATCCAAAAACGTTTTATACAAATTTTACCAAAAACCGGTCGCTCGACTAATTTTTAGCCAAAAACCGAAACTCTTCCCAAAAACTTTATTTTAAAAGTCTGTTACTAATTTTACTAATAAAAAGGACTCAATAGATTTGTTTCTAAAGATTTGTATTTTTGAGTAGTAAAACAATATTTTTGGATTAAGAGTTAACTTTTAGAACTTTGGGGACCAAATAGTTCGTTACCACAGACTTTCTCAAAATAATTTTTACATCTTCAAATCAGCCCACTTCTTTTAAAACAGTAACCTAAAACAAGAGAGAAAAGAGAGAAAAAAAAAGAAGAAGAAGAAGAGAAAAGCACCTTTAGCGGGTTCTTACCAAAAGCATCTTCTCTACGTTCTAAGATAACGGGGGTTATCCATTGCGACTAGACGATTGTGTATGTTAGGATTAGGTTTGCGTTAATTATTAATTGGGAGTTCTTGCCTTTTATATTAATTATGTCCTTAAATTGTTAATTGAGGTTTAGTTGTTATACTTTTAATTCCAATATTTAAATTGTAGAAGTTGAGACTTTAGACATATTAATTTCGAATTAATGAGATTATGGATGTGTTTGCATGTTTTATGCGTTGATTATGCGTTATTATAGTTGTTTATGGAATTGGGTAAATTTATGTTGAATAAAGATGAATTGTAGTTTATGCATACAAGATGTTTGTTAAAATGCCTGATTGGGTTTTTATGTGTTGAAGTTGGTTGGCTAGTTGTGAATCTAGTACCTATGCTTATGTGATATGTTGAATTACATTAAACAGACGTATGAGAATGTGTTAATTGAATGGTTTTATATTATTGGCCGGGGCCTTGTGATTTAGATTAGTGGCAATAGTCTATGTCTCTTCCTAATTCTGGGGACAATAGACGGCCGAGTGGATAGGTAATGACTCGTCTTACGGACTGGAGCGAGTGGCATGAGAGGTCCTAGTGTGCACTCATTTATTTTTATGTTAGCAATGGTCTCTGTCTCTTCCTAATTCCGGGGACAGTAGACGGTCGAGGGGATAGGGAATGACTCGTCTTACGGACTGTGACGAGTGACATGAGAGGTCCAAGTGCGCACTTTAAATCTATTTTTATGTTAGCAATGGTCTATGTCTCTTACTAATTCCGGGGACATAAGACGGCCGAGTGGATAGGGAATGACCTACCTTACGGACTGGGGTAGGTGGCGTGAGAGGTCCATGTTTGCTATAGATGTGTGTTGACGTTATTTAATTTATTTCGTTGTACGATGTTATTTTATTTCTTTTTATACGTTGTTATTGTAGTTGTTGTTTGTGAGTTCTTGCATTTATGGGATGGAGTGACGGTATTTTGTGGTGCCGTCCCGTCTATGTATGTGCGTGAGACTCACCGTTACAGTTTTGTCTTTCAGGTACATCATAGGTTTAGGAGCTTTAGCAAGGCATCACATGGGCTCGGGGCTTCTGTCTGTTGCTTCCATTTTTACTTAGACATTTTTGAGGTTGTAGCCTACGGGAAAATTCATTCGTTTGTTAACTTTTAGGTTTTATAAATCTTGACTTGTAGCCGTGTTTGGCAAACAGTTTTATTTGTCCTTTTAAATGTTACTTTAGCTCGCGAGTTATTTCTTTTAAAATTTAAATTTTGTACCAACAGGTTTCCTTTTCTTTTATTTTAAAAGGTCATATCTCGATATCCGTGTCTTACGGATT
The DNA here is from genome assembly GCA_963920805.1 of Primula vulgaris. Taxonomy (NCBI): domain Eukaryota; kingdom Viridiplantae; phylum Streptophyta; class Magnoliopsida; order Ericales; family Primulaceae; genus Primula; species Primula vulgaris. The sequence goes on from OY987213.1 coordinate 24,658,384, forward strand.
TTGGGACGTGACAACTAAGGAGCTGAAGAGTCAATATACTCTTCATTTTTCTCCAATGCTCACCATAAGGGGCAACAGCCACATCTTTTAAGTTGTAAAAGACCTTTCTATTAATCCACAATTCATGTTTGTTTGCAAATATAAGATCGTATGTTTTTGTGATCTCACGAGCTGCCTCTGGCGAAGAGATAACAAGAGCGGGGACACTTCCTAAATGAATCAGCATGATAGAGCCATGGTGCTCAGACAGTGTTTGCAATGATCGATGTGGCAGTGGCGCTAGTTGGTGAAGGTTTCCAAAGATCGGGAGTTTTGATGGTGAAGGTGGTCTATTTGTGTTGCTATTTTTAGTGGTGAAATAGTACTTTGTTGCGACGATAGACAAGACTAAGGATAAAAGAACAATAGGGTAGGAAGATGATTGTAGCAAGGTTACTTGTTGCCTATTGCACCAGACTAGACATTGTAAAAGAGAATAAAGTGGCAATTTTATCCTTATTGAGCATTTGATATATAAAGAATTACAGACACACCATTGACAAAATTTTAAAAGCAAATTAAAAAAAATACTTTATGCTTAATAAATGGAGCCGGTTTTTCATCCACGTCATGTTTCATGGGATCTACAACTGAGTAGTCAATTGAGTTGTTCATACATTGTTCTCATAGGAAATATAGAATTGTTAATAAAGAGTTGACAAACTATTGTCCATAACTTAATTAATGACCGACATGATCAACACATGACTGTGTTTTAAAAATGAGTAATTAAACTGACATTTAGAAAACAAAAACAAAACGAAATAGACAAAAATATTCTAATGATCTATAAAATCGTGCTAAGATATAAGAATATATATGCATGGCTGGAAAATAAGGTTTTCACGTATTTTAAAGTGTCAAGCAGTTGCAAAATAAACTTTGGAATTTTATGTTACTTTAAGTTATGTATTTTATTAGGGTTTGTATTAGGGCGGCAAATGAGCCGAGCAAAGCGTCTGCTCAAACTCGGCTCGTTTACTAAACGAGCATGTTCAAACTCGCCTCGTTTATAAATAAGCTCGACCCGAACATGTTTATGAGCCCTTTCTGAATGCAGTTTCGGAGAAGTTTAGCAAAATCTTTTTTGACTTTGTTAAAATCGATTATAAGTATAGTAATAATACATTTATTTATTTTGACTTTTAGTTTTACTAAGATTTAGTTTAAAAAAATGAATTTATTACATAACTGAAGAGTATTTATAGCCGATCAACATTATATTTGTAAATTTTACATATATAAGGTGAAATGTATATGAAAAAAAAAGTATTAAAATAATTATAAGAGCTTGCTCACGAGCCTTGAACGAGCCGTTATTTTTGTTCAGACTCGGCTCGTTAGTAAATGATTGAACACGACCCGAGTCTTTAACGAGCAGAACAAGAACTTATTTATGAACGGTTCGATTCATTTGCAGCCCTAGTTTGCATTGCACGCTGATTTATTAAAATAAGTGAGGAAAGGAAATTTCTCACACTCTTGTTTCCCATGATATTTGGAGGGTTCGTGAAACCTTTTCTATTTACTTTAAAGATAATGTCTCGGGGCGGAAAGCTCATGTCTTGGCCAATTTAGAATAGCGTTTAATGATTGGGTTTTTTATTCTTTTAGAGAAATACGAGAGAAAAAAATAGTCGTAAGGCTCGAACTCTGTACCACTAGCTTTACAAAAAATTGCTCTACCAACTAAGCTGCAGGTTTTACCTCCAAATGAGAGATAAAAAAATAAAAAATACTAAGCTGCAGAAAAGATACAATTATTATTTGCGCTTAATATTAATAACTCGTTATAAATTTTTCTGTCGTATATTTACTCTTTGATTTTTTTAAAAGGCGCATTTTCCTTTTAAAAAAAAATTCTCCTTTAGGCGCGGTAGCCCATAGGGCCTCCCCTGTGTTCAACGTATGTATTGTATATCAGAGTAATTGTCAGATTTTCTTGTAATTTATCAAAACCAATAATAAATCTACATGGCTGAATAGGCAACACGAAAAAGTAATCATGCGCAAAAACGACCGTAAAAAACTATTTAGTGATTTTTGACAGTTTTGTACTCTATCTAATTTGGTAATTTTTTTGGAAATTAATTAGATGTGATGTTGAGATGCAGGCAAACTCGCAATTACTTAAAAATCAAAACAAGGCTCCAATAAATGGAAAACACATATAGTAAGTAAAACCATGAAAACATATACTAAAACTGTATTATAAGAATCACAAGCTTAAGGTCTAATCATACCCAAAATTAGCTCATACTATAGTGTTGGAACAAAAGAAAAAGTACATATTACGTGTATTATGCAACCCATTAAACATCTGAGAGTTATTAGAGGCCAAGCGTGGTTTGCGCTTACAAGTTACACTAATGACATCCTCAAACATCGATCCATAACGAATTTTGTTAAGCTAATTGTTTGTTAAAATACCAAATCTCACCTTTCTTTTCTCTGAAACTACAAAACCTTGGTGATAAAATTGATCTTAGTAAAGTTTATTTTTGATCAAAGTGAAATGAGTTTTGGCAAGGATCGACGGAGAGTAACAAAAAGGATATGGAGGAGAGGACTAAATTAATATGGAGGTAAGATGGAATTATCCAATATTTCTTTTGCGATTCTATCCGCTTCGGCCTGTCTTTGGGTAAAACGGCTCACCCAAACAAGCCATGATACATATGTACTCTCCCACATCAAAAGGACTCACCAACAACGTTAAGCCTGCCAAAACATTTCGAAGCTTTTCCTTCATTTCCAACTGAGTTGTTAAGACATTGTTCTCTAGGAAATATAGAATTCTTATTAAAGAGTTGACAAACCTGCATAACGTAATGACCGCCATGTGACTGTTTTTTTTTATAATTAAAATGAGTTACTGAACGATATATTGGAGAAGGAAAACAAAGCGAAATAGTAAAGAAAAATGTTAGTGCTCTATAAAATCGTCTCTGTAACGATCCGGTTCTCCGATCAAACCGTCACCATCTGCTTACTATCACAAATACTGTCCGTTTTGGCACAATTTCGTCCTTACTTCTCGGGCCGTACGAGTTTAAAAGGTCTTGGTGATAGTAAGGAGGGTTTACTTAGATTATATACCATATAGTTACTCACATGTGTAGGCGATGTGCGATAATACTTTCTCTTTACACCGGCATTTTTCTATGAAAATCTGGGTTTTTACACTCTTCCCTCCTTCAGGCACGACGTCCTCGTCGGGCACGCCGTCCTTCCATGAGGTGATTCACACACTATCGGTTAGATAACGGCTATGATACCAATTATAACGAGCCGGTCCTCCGAACAGACCGTCACCATCTGCTTACTCCCACAAATATTGTCCGATTTGGCCCGATTTCGTCATCTCTTCTCGGGCCGCACGGATTTAAAATGTCTTGGTGATAGTAAAGAGGGTTTACTTACTTTATATACTATATAGTTACTCACATATCTAGACGATGTGAGACAATAATTTCTCTTTACACCGGTATTTTCCTACGAAAATCCGGGTTTTTACAGTCTGGAGGTTGAAGAACAAAATATACATGACTCGAAAATAAGTAAATCATAGTTGTCAACTCGGGAAACGGAAATAAGAAGTGGTAATAGAAATGCACGCTAATTTTTTTTTATGCGAAACGGGAAACACTGTTATACTTTAAAATCTACAAAAAAGAATATATACAATTCATGAGCTATAATATTTCTAGTCAATGTGGGATAAAACTCAAAGAGTTTTGCACATTCCAACCTTTCCAACTTCACAAGTTGCAACATTTCATATTTGAATGTTAAGGCTAGTTTATATTCATATCGACTAAGTGAATATATTTTTTCAAAGCTAGTCACACAAGGTTTTCAAATAAATTGAGGACGATACTAATTTTTTAATTTTGTCTCAAAGTCGGTCATTGACCACTTTGAAGCATCCGTGTATGTTTACATGTTTGCAACATATAGGATCTGTTTGTATTGATGTAAAATAGGAGGAAATTACGGGTAAAATAGATATCGTGGTTTTACTTACTAGTTTTGCTTAACAAAAAATAAGGATTAAGATTTGGACTTTTCTTATTATATTCGTATCTTAACTTTGTCTAATTTCTTCATGTATGAATGATTTTACTTTTGAATTTGAGTGGTAAACAACATTTTTAAAACATTTTATATATAATGTTTAAATTAAAATTAATATTCAGGGCCTATTTAATATAGCTGATTCGGACCTTCAAACTGCTGGAGACGACAATGTTTCAAGTCGTCACCCCAAATATCACGGTCGTGATGTATAGATACGAGGTCGATCCACATATTTGTACCGTTTGTGATTATTTTAGTGCCCACTTTAATGTCTTCTCTAGCTTGCCTTTGCACGTTCGGCACGGGTGGATATAACCTGAGAACCTCGGTCATCACCCATCCCATCTGCATATTTTCAACAATTCTGATAAGTAAAAAGTTTATGTAAAGTCTGAAACTTTATCGACTTTTGGGATGGAATTGTAGAATAGGCGGATTTAAATTGGATCTGTATATGCGTCCTAATTTGCAAATTCAATTTTGACAATTCATGTAAAATAACCAATTTCTCTCCTTGTTGTAATGTTAAAATTGAGAAGTTGAAATTACACTGTTATTTTGGAAAAAATTATCAACAAGATAAAAATTCATAAAAAGTAACAATGTAAAAAAAAAAAGGGAAAAAATACGTTTAGTGTACTATACTACAAGTGGTTACGATTTATGTAATGTACTATCAATTTTAACAATTGAGGTACTATACTATGAAATTTCGTTAAATTAAGGGACTAACATATTAAATCGACGAAATTGCAACTATATCTCATATTTGAGAATTTATTTTTGACAAATTATGATAGAATTAAACTCAACATGTGATAGAAGTGAGTGCAATTTCATCATTTTTTTTTAATGATATGTCATCAATTATGACAAATTTCGTTGTTTGATAATTCAATTGTTAAAATTGGTAGTGCAGTCTCTAAAAGCTAGATGTATTAATAGTTTTGGATTTGAAATAAACTAGTTTTTTTCTTCTTAAAAGCTGCAACAAAACAAATGATGGCTAAGAAACCTTTTGGTCTTTTCTACGTAGATATTATGGTTTCTGGAATACGACATTGATCTTGGAAGTTTATTGAAAGTTTAGTTGGTTAGTTAACATCATGTTTTATGGCAGTAAGTGAACTATACGTGCTATGGTTCTTGAGGCTATGCTAACAAGAAAGGTTGTAAAAATCGCAAGTCGGCGATTAATATGTGGCCTCCGATTTATAGATTTTTCAATTAATTGTTTGGACCGGCGATACTGTCACTTTTTCCAGATGTTGGGATGCTTTGTGAAATTAAATGGAACTTTCTACGTAACACTTTAAAAACTGAAGGAAATTACAATTCTTTTTAAAACTATAAGTACTGTTTTGTAAAAAACAACATTTATAAAGTAAACCCTATATATTAAAAGAGTGGTATTAAAAGAGCGGTGATAAAAGGTGAGAATTTTTTTAAAATTGAAACCGCCGTTACTTCTTTTTTTAAACTTTTTCCCAAACCCTTGTGTTTTGTTTCTTTAATTAGCAATTCCTTCCATAATAATTAAATTGGAGGCTAGATATCATAAAGTAACATGAGATTACGTACTTCTGTACGCACTTTCCTTGAATTTGCACAAAGACAATTGTGCAGCCAAACAGAGAGTATCCTGTCTCAAACACCGTATAACACTAGTTGTCGCTTATTCTCCAATAAATTTTCGACTTTAAAACGTAAGCACATGTTTGTCGTTAACACGAATCCTTGTTTGTCTATTGTGGGTTCTCGGCCTTTTATTGGGAAGATACACCATCATTCGTCAATGGTTAAAAACAACGTCAAGGATTTGTTACGAAAGCAAGGGGCTATACCGACAGTTAAATGTAATATGAGACCCCTATCTCGCTCTCGAGCAGGTCTATTTACGGGATTGTTCTTTGGGTTAATGTCTGATTATTCAACCTTTAAAGGCCAAAGCAGCACATGCAGGAGATGATTACTCTCATGGAGAGAAAGTATACAATGACTACTCTGTCGCAGGTAATTTATAGTAACTGTTTTTTATTTTTTTGGCTGCAATTTATTAACAACTATAAGCAAAAAAGTTGAGCTTGAAAAAGTTGCAACTAGTCAAATCCATATGATTTTTTTTGCACAATTGATTTCACCCCTTTTCATATGGGTGTTTTTGTCTATGTTAATTGTGTGTAGGGATACCGGGAGATGGGAGGTGCTTGTTTCGATCCGTAGCTCATGGGGCTTGCTTGCACTCAGGTTATTCCGCTCCAAACGAGAGCCTTCAAAGAGAGTTAGCAGATGATTTACGAGATAGGGTATATCAACATGTTTTTTTCTTAATATTTTTTTATTGTAACCATAAATTCAGTTATGTGTTGAACTAGTTGCAAACTATGATAATAAATGTTTGTTTTTCTCTAGGTTGCCGATGAATTCGTTGAAAGGCGAAAAGAGAATGAATGGTCAGTTCTTATTCTGCATCATATTTCTTTGAGTTTCGTACTCTCTTTGGTTCGAATGTTATGTATGATCTTGGGCTAGTTTCGTGACAGAATTGAAGCAAACAAGCTGGATATTTGAAGTTTAGAAAAGTTAGTTTCATCCAGCTTAAGACTTCTAGCATACTCGGTCTAAAAAACCCAGAAAAGTTCAGATTGTAAGCTAGTCAACCAAGTCACAATAAAAAACTGAGCTCATATTCTGACGTCTTTTTTAAATTTTGTAAATAGGCTTGGTTCATCCAGCTTAAATCACGAGGGTTCTAGCTTTCTGAAAAGCCAAAAAACCAGAATTTTTATTCGGTGAACCACATTCACTCCAAATTTTATACGAAAAAGTAAAAAATCTGGTCTTAAAAGCTGCAACCAAACAGCGCCTTAAGAACACTAGAGTACATTGATATTGAAGGAACTGTACAAGTGTATGTTACTAATGACTTGACATTGTGACCAGGTTTGTATAAGGTGATTTTGATACGTATGTATCTCATATTCGGAAGCCACATGTATGGGGAGGCGAGCCTGAATTATTGATGGCTTCATATGTTCTTAAGTAAGTCTCCCATTATTGGAACTTTTTTTGTTTGTCTGATTGCTGCTTTCATATAAAGTTATCTGACTTTTGCTTATAAACGATTGGTGCATTAGAGTATCCAATTTATACGGAATTTAAGTTTTTTCTAGCCTAAATAAGCTAGAGGTTTGAGTTAGAATTACAATTTTTTTGTATTATCGTAAATGTGCTTTTTTTTTTGCCTTAAAAGCTACCCATCATACAAACTCTGATTACCAAACTAAGCTTGTTTTGTACTGTTCAGAACGAGTCTCTTTCTGCAAATTCCTACTTTCTAAACTCTCCCGTCTTAGATGCCAATCTTATGCAAAGCTCGCCTCTTAAATGATCATTTCAATTACTATAGCTAACCCATGGCTCCAACCTGTAAGTTTGAACAAACAATGTAAAACAAGCTTGCTTCTTGTAAGTTAGTTACATCCGTTTGCAATATCATCGATACAAGTTGGCTTTCAAGATAATAAAATGTCAAGTTTTTTTAATACCTAGAATACAACAATTCAAGAACTCAATATATGACAATTTGTTGTGTGCAGGATGCCAATGTCAGTGTACATGCACGACAAGGATTGTCGTAGATTAATAAGCATTGCCGAATACGGAGAAAAGTATGGCAAAGATAATCCAATCCAAGTTTTATATCATGGATTTGGCCACTATGATGCTCTGCAAGTTCATGATAATAAAGGAACTGCCTGCTCGAGATTGTAATTTTACTTTACTTAGGAAATTTAGACATGTTAGCATTATTAAACATTAGCAAAAGCCACAAGTGAATAAAGTTACAGTTAGACCGGTAGATGTTGAATTTATTTTCATAACATGTTTTAAGCAAATGAGCTGGCTTAGCTGTGTTTTTGAAAAATCACGGGAGGCAGTTAGCCACAGTTTCCAGCAAAAAAATACATTTGGTCCCCTTTGTCACGTCCCGGACGTTTATCGACTAGACACGTGGACGACAAGTGTACACGTAGGTGGCGCGGTATACTTGACAACATTATGACAAATTGGTTAGGTTTAATGTCTTTCGGAACTCTCTAGAAGTCTAATGATTATTTGTGGGTGTTCTAGGGTCAACCGGGGACTCCACGGACTCTAGGATGTTCTTTGGCTTACCGGTATATTATAGGTTAGTGTAGAACTAGAATATCACAGAGTATGTTAGAGTAAAAATACTGAGTTAGAGAAATGACCGAAGCATTCCTTATTATGGACGATAAATCACCCTTAATAATGAAAATCTTGTATGCGTCTATTGTCATAAGAAATTAGAGAAAATACAATACACTTCCAAAATTTAGGGAATGTATCAGTGTAATTAAATTAAGAGACCAGACATAATATAGATGCAAGGTAGCGATTACTCCTAAAGCTAGATCTTGTTGTTTGGTAACATAAATTTTATTTTTATGTTTCATTGTTATCTTGATTATCTTCATTCTTTATATGTTAGGACCATTTATGTGTACTCTTTGCTCCTTTTTATCTTATAAATTAATTGTAATAGCTAAACAGTACCATAAACTTTCATATGTGGAGTAAGAGTTTTCACAAGATGTGTTCATGCCGGTTGTATGTTAAAATCGAATGTTAATAAACTAAAAGATGATAAAAGCTAGCTACATTTACTAGCCTCACAACAATTTCTTATCTTTTTTGGGATGTCTTGTAGCGATGCCAGTAAATCTCTTCATATTTTCTTTGTTTATTCGACGAAAAAGTATTGTTTCTTTTTGTTGTAGTGTGATCAATTGAATCTAATGTCCACACAAACAATTATTCGCGAGTCGTATTTTTAATGAGTATGTAACACCGTATCGTACATGAACATGGTGCGCTAGTTTTCCTAATGCATGATATGAACCGATATTTTAGAGCTTCTTTTACATGAACATTAAATGGGTTTATTTTATATTGTTATCATTCGTGTGCACATTTTCTTCGATTTAAATTAATTTCACTTAGTGACCAGAATGTTTTTCATCAAATTTTGCCTTTGAATCAAAAAAAAAAATGTCGACCAGGGATTACAAAAATGACCATTTGGAACAAAAATGCCCATTACGTTTCACAATGCATGATGAAAGTGTATGGTACGTTTGTTAGAAAAATGTATTTTTTTGAAGTAAAATTGGTCCTAGTAATATTTGGAAAAGCAATTATATAATCAACATATTGTGGGTAAGGAAAATTTATTTATTTAATATAAGTAAATGATAGTAAATTACTTGTATACATATGTATATATATTCGGATTTATCTATAAATGGGTTAATTTCAGGGCGGTCACCTGTAAAAAAACCCTAAGGATTAGGCCAATTCCACCTAATTACCCAATAAATAAGAAAAACAGGAAAATATAAAGAAAATTTAAAAAAAAATGAAAAATGGAAAAAAAAAACAGAAATTTCACAAAAAAAACCGAAAAAAACAGAAATTTGGAAAAATCAGAAAAATGGTTAAAAAATAAAATAAAAAATATCCAAAATCACAAAAATAAAATATTGAAAAATGAAAAAATAGTACAAAAAATCTAGAAATACTGGAAAGTACAAAAATGGCATAAAACTTTAAAAATCACAAAAACGGTTTAAAAACATTATAGGTCATTTTAAAAATAGTTCATGGTCGTTTATTGTCATTCTTAAACATCTAAGTCATTTTAAATCAATCTGAGTCAATTTAAAAACAGTCTACGTCATTTTATAAATAGTCTAGATTGTTTTAAAAAAAGCATATGGTCGTTTATGGTCATTTGAGAGATATTTTTTCTGAATTAGCCTATGTGGGCATTTATATTCTCAATTTGGCCTATGTGTCAGAATTTTTGCCATTTTTGACTACATAAAAGGGCACTTTCAAAGTGCACTTTTTAATATCAAAAAAAGCACTCATGAAGTGCGCTCTTTACTTATTCAGCCTACGTGGCAAGATAAAAAGAGAAATTTAAAAGTGTGCTTTTCGTCAGCCTACGTGCCAAGCTAAAAAGTGCATTTTCAAAGTGCGATTTTCTTCAGTTAACATACTCAACACCACATAAAACTTATCTATTACGTCAAACATCACAGCATACCCTATCAAATGCAAATAAGCACAAACCACTCTATGAACGAAAATGTCAAAATGTCAAATAAACACAAACCCGTAAGTTCTAAACTTTATTTTAATTTATTAATTGCCATCTTATAGTGATCATGTCGCTATGTACGATATTCTATTATTGGGGTGACGAAATTATTGAGAATGCGGAGGAAGGTTTATCGTATAGTATTTCTCACAAAAAAGTGTTTAAAATTAAAAGAAATGCTAAATACGAACAATTATTGGAAAAAATGTTTAAAAAAATTAAGATTTCTCCTAATGTCAATCGATTGCAGCTAACTTGTCGTTACCTCTATCTAACAACAAATACAACTTTAAATATATGGCACTGTGTATTGAAGACAACGATATTGCATCAATAATGTTCGAATTAACAAATCAAAGCGGTCGAACATTTGTTGAGTTATATGTTGAAATTGAGCAACTAGCTAATCAACTTCAAGATCACAGAACATTTACCGAAATGTTGTCGAGTGATTTTGCTTTTCCGAATCCCGACGTAAACAGAAATTTGGGTGAAGCAGTTAATTCAAGTAGATCCATGCGGGTTAGATCTTTACAAAATGCAGAATTGACCCCACCGACACCTTTAGATTCTCTTTGTAGATTGGCGGAAAATAATTTTACATGGGGAATGTAAAATCACACATATAGTTATATATATATATATATATATATTTTTGGGGGGGTGTGGTGTTGAGAGTGAGAATGATGATGAAGATCCTGATTTTGAAATCAGAGATGAAGAATCTGAAGATTATGATACTAGTAAATGTGAAAATGATACTATATCGGTTAACACATGTCCATCACATTTTCAAATGCCTTTATATTCAGACCGTAATGAAAATAAAAATAGCGGGTTTGACTGACCTTATGGACACGTTCCAGATGGAACTCCTTTACATCAGACAATGTCAAGCTATATGACTCAAGGTGGTAGTTTTGAGGTGAATAGTCACTGGTATAATGAATAATTGTGATGTATCTAAGGAATTTGGGATCCCGAGTGTGATGAACCATTTGTTGGTATTTGTTTCAGAGATCAAAATATGATGAAAAAACGGATTAAATTATGGTTGATCAAACACAATTGGCATTTCGTCTCACACAAGACGCAAAAAAGATTTTGGAAAGTACGTTGCAATTTTTTTGATGTGGAGGAAGTAAGTTGCAAATGGCAGATTCGACGGTCGCTAAGAGAAAATCATGCCTTTTATGAAGTTTCAAAATACGACGGGCCACATACTTTTGTTCATAGTACCCGTACAAATGATCACCCACAAAATGAAGAAAAACACAATTTGAAAGTGGCATTTTTAGCTTCGTAAGATGACGAAAAACACACTTTGAAAGTGCCCTTTTTATCTTGCCATGTAGGCTGGATAAGTAAAGAGTGTTTTTTTTTTATTATTAAAAAGCGCACTTTGAAAGTGCCGTTTTATGTAGGCCAAAATGGTAAATTTTTTGACACATAGGCCAAATTGGGAATATAAAGGCCCACCTAGGCTAATTCAGAAAAAATCTCCATTTGAGAACGGTCTCACTCATTTTAAAAGCAGTTTAAGTCATTTTATAAAGAATAAATTAACTTTTAGTGTATCTTTTTAAAAGTAATTCCATAAAGTCATACTAGCAAAAAGTAATTCACTTTTGATGCATCTTTCTCTGATTCACTTTAAAACTTTGAAGTGGATGTATTTTGTTTGATACATTCATTTTAAAAAACTGAAATGAATGGTTTTTTGTTTGTTATTTTGAAATGAATAAACTTTTGTTTGCTCAACGTTATTGAAGTGAATGATCTTTTGTTTGGTTTTTTTAAGTAAATGAGTTTTTGTTTGTTATATTCACTTCAAAATAACGAACTGAATGAGTTATTTTTTGTCCATTCATGTTAAAAACTTGAAGTGCATGAGCTTTTGCTTACTACATTCAATTCAAAATATTGAAGTGAATGTACTTTTGGTTTGTTATTTTGAAGTTAATGAACGTTTTTTTAGCTTCTTTTTATGTTTTTTTAAATGAAAGAGATTTTGTTTGGTTTATTCACTCTAAAATCTTGAAGTGAATGAATGTTTTTTTTTTATCCATTCACTTCAAATTAACTTCAAATTATTGAAGTGAATGAGCTTTTTTTAAAAATTTTTTTGAATTGAATGAGATTTTGTTTGCTCTATTCATTCTAAAATCTGTAAGTTGTTGGCCCCTAAGCGGGTAAAACTTAGAGGGGGTGAATAAGTTTTACGTACGATTTTTACGGAATTAAAAACTATGAACAAGTACAACCCAACGAACATCAATTTACGATAAATGAATTGTAAACAAGCTTTAAACAACTAAATTATTTTACGCTAACAATATAACAACAAACAATAATATCGAATACGTAACGTAAAGAGTAGGAAAATGAGATGACACCACAATATATAGAGATTCGGTAAACCCGTCTACGTTATCTACTCAGAATTAACGTTACCGAGTATATTATCACTATAACACTTAGATACTGTAAATTCAATGTTGATGGGTGTTTTAAACAAGAAGCTTCTTATAATAGAATTCGGTGTATTTTGAGAAATTCTTCGGGTCAATTTATTAAAGGTTTCGCTACAAGTTCTTTAAGTGATTGTAGCATAGAATCAAAGCTTCACTCTCTGGATTTTGTCTTGAATGTTATAAATTCAAACCATATTATTTTCGAAACGAATTCTACTAAAGTCGTCAACTCAATAGAAAAAAGCACAAATTCTTAAAAATGCGATTTATCTATGATTCAGTTAAAAGTAAATGGAAGGAGAATGAAGATACATCAGAGACCAGGTAGCACGAACACGCGAATGCGTGTCCGACACGACAAAAACACGATAAAACGACAAATTTTCAAAATTTAGGACACGACACGGCTAGGACACGTCAATTAAATAATAATAAATATCATATGAGTTGTTATACATTTTGTTTATAAAAACTTAAAAAATTATAAATGTTTTAATTGAAAATGACGAATCTCAATGCTAATGATAGTTACATTTTTTTTAACGTAGATATTTGCTAAATTTTAAATTAAATTATAAATTTTGAAAGTATAGAAGCTTTTTATACTACAGTATAAATTGTGTTTAGGTTGTAGTTGCGTAGTTTAAAAATTTTAAAAAGTGTTGCGGGAGTGTGCGTGTGTACATAAAATCCACCAATTTTCCCAATTTGCGACTATCGCCTATACATACATACATATATATATATGTATATGTATATATATATATACATATATCACACCCAGCGTTGATTTTCCCCAATTACCCAATTAGTGTTTTTTTTAATTTCCCCAATGTTTACGCCACAGAGGAGAACGAACCCTAGGTCAGCGGCGGCGAAGGGAAAGGCGGTGGCGGACCCTCCTCCGCCGGTGGGGCTGCTCGGAGGCGGGATGATAGAGGAGAGGGATGAGAGAGACGACTGGATGCGGTTTCGAGAGGCGGGGTTTCTTGACGAGGGTGTGATGGAGGCTCGAGACCGTGTTGCGCTTGCTGAGAGGGTTCAGAGTCTAGAGAGAGAGGTATGTTGTTCTCTATCTTGGTTTTTTATTTTATTTTGTATGTGTGTGTATATGTGTGTGTGAAAATTAGTTTGTGGGGTTGTGTGATTCCTAGTTAAGAATTTGTTTACTGCATTGTGGTTTTTGTATCTTCGGGTTTCATTGTTTTGTATATGTATCTATTTATATTATGTCTGTGTGTGTGTGAAATAGGTTTTTGGGGTTGTCTGATTGTTATTTAGGAATTTGATTATTGCATTGTGGTTAGGATTTACTCTATTTTGCATTGTGTTTTTTGTATCTTGGGTTTTTATAAAACTATATTTTGTTGATATGATTAGTGGCGGAACTAGAATTGTTTTTTTCATAATTTCGGGGTGAAGAAAGGCTAAAATCGATATTTGGTAAAAGATCGGGATTTTTTCAATATGGGGTTGCTCGAGTCCCTTTTAGCCTACTATTAGTTCCGCCTCTGCCTATACATACATATACTTGTATCACACCCAGCTTTTTACCCTTAATAACCCAATTAGGGTTTTTAATGAACCAAACCCACCACCCAATCTCTCACTAAATCTCCCCAATGTTTACGCCACAGAGGAGAACGAACCCTAGGTCGGCGGCGACAAAGGGGAAGGCGGTGGCGGACCCGCCTCCGCCGCCGATGGGGCAGCTCGGAGGAGGGATGAGAGAGGAGAGAGAGGAAGAGAGAGATGACTGGGTTCGGTTTCGAGAGGGCGGGTTTCTTGACGAGGGTGTGATGGAGGCGAGGGACCGTGTCGCGCTTGCCGAGAGGGTCCAGAGCCTAGAGAGAGAGGTATGTCGTTTGTTTCTCTGTCTTGGTTTTTTTTTTGTATATGTATATGTGTATATACATGTGCGTGTGTGTCATTGTTACTTTAAGAATCTAGTTACTGCATAGTGGTTGTGATTGTTATTTAAGAGTCTAGAGAGAGAGGTATTTTGTTCTCTATTTTATTATTTTGTATATGTATGAACATGTATATGTGTGTATATGATACCTAGTTTGAGGGGTTGTGTGATCATTATTCAAGAAATTATTTACTGCATTAAGCTTGTAATTTACTTTATTCCGCATTGTGGTTTTGTATCTTGGGTTTTCATCATGTATTTTTTTGATAAGCCGTTTGTATCTTGGGTTTTCATATGTATATAAAAATCCAGTTTGTGTAGTTGTGTGATTGTCATTTAGGAATTTGATTACTTCATTGTGGTTAAGATTTACTCTATTCTGCATTAGGGTTTTGTATCTTGGGTTTTCATTGTTTTGTATATGTATGTATGTATATTATATGTGTGTGTGAAAACTACTTTGTGGGATTGTATTAGTTATTTAGGAATTTAGCTACTCCATTGTGGTTGTGATTTACGCTCTTTTGCATTGCGAGATTGTATCTTGGGTTTTCGTTGTTTTGTTATTTAGGAAATTTAGTACTTTTTGGTTGTAGATTTTAAATACAATCAAGATGTTATTGTTTGGTATGAAATGATTAATTTACTGCACTTTGGTTTACACGTTAGCCCTGCGATTTTTGTCGATACACGATAAATTTTAAGCTTGTTCGTTACTGTTCTTGCATGCCATTCTTAGTTTAGGTTAAGTAAGTTTTTCTTTTCTTTTCAACAGCTCTCTGATTATCAACATAGCATGGGCCTTCTGTTAATCGAGAAAAAAGATTGGTTATTGAAATATGATCAGTTAGAAGAAGCCCTGGCTGAGGTCAATGAGGTGATTAAACGGCAACATGAGTCTCATCTGATAGCTTTCTCTGAATCTGAGAAGAGAGAGGCTAATTTGAGGAATGCTTTAGTTGTCGAAAAGCAATGTGTAGCTGATGTAAGTTCTCTTTTCTCTCTTTTTACATGTTCATGATTGCAATTGCTTGCTTTTCTTGATTCTCTCCTTACGTCTTTACTGTTTTATCTTTAAGAACGTATGGAGACTAGAGGGTAATATAAATATATCTGACATGAATCTTTTTTCTTGTATTATTATTTAAGTTGAATGAAAGAAGTTATTGGGCCTTATATTTGCTCTTTATTTTTATGAGTGTTAACATTAGACAATAAAGCTAGCTTTATTCTGCTTAAAGCTTATTGCATTTGTGTGAAAAAAAAGCTTATAAATTCAAGCTATAATTGTTATGATCCACTTGAATTTAATAAATATTACCTTAATTGAGAAGTCCAGAAAAATATAGAAATTGCTAATCCTACCAAACCAGTATCTAGTTTGACAATAATATACAACTTTGATCGTATATTCATTTCTCTCATGTTTTCATAGACGTTTTACGTGGTTCCCTCTTACTCACTTTTCCTAGTGGGATTCCGGAACCAACAATTTCAAGAAAAATAGAAATATCAATTCATACAGTATTACTTCCACTTGCAAACTCATATTCCGTTCTTCTCTATCAAGGGTTTCTAAATTCTGTGAGGTGAAACACCACATCAAATAATCCTATTAAGTGAATGATCTTTCTTTAAGTAGTTGATTGTAAATGTACTACCCTTATTGCGTCGCCTCATATCCTGCTTGTTTGTTTTGCTTTGACCTTTCAGAATTAGTGTATGTGACTAGTTTCTTAATTCTACAAACACCACTGTTCACTGAATAACGAAATTAGAGGGTTTGTAAAACTATTAATAGAAACTAGCCTTCTAAGTAATAGATTATTTATAGTCCATGACCTCATATTGTAATTGGTTGTTTTATTTTAGTTACTTGGTAATGGGCCTTTTCCCTTGATTTTGTAAAGTTGTTGTTTTGACTTTCCAGGTTAATCATATTGATTTTTTGTTAATTAAATTGTGAAAATATTAAATTAGATATTTCTATCTAAATCTTTGACTTCCTATTCTAGTCTATCAAATTATTTTAGCTTTTTAGTAAACAATGGTGGTTTTACCCAACTCTGTGAATATACTATTTTCGTGGAGTTGTTTTTCTTGGGTAATATTATTAGATGGTTTACTATGCGCTGTTATGACTTTTTTGTGTCTTTATCTTGTGCTTTGTTTTCCTCTTATTTCTATATCTAAAAGACTAAATCATTCATTATCCAGTCTTATAGTCTCAGTTGTACTATTAGTAGTACTACTACCTTATTATCATTTGAAGATGCAATTTTTTGGGGGTTTGTCCAGGTGCTTGATGTCGTTAAAATTTTATTTCTTTTATGTAGCTTGAGAAGGCATTACGCCAAGTGCACGGCGAGCATACACAACTGAAGCTAAAATCTGAGACCAAAATATTTGATGCGAATAATATGGTTGCTGGAATTGAAACTAAATCCGCAGAGGTGGAGAAAAATTTGTTTGCAGCTAATGCAAAACTTGCCGAAGCAAATAGAAAGAGTTCCGAGGTGGAGAGGAGGTTACAAGAGCTTGAAACCCGTGAAAGGGTCCTTCAAAGGGAACGACAATCCTTTAATGCAGAGTATGCCATAAAATTAAGCACTTGCTTGTTTGAATTGCTGCTTATAAGAAAACAAATTTATTTTTGGTTGAGAACAACGTTGTGCTTGTCCAGCATATAACTTCTAAGTTTTTACAGGCCAAAAAGCAGAAAAAAATGGCTCATGTTTAGGTTTTAAGTAGAAGGCAAAAAAAACTGAGGCTTAAAGCTGGAAGTCAAACAAGGCTGAACTTTTGTATAATGGTTTCTTTATGTTTTTTGCTTGTTTTTAGAAATTTCCTAATGAACACAGCTATTACATTTTAACCCAATAACCTCATTTTTTTGAGGTTGAGAAAAAAGGTGGGTTCGTCCACCTTACAACTTTTAGCTTTTTTCAGGCCAAAAGACCAGGAAAAGCTTTGTTGTTTAGCTGTTCAACCAGATGCTTTCCTCTTTTTAAATAAAAAAACAAACAATCCTAGGCTAAATAGTTTTAATCAAACAAGGCCTGAGTTTCCTATTAAGATTTGTGGCTGGGTTGGGTTTTTGCTGCTATAACGTTTCTGATCAACATAGTTTTTTAGTTTGAGAAAAAAGTTGGCTTCAGCCACCTTAAAGCTTCTAGCTTTGTTAGGCCAAAAAACATAGAAAAACCCAGCTTTTAAGCTGATAAATCAAATGCAGTCCAGCTGTTCAGCCAAAAACCTGAGTTTGAAAGTTGCTAAGTGCAATAAAAAAAGGCTTAGATCTCATTTAAGGATTTCTGCCTGTGTGCTTGTTTTTTCTATGAGAAGTTTTTAATGACCGTAGCTTTGTCTTTTTTCCTTTTTCAACAGGCGAGAAGCACATGAGGAAACATTTTACAAACATAAGGAGGATTTGAGAGAGTGGGAAAGAAAACTGCAGGAGGCTGAAGAAAGGCTATGTAAGAGTCGAGGCTTAGTTAATGAAAGAGAAGAAAAGACAAATAGTATAGAGAGGAACTTAAAAGAAAAAGAGAAGGATCTAGAAGAATTACAGAAGAAGATAGAGTTGAGTAATAGAACATTGAAGGATAAAGACGAAGATATTTGCAAAAGAATGTCAGGTTTAGTTACAAAAGAGGAGGCAAGTATTTGATCAGAATTAATTTCTGTATTAGCTTTATCTGCAATGTCATTTACTATCTGTTTGTTTTGCAGAAAGCTGAATCTATTAGAAGCAGTCTCGAGTTGAAGGAGAAGGAATTAATTTCCTTGTCGGAAAAGCTTAGTAAGAAAGAAAGAGTAAGTTATATATTTTTTTAAAGAATAATATGAACTTGCTAAACGTAAACTTAGACCTTGCTACATCCCTTTTGCTTTTGCTTTCCAGTCTTCTTTTGTTGAACAACTGTCTTGCTTTAAAATTAATATATTGATATCAGTTCAGCTTAACAATTCCTTATGTTCAGATATCAGTTATATGTTTGATGTTGAATAGCACTATCCATACATTTGAAATTGATAATGCATCAATTTAGGTTTAAGGGTACAAATAGGGGTGGACAAAATTTGTTTTGCCAATGCTTGTCTTGCAATTACCAAAATCAGATATATGTTTGATTTGAATAACACTATCCCCGCCTTTTAAGGTTGATAATGCATTAAGTTTTTAGGTTTAAGGGTACAAATAGAAGTGGACATTGAGCGGAATTGGCCTATCATGAAAAATGTTTCTTTTCGGGTTAAAAGTTCATTCTAAACCTGCCTGCCTAACTTAAATGTAATTTGTAATTGCCAGTCGTGCCTATGGAATTCCATTTATATTTAAGAAGTTGTCATTTTTCGAATCGAACAGTATAAGTCTATAAGAAGAGAAATATATTGCTAAATCCAAATTTCATATCTTGTTAAGCTTCTACACCATATAGGAGTATATCTAAAAACTCAGTATAAGGGTTATATGAAGAAAGAATCTAGATGTATGCAAAGATGAGACATATAAATGTAAATTTTGAAGTAATCTTCTGGGCTTGGGTGGGGCTCTAATTTTGAAGCCTATCCCAATTCCACCTGTTCATGTACTTGGGACTAAGAAGATTTTGAATCTCCAGACTGCCTTTTACCTTTAAAACGTGTCATAGGGCCTCAGTTTAGTTTTCAGAAAGACAGGTGCATAATCTTTTTTGATCCATTAATACACTTATACACATCTGAATCCTTTTTTATGACTAGTGTTATGCGATGAAGCTTTTCTTGCAAGGTGTCTTATATTTCGTTTTAATTTAACCATAGGATAGCATTTCGTTTGGTATTATTTACCCCTTGCTTGTTTGGTGTTCTTTACCCCACATCTTTGTTCTCTCTCTCTCTCTCTGACCTATAACGCCATCCTATGGTAGTTTTCCTTTTCTTTCTTCTGTTGGTAATTGGGTTGATTGGTTGCTAAATTTCAGTAGAAACTATTTTCAGGTTTATTAACTTGTATTTCAATTTCAGTTCCACCACTCTAGTTATCCATTTTACAATTCGTACTATTTAATACAGATGGAGATGCAACTGGTAATTGATGAGCACAGGGCCCTTCTAGATAAGAAAACTGAAGAATTCGATTTGGAAATGGGAGAAAGGAAGAAGTTGCTTGAAAATGAACTGAAAGATAAAGAAGATGCAGTGAAGAAAAAAGAAGCAGAACTCTCCCACTTAGAGGAAAAACTGGGTAAACAAGAGCAAGCTTTAGAGAGAAAATCAGATCGGCTCAAGGATAAAGAAATGGAACTTGCTGCTAATTTGAAAGCTTCGAAGGAGAAAGAGAAAATGATTAAAGCTGAGGAGAAAAAACTGGAAACCGAAAGGAAACGAATAATTTCTGATAAAGAAAGTCTACAAGCTATGGAAGCTGAGCTTGAGAAGTTGAGGGCTGGCATAGAGCAAGGAAAACTACAGATGGATGAAGAAATGGAAAAAGTGAGAATTACAAAAGAGGAAAAGGATGAACATATTCGTCTAAGGTCGCAATTGAAAGAGGAGATAGAGTTGTACAGACTAAAAAACGAGTTACTTTTAAAAGAAGCGGAGGATTTGAAGCAGGAAAGAAAGAAATTTGAGGAAGGGTGGGAAGTTTTAGATGAAAAAAGAGCTGCTATTGATCAAGAATCTATGGAAATTAATGAAGAAAAAGAAATGCTCGAAAAACTGAGGCTAAGTGAAGAAGAGAGGTTAAAGAATGAGAAGCTCGCCACGCAGGATTTTGTGCAAAGAGAGAGAGAAAATGTCAGACTTGAAAAAGAATCTTTTGAAGCCATAATGAAGCACGAGAGATCAGTTTTATCGGAAAAGGCTAAAAACGAAGAGAGTCAATTGCATCATGAGTTTGAGTTGCGAAAAGGAGATCTTGAAACATATGTACGTAAAAAGCAAGAGGAAATGGATAAAGTCCAGAAAGAAAAGCAGAGAGCATTTGAAGATGAGAGGTCAAAAGAATTGGCTAATATAAATCGTCAGAAGTTAGTTATCGAGGAGGAAGTGGAAGAAATAAAATCCGAAAAAGCTAGAATAGAAAAGGACAAACACGAAATTGGTTTTAACAAGAAGAATTTTGAAACCCAGCAACTTGAAATGCGTAGAGACATTGAAGAACTTGGTGCGCTTAGCAACAAGCTTAAGAATCAACGCGAACAGTTTATGAAGGAGAGGAAGAGGTTCCTCACACTTATGGAAAAACTTAAGGGATGTAGTAACTGTGGCGACAAAGCACGAGATTTTGTTCTTTCTGATCTTCATATTATTGAAATGGAAAACATTAAGCCTCTTTCTTCTCCGGGGTTGTTGGATGGAGATTTGATTAGCCCTCAAGGATCTCCCAGGGGAACTGAATTTAAATTAGATTCAGGCGGGCATATGTCTTGGATAAAAAAATGCACTTCAAAAATTTTCAAATCACCCCCTATCAAAGTGGTCAAATTTGATAAGAACACTCCTGTGGGAGCTACATATGCTGATTCCACTGGGAAAGCTGTTGTTTCAGCGGCAATTTCAAATAAAAATGAGGAACCTGAACCATCAGTTGGGAATGCAAGTGATACTTATGATGATTTACCACTTGCATCAAGTAGTGTAATTCGTCAGGTTGATAATGAACCCGCTCCATCTGTAAATAATCTGAGCAACATGGACAAACAGGTAATTGAAGAACATATATATTTTTTTTGTTTTTGTGAAAACGATCGCCACTTGTTTAGTGAAAGATAGAATAGAGCATGGGTCTTATTGCCATTTAAGCCTTTCATCAGAACATGGTGAAGTACATCCAGTCTAACTTGATAAAATTCGTCAAACTAATTTAGGACAAAACACCAGGGTAGTAGCTCAAGTGCTCTAAGTAAAACATGGCAAACCACACCCAGTCTAACTTAATTATTTTTCGAAATTTTTAGTGTCTATTTCTATTGCAATTCATTTTAAAATATTTGTGTCTATGTCAAACATCAGTCTAATATTTTAGGTAAAGAAAAACTAAATGGACACAAAGGAAAGCATATATTCCGTTACTTTTTCACTGATTTATAACAAGAGATGAATGCGGACTATGGGCCATGTTTGTTTACATTATTAGAAGGGGTATAGGACTAATTATCCCATTGGGTCCACTTAATACTTTGTTTGGGATACCATTTGTCAATTGGTATTAAAATGGGGATTGGACTATTCTATGTATAATAGGGGGTATTAGTTATAACACCTAAGAGGTGGTATTGTTAGTACTTATGATTTGGACTATTTATACCATGTTACTAATAGTACCTCTTTATCCTATCCTACAAACAAACATGGCCTGGGTATCATATTATTTGAAGTGTTACACTAAACCGTGGTGGAATACACCTTTAACTTCATTTTTTGATAAAAATAATAGTGTTTGTCCTATTACTGTTGGAGTTCTTAGGTAGCTGCATGAAACATTATCAATTATAATTAAAAAAACAGTGAATTGTCAATAATTTGATAGGACTGTTTAATTTGCAAAAAGTAATTTATCCGTGTAAGTGCAATACGAAGGACAGTTTCTTCCGTTACTTTTTCATGGTTTGATGTCCAATTTACTCACTTCTTTTGTTTGAAAATGAAACATGGCTTGATAAAAAAAACTTGAAAAGTAAGAAAATATTTTCCATGAATGGCAAAAAAATAGATTTAACTTAAAAGCAATATTTTGATGATTATATTAAGAATATGATTTTCATGCAATCGAATAAATTTCTAATAGAGGAAGCATAATTTAGGTGTTAAAGTCACTCTCAGGTTTGGAAGTGATTAGATCATTGCAAAACGAAATGAAATTTAGGATATGAAGCTGCTGAAGTTAAAATGCAACTTCAGCAGCTAAAGTTGGTCTGTGAACCATCAGAACCAAACATGATTATGTTTCCAATAGTGTAGCATTAGAAATCGACTTATTTGGATGTTTCTATTTACATTTCCAAGTTTTAATCTCTAATTTATGTACTTGAATAAGGTTTCATAATTTGTCCACGCAAAGACTTCATGCTAGAAATATTTGTTTTTTTAAGGTACAGGATGTTCCAGAAGATTCAGAGCATATGAGCAATCGCCGCAAAACATTGAGAAAACCAAAACGGGGTGTTCATAGAACTCGCTCAGTAAAAGCGGTGGTTGAAGAAGCAGCGACTTTTCTGGGAGAGAGTTTAGAAAAACCAGAACTGAATGAGCCGCTTCCAAATGATTCTTCTAGTTTGAATGAGAAATCTGTGGGAGCCACATTAAGGAAACGAGGCCGTGAGCAAGGTTCTAGAGTCACAGAGAGTGAGATGGATGGTGAAAAAAGTGAAGGAATGTCAGAGAGTGTTACAATAGGTGGACGTAAAAAAAGAAGACAGACAGTCCCTCCCACTCCGCAAACTCCTGGAGAGAATCGTTATAATCTCCGGCGTCACAAGACGTAAGTTCCATCTTTATACTTGTATATATTTTCTTTTTATTTCATTTTAACCTGCTTTATGATATGATGTGCTTTTTAGAATCCGATGTTAATGAAATTAAAGGACCTCAAATATTAAAGGGAAGGGTTTGGTTTTAAAGCTAGATATTAGTTGATGAAACGTTTTGTAGGATGGTAATTAGGGAATGGAATACTGTAGGAGAAAAGATAAAGATTGTGAAGTCACAGTGTGGTTTCAACTAGACTGAATGACATGTAAGTAAAGGTTTTTAGTAAGGGTCTATTCCCCCTCTACTTAATCGAGGAAATATGGTACTTAGAGGTATGTCATTTTACTGATTTTTTCGCATCAAACATGCAAAGTAACTTTATTTTTGCTCTTCCCTTTCTATATGCTTCCTTCTCGCCATTTTAGTATATTCGTGCTCGGTTGTTTGCTAGCTCTCAAGATCTCTGGTTAAGTGAGTCGGTTGTGCAGCTATCCATTTTATTTGTTTTGACGACATTTAGTTTTTAGTATTTTAACTGACTTGTTTGGGAGTTAAATAGTTAGATGAAGATGCCGCATTGAACAAAATACGTATGGTAACTAAGATTTTGCCAGATTAATTTTCTTTGTGCATCTGTCTTTTGATCGGAGGCATATAGTTTAGTTGATTCTAATATGATAAAGGCATAAAGCATACATTGAGACGATTAAGTGTTTCTTACGGAGTAGAATAATTGTAAGCACGTAGTAATTGACTAGTATAAAATATAGACAGTACTGCATTTTTTAGCTTTTAGGTAAAATTCACTTTTAATGCGAAATAAAAAAAAACACGAACTTTGAGAGCTTAATCTCTGGCTCTCTTAATTCATTTTAAATCATTGCAGATTCTGAGATTTGAGATATTTTTTTGTTTTTGAGAATTTAAACTGTATCCTTATCTTTTGTGTATCTGAAAATTTGGTTAACAGAAATGAAGATGGTATTTTTGTTCGATATTAGTATTAGTTTTCAAATTCTAATTTCTTTTACGTGGATATGGTCAGTTCGAGCACGAACACTGCAGCTCAAACTCCAACTGATATAAAGAAGAAAAAGGAGAAAAAAGTGGAGAATAATACCGTTAAATCAGTGAGTAACCCTAAAGTTGCTTCCTTGAGAGGTACTAGTAGTAAGAGTGTCAAAACAGCTGTTCCACTGGTTCAGGTCACAACCAGCAAAACTGTCGAAAAAATTCAAGAGTTCTCATCGGTCAGGGTAAGCTCTTTGTCTCTCTCTTTAGAAAATAATGCTTCTCTTATGCCCGGCTTACTAGAAAATAATGATAGGCGCTAGCGTCATGAAGAAGTATAATCACTTTCTACCCCTCCCTCTTTATATGGTTTCATATATTTGAAAGAAATTGGTTGGTAAGAAATAGTTTCAGAAAAATAATAATATGAAAACTCGAGTATCCAACTTATACTGTATGTTAGCCTATAACAAATAGCAATTAGTACCATAAGCTAACATTTCTTTCACGTTTGCACCTAAGTAGAAACAAATCCCATTGGTTGAGGACTATTAATAAAAAAGCATGTTGGAATAGTGTATATATAGTTTGGTTTGGGTACCTAGTACTTTTGGCATTTTCTTCTACTTACGTACACTACTAGGTTATTAAATCGTAAGAAATGCGACTTTATTGTACTTTTTGTAGCTTCTTGATATGTTATGTACAAAAACTATAATAAACTTCATATCATTGCACTGCCGTCAACGTTCTTTACATGTATTGTTAGTCGTTAGTTGTGTTTGACTACATATTTGTTAATTTGAATTTATGTTTCAGCTCAAGACAAGACCAGATGCTGATGAAAGCATAAACGCAGAAAAGCTATTTGATAATGCGGGGGTTAGTGAAGAGGTTAATGGTACATCAGAATATGTTAGCGATGAATTTCATGAGAGCACCTTGCGTGATGTAGAAGATATTGATAACAAAAATGAAAATTACGATGATACCGATAGTGGTGATGATGATGATGATGGGGGCGATTTTGATGATTTGAATCATCCGGGTGAAGGGTCTATTAGAAAGAAACTGTGGACATTTTTCACGACTTGAGAGACCTACTTTTTTTTACCTTGTTAGATTATCTCTACCTCCTATGTCCTCTTTCTTTCTGTGGATTTTCTATCATGCATCAAATAATTGGAAGTGCTTGAGGGAATGGTTAGGTTCAGTTTAGGCGGAAACTCCCTGTCTTCATGATTTTATTACGCTGTTTACTCACCTACAGCATAGTTGATGTCGTTGTAGTTATATCACAATCATTTCTTTATAGGTCCACAAGACTTGTATTTTGTTGTATTGGATCTTTTGGTATACATTTAAGTCATTCTTTAGATTTGAATGCTTAAAGCTTATTTTTGGTATTGCTTTTACTTTGATTGTTTTGAAAGAAGCTATGGAGAATTTATTTTCTATGCGGGTTCGTTTGATTCAATCCCTTGGTCATTTAAAAAAATGTGTTCTGGAAACAAAAAAAGTTTCTGACCAGAAGCATCAAGAAGCTTCGATAACCACTGTACACATTTTCAGCGTACTTGCTTTTTAATAGAGAATTATAGTTGCCTTTAGTTCAAGTTCCATTTTTTTAAAATTGAGGATTTTCCATAGCAAAATAACCGGGCATATTCAAATCTGCACCTGGAACAACAGTGGTGGGCTGGGGGAGGAATGATGCACACACCCTATATACTCCTTTGTGAAAGGAATGAAGAAGACAAAAACGCTACGTGACTAAACTAATTTTGTTATTCAAATTTTGAGTGTATAAAATAGAGTAAAGAGATGTGGTCAAATAATTATTCAACGTTTTTTTTTTTTTTTTATAAGCAAAGTTCTTGATCCTTGTCGAAACATGGTAGCATCAATTGTTTTCATTGTACTCCCTTTTTAGTATATTGGTTCTCTCTTTTTAAGTTAAAAAATTAGAACATCAACATTAACCATCCCTTTTTAGAGTCTAGATAATGTTGACAGTCAATATCTCTGAGAAAAAAAATATGTAAGTTTATTTAACTTAATATAATACTGTCGATGTTTAGGTCCGGTGCTAATCTCGAGCCTAAGTCTATATATAGCCTAACGCCAGTGCTAATCCAAATTGCAAGATAGTACTCGTCTTGTCGTAAATGGTACCATCTATATAAGCACTTCAGCTTGTAATAAAGAAGTTCTGTTATAAATTACCTTCGTTATAACTATTCAAGCTTGAAATTCCAGGTAGTTCTTGGGTTGCTTTAGATGGAGCTAATTTTGTTTATAAATCCACTAATAAAACTAGTTTAGTGGTCATTTACAAATGAAATTTCTATTGTTCAAAACTAAGCAAGTCTATCTAACTATACAAGACATTCTCCAACACCCTTCTCCAAAAAAATCCCCCTTCAAGAAAATCACCCCTTATCTTCTGTTTTAACATTAGGCATCGAACTTGAACTAGGTTCTGAGAAAGAAGATGAACACGAATTATAAGGCGAGACGTCTTCCGTTCGTGACTTCGGTGACCCTTCTCTCTCCTTCTCTTTCGTCTTTTTTCGACTAGATTTTTTGGGGGGACCTAAGAGGATCTTTGAGGGGGACTTAGATCCTATGCCCGAGTCTCTCTCTTTACGTGCTAATCTGGAACTATCGGACGATTTTTTCCTCGATTGCCTTGATTTGGAGTCTTTTGGGAAGGCTGTTGGTGAGCTACCGGAGAAAGA
Source organism: Primula vulgaris (assembly GCA_963920805.1). NCBI lineage: Eukaryota > Viridiplantae > Streptophyta > Magnoliopsida > Ericales > Primulaceae > Primula > Primula vulgaris. Next base: position 24,685,291 of record OY987213.1, read on the forward strand.
TTGGGTTCTCGATGATTTTGGCAAGTCGGGTAGGTCTAGGATGGGGCTGGTTTGTGGTTTTGAACCTCGTTGGTACCAGGAATCTGTATGCATTCAAGCTTAAAATTTATTGTAATGACCAGAGTAATGCATAATTAGCAGTTAGAGAAGGTAGCTTGAGCTTTTTAATGGAACAAGCCTATAAAATGGCCTTGTTTGTTGAAGGCAACAAAGAAGATTTACGAAATGGATTCAACTAAGCTGGTTACATCTAGCATTACTCTCATCATCACGCGAGCGAAGAAGAAACGAGTATAAAGCTATAAAGAAAACGCAAAAGGGGGTGTAACATGTAAGATAACATACTTTTTCTTAAAGTGTTAATGTTTAATCGGTCTTCGCATGGAATTCTTTGACAATTAACCCTGTAACGATTGGTCTTAGGGAGTGTTTGATCTCCCGTTGAAATAGAAAGATAAAATAATAGTTCTAATGTTTCCAGGCTGTGCCCTAGTATCACTACCTAAATTCTGGTTTCATCATACAAAATGTCTGTTACTGAACATCTTCTTCATTCTCCTCTATCGGGAGAAAATGTATAAATGAAATACAACTTCGAGAAAAGTTGAGAAAAATAATAACAAAATTGAATATGAGCAAATTATCACCTTGAGAACTGCATCTAAGGTGAGAGTTCTCCTTGCCATCGTCATTGTCTGTCTGAGGTTCTTCGGATGCTTTATATTCCTTCATCTGCATATACATATAGTAAAAAAACTAGTGTAGGTAAAGTTATTATCGAATTATTAAGAAATTAATAAATTCAAGACAATTTTTCCAATTACATTATGCTATATAAATAAATAAATGATAACAAAATGAGAAGACAAACCCAGCTTGGGGAATTATTGACGGATGGAGATGACCCGTCAAACCCTATGTGAGCCACATGCTTAACATCTGTTGGAAAACCAATCTGCATTTCTGGTTCCTTTTCATCTTCTGCAGTCAAAACATAATCTTTTGGTTTTAGTATTTATCAAATCAGGTATTAAAATCTGCTTCAATATCTGAATCTTGAATTCATGATGTTCTGCACTGAGAGGAACCTTTTGTATTCAAATTATACTATTGTTGTAGTTTGCTTGATAACACTTGAACTCAGGAGAACCAATGGAATGCTTCAACTAACAAAAGAATGTGCAGCTTAGATATTTACCTCAGTGTTTTAATTTTTCACAGTCCAGTAAAAGCCAGTAACCACAAACGAACCATTTTACGTGTTTCACTTTCTGTGCAAATTGAGCTTCCAAAAAGAAAGGTATTACTTGTAAAAACGGTTTCTGTGTTATTTGATCAGACAATTCACGAAAGTGTCAATTTGAGAGAATATTTACCGGACAATTCAAGAAAGTTTCCATTTCTTCTTCTTCTTCTTCCAATTTCTTTTGTAATTGTAATTTCATTATCATATGCAGAATATTTACAGGACAGCTCAAGAAAGTGTCAATTTGAGAGAATTACAAACCAAATATCTGGGATATATAGCGCAGGCCTTTTAAGACCCCCTTCATCTTAGTCCCCATTCTTTGTCTATTTTCAAAGCCGACCATTTCTCCTTAAAATCGGTCTGCAAAGAAATATTTGACCTTCAAATCTGGAAAATAATTTTGTTAGTTTTAGATAATTTTCTTCATGTGAATTAAAGAAATAGATAAAATTACTATAATAACCTTATAAAAGAAGAACATGAGGAAATGAAGCTGAATTGTTGAGCATAGCCTTCAATATTGTTTTACTAGCGACCCTTGTCTGATTTTTTTTCAATTTGGAGATGAATAAAATTTTGAAGAACTTAAGGGGGTAAAGGGAAAAACCTCAAAAAAAAAAACTTTGTTTTGAAATTAGTGATGATGCTTTGTGGAATTTAGATTGCAATGACTGTCCTAAATTGCCTGTGAAATGAAAGCCAGCGGATGTTCGATAATATAGGTGTGAGATGATTATTAAGAGATGTTTTCTCATATGAAAATGCTATTTATAGGCTGGTTTAGTAAATACATTTGTTTTTCTTGCTGACAGGCAAATATTTTTGGCTGTTAAATTTAATTCTAGTGTGGGTGACAGAAAGCAAGTAAAGGTTCATAAATTCAATTTGAAAACATTACAGATGTAGTAGAGGAAAAAATATCGCAAAATTAGTTTTTAAAACATGATCATCTCAAGAGCGGTATGTAAGTTTGTATATTCAAACGCCGCAGCAGAATAACGTGTCGCTGATACTAAAGGACAAGGACCCCTTTGTAGAGAATCTCAATATTAAAATGTAACCTCAACAAGAAATAAGTTAATAGTTATACGGATTACAACGAATGAAGTCATCAATAATATAAAACTCAAATAATGGCTTCTGTGACTTAAGAGTTTAAGCAAATAAGCTGGGCTTTTTGAGGTATACAAAATATCTGTTAAAGCTTCTACCTCTAGTTTCCAGTATATCACAACCAAAATTGTTTTGATTTTAATTTTCAGTATATTCTAATGTTCATTTATGGATGAGACATTATAAATTTATAACAAGTTAAGCCAGATTTTGGTATAAAGCACAACAGCAGTTTTCATTTACCTCCTCTTTGGTGACGGTTATGTGTGTGCTAAGAAGATAACTAAGTGCTGTCATATTTGAACAATATTACGTGTTTGAAGTGAACGGAAAATTATATAATAAGGTTACTATGATAGGTTGTGGAACAATATTTTTAAATTAAAAAATGAAATGACATAGTCGATGGTTTATTCTGAAGTTTTATACAGAGGACTGTATAATGAATGGTAACAGTAACACATTATGAGTTTTTACATGAAACGAAAAGACAGAACCATTTCAGTCATGTGATATTTCATAACACATTACATCATCAAACTCCTGTTTGGCAACACTTGTTGATGAGCTCTCTTTCTCCTTCTCTCTTCCCCCAAAAGCTTCCAAATCCAAACTCACCCTTGTGAGAAAACTCCTCGAAAATCATATCCATCTCACCCAAACAACTTCTACTATTATCCGAAACCTCCCCTTTAACTTTCGTTCCTTTTTCATAAAAAGGGAGAAATTCTTCTTTGTTTCGCCCTGTTTGCCCCTTTACAATTTTCATCTCCTTTCTTTTCCTCTTGTTAAGGTTTTTATTCATGTACTCTCTCATTCTTATCACCAATTTGTATGGCACTTTGACAAAAACAAACACTAATATTTGTAATATCAAGCATTGGCAACAACACGAAATTACTATACAATCCGATGCAAGCATATTGAAATCTTCCATGGTTGAAAAATATAGTGAATTAGTTACAACCTGGATTAGTATAAGCTCACCTTTGAATCATCATTTTGCATCATTTCTAAACCAAGCCGGGGTCTCCAAGACTGCACCACATTTGTTAACGAATTTTAAGAACAACTTATTTATTTATTTTGATAAGCTGTGCATCATTTTTATGTCCTGCTCAAAAGTTAAGCTTTTTTTTAGGTTTCTAGCTTAGAAAGAAGATATGGGTTGAGCACTTGAAGTTGAGGTAACTCTTTTCTTTAGTAAGGAATAGATTCCTTTTTCTTAATGAGAAAGTATTATATCAAGTGTGAAGCAATGTGCATAACAAAGTTGCAAAGCTAATCAAGAGAAAGGCCTTACACTTGATTTCAGAAGGGTTACATGGTCTATTTAAGACTTACTGAAAAAAGCTCTTCAATTTTTCTCACCTTTTGTTACAGTAACCAGAAAAAATAAGGACAAAAGCTAATAGTGGTATTTATCTATTTGATAAAGGGTTTAGCTAAGGAAGGATCAACTTGTATTCTAAGAAAGCACAACCTGTCATAGCCTGATAATATATCTCGACATCAATCTACTCGAACAAAATTAAGTTCTGCTCCCAATTGCCAAAAGATATCACATAAACAACCATATAATCTCTTAGTATTCGATATGAGGTTAACTTCAAAGATCCGGGAAAATAACAACACAATTTTAGAATGTTTACTGTTTGGAAGTCACCATGTATTCACTTCAACTGTCTATCATTTGATATTGAAACTCTCCTTGAAAGTTTCTATTCCATCTATGAGGAATTTTGAATTCTTTCACGTAGAGTTCACATATGATATGCCTCAAAATTAGCAAAACCTTCATGCCAAAGCTAACTAAACCATGTGCGATACATTTGAAGAGCAATTATAAAATGTAGTAAAAAAAAATTGGACTAAGGTGGCACAAATTATTAATAATTTACAAACAACAACACAAGTCTATGGAGAACGATCTTCGGGATCTGATCTACAACAATTAAGAATCAACCTGAAACTTCTCACAATCCATAAAACTTATTCACAAACTAGTTTAGTTTTGAAATTTAATAAGTATACATAGGCCTTGGTTAACTGCGGTCCTTAATTAAATACCCAAAAGATCGATACCCATCTTTTAAACTAGGCAGCAAGACGTGTTGCAATTTATAAGCAAAAAAGCAACTAAGTTGAGAAAATACTCAGCCAAACAAGCCCTATGTACTCCTTAATGCAAATAAACCAAAAAAAAGTATATTAAAAATTCATTCCCATTTGCTTTTCACCACCTGAGTGTGCTTAAAGTCACAGGTTAAAGCCACACTCCCATCATTTCTTTTAAGTGTAAATCTCTCGACCAAAACATAACAGCCGAAACTACTCCAATTATCCTGAAGACCCATAAACTCTTCCGACTTTTCCACCTTTTCACACCTGTTTTTGCCTTGAACCCACCCAAATCTTGTAACCTCCCATTTCATTCTCTCGAAAATAAGCGAACTTAACCCAATCTTCACTTCTTCACCAGCATTATTACTTCTAAACCAAATCACACCATTTACCACGTTTTTCTCGTCCCATAACGCTTCCCTTCCCCTAACAAAAGCAATCTCTTTTTCAACTTCAACATCTACATTAACAAAGTTCCCTTGATCATGATTGTTTTCACAAGAAAATATTTGCTCCCATGTTTGCTCAAGTGTCATCTCATAGTACATAGAGTTATTTATCTGTTCTTTCAAAGTCCTGTCGTAAATGAACATAAATGGACAATACCATTTTCCGACGACTCTAGTTGCCGAATTTTTTAACTTAAGTGGAAAATCGAATATTGGAAGTTGGGCACGAAGAACAGAGTTGACCCCTAGAGCTTCCCCAAGTTCGAACTTTTTAGGGGATTTACGGTATATTTCCCACCCTTTACGTCGAAGGAAATAGGGAGGAATACCGTCAGGTGCAATAGATAAAGCCTTGAATGTTCTAGCACCGGCAAAATATGTCTTATAAGGAACAATCTGGAATTGTTGATACACATCGTTTGGATCTAGTGGTCTCGGGTGCTCGTCTTGGATGCAACAAGAACAACACGTCGTTGTGTTGGCATTTTCTTCTGTTGAACAAGCATATGCTTTCCTGTGAACAACATTCAATTCAGTGAGACATCATTTTTCCTTTCAAGTTCGTTTCAATAAATAAATTCTTTTTCTCCTAGTAGAATTTAGAAACTTATGATAATTCACTTCCTGAAAGAATCAAGATTCAAGAGGCTAGTATGATTGCATTTTCTGAAGTCATAGATAGTTCAAGGTTTATTTGCTCTTTGCTGCAGCTATAAGAATAAGCTGGCGCATTTGAGCCTTAGCAAAAAAATGGATTCATTTCATTCAGATTAAAAAACTCAAGCTTATCAACAAAAAGAAACAAAACCTCATTTTTCTAAGTTGACAACTAAATATATTACATCTAATACTCGATCCATCCCAAATAATTGTCCACTTTCATTATAATATGGAACGGAGGGAAAGGAATGGTTAAAGACAGCAGACAAACATGTCTAAATATAAATTTTCCAACAATCGGTAGTTGGTTCTTTTATTTGATTTCACGAGTTTGGGGAATTAAAAACTGCGAAACCTTTGAAACTGACAACTCCATTCTTGTCATTTCCGTTGATTATGAGTATTACCGGTTAATTTTTTGCTTATAACAGGGAACTCAATTTCCTCCAACCCTTCTGGCAATCACTAAAACATACTTCTCTATTATTTCCCCCTTTTCATGTTAATAAACATAACAGATTTAAAACTGGAAACTAAAAGGCAAGGGCGCATCCTATGGTTCTGCACAGAACTAATTTATTTATTTTGGCAAGGCCTATATAAACAGAAAGGGATCTTATATACAAATCTCAATAGCATCAAGGTATAAAACGCCTCTTTAAACAAGTGAAGGCGTTTTGTAGCCTGATGCTATTCGTTGAAATTTGTATATCTTCATTAGGCCCGTCTCTGCAATGCACTTATTGAACATGGCTTTGTCTAGTTGAAGTTTTTAGATATAGGAGTAGCTATTTCCACCTTTATTTTTCGTTCACAAACTTATACAAACTAAATAAACTAAGTCTAATGAAATAAAATCTTCGAATATCAAGAAAAAAACCACAAATTTATTCGTACCCTTTATTAGAGCCATGCGGCTTAATGGCGTAATACCGATTAGAAGACAACGGCTGGTTAAGAACTGGGATAAAAAAAGCATCATCGTAAGATGTATCATTCGAATTAACAGAGTAACGAAGTGTTAAGTTCTTGTTTTGAGGGAATGGTAAAAATAGCAAGTAGCGGCTTTTGCATAAACCAAAACATGTCACGGTTTCGGAATCTTCATCTTGTAACACCAAGTAGCCCGAATTCGGACCCTCCGGTGGGGTAGAGAGTGACTCAGGGTGTCGAATGTAGTGAGAAAGGGGCCTTGTTACATACATATCTAATCTGATTATTTTGCCTTCTGATTTTTTCTTGAGGTGTGTTTCTATGTTTTACTGTGTATATATATCATTTCAGGTTGTCGAGTTCAAATTGACAATTGAATTGTATAAATGTCAAACATGATTAGATGAACGGCTCATGAGCCTAATTTGACAAACATAGAATAGAATTGGGGGCTCTAATTATTAAATGACCTATTTTTATTTTAACATGTACTAGTAATAAGGGAATGAATAAAGAAATTTTTACGTTATTTTGTCACATAAGATGTGGTTTTCGAAGTTGGTTGTAACTTGTAAGTTGTCTAATTTCGGCTTAATTGCACAAATGGCCCTCATATATTATGATTTTGGTTTGGTATATATTACTCAATGAAGGTTCGTAATTTGTCACTTAAACCTCTATTACTTCATTAGATACCTTTACTTTGTTATTAGTTTATGTTGTTTATCTAGTTAAAGTCAATTTTAGCATAAATTTGTGAGGTTGGAGGCCTTTTTTTCAAGTTAAATTGGGGCCTTCAAAATACTGGAAACGGCACTGCTGACAGATTTATTATGGTTAATGAAAAGTAAACTATGCGTCATTTTTGTATTATTATACTTAATCACGAGATTACCACGTCAAGATGATCGAATTTTCATTAGGATTATGTTCATATATATTGGAATGGTTTCTCTTGATTATGTTCGTTAAGTATTAATCTAAACACTCCTTTTTCCATATCTTACGCTCATAAAACACACACACACACACACACAAAACACTCATAGCACGGACCAATTTTGTCTTTTTTTCACAACCAGAGGACTGTTAGAGTTTTGATATTGAAATTTGAAACAGTACCAGTGTGAGGAACTAAACGCAAGCGGAAACCTAAATAGAAAATAGAAACATGATGAAACCTGTGACAAAATGGTAAAAATTTAAAACATAAAATGAAAAGAAACGGGAAATAAGAAGCAAGGAGCGGAAAGTAAAAGGCCCATATTTGAAATGAAAAACAATGTTTCCCTTATAATTCAAAGTTGAGACTTTGAATATTGAAACGATGGGTCCATGCAAGTTAAGTAAATGATCTGGGACATTTAAAAATATTTAGATTCTAAATAAGACTCAAATTAACAAATATGCAATTGGCATGCATTTCGTTGCTTGTATACATATGATTTATTTTTCGTGTCTCTTAATAATTGCCCAATTAAGTTTTTCACAAATATTAAGAAAGCTTTGTTAAAGTTAATTTGAATTATATAAATATCTGAATTTTCATCGTTAAAACAGTAATGATATTCATGATTTATGAATAGCAATACTCATTAAACAGGGCTATAAAAGAATTAAGATTTTTAAATGACAATTTGAATTTTATTTTGTGACGGAGTAAAAATTTGACTATGATTTATGTAAGATTTGACAGTTTCTGTGGGACATCATTTTCGTAGAAGTTTCATTTTTTTCTGTTCAAGTATTAAAAAAAAAAACATCGGCTAATTTTCTATAGTTAGTCTCCGTATTATATATATTTAACAAATCACTACTATATAGAAGCTGATGGAATGATAGTTGTTTTTTAAAATATATTTCTGAGATCCCTTATAAGAATCTAACACGTTCTTTTAAGATAAGTTTATGAAAACGATACATATGAATTACGTGTGGTTTAAGGCTCGAAACATATTGAAATATTCAAGGATATATACTTGTAAAGCGTGTTAGAACAAAAAAGTTATTTTCAGATTAATCAAAAGTGAAAAGTCAGTTTTCTTGGCAACACCAGAGAAGAAACTTCATTTTAGACTTTTAGTGGACTTTGGATTTAGGTCTATGCGATCTATACTAAGATAATTAATATGATATCCGTACATCACAAGGCACCGTTTAATTAAAGGATATATAGTTGTTGTTTTTTATATTTTCGTTATTATAAAACAAAAGGATAGTTGTTCTTAATTAGCTTTTGACATCATAATCACATTAATCATGTATACATATATATACTTTCACAGTAATTAAATACAAATAAATTAACAATCCCAAAATCAAGTGCAACAATATGACACTCACGCCAGACACCACATACAAAATGAAAATAACCATTAAGCTGAAAAATAAAAGTGTTCCCGACCTAATTTATCTAGTCTACTACAATTAACATTTCATATTACATTATCTTTTATTTTACTTGTCTCAATCGAATTCCTAATTGTTCATCACGCTTATGATATATATTTGAATGAAATTTCATCTGTTCCAAATTTATAGATGATTTTAAACATGTAATTTATGTTTCAAAATACATGGATTCAATATATTTGTTCTATCAAGTTGAAGATAGTTTACTCAGCAAGTGCTAAGAGATGTAATGATTTTTAAAGATTGTGGTTTTAACGTATATATATATATATATATATATATATATATATATGATCCACTATAGACTCTATTTGATAAATTGATCGAAGTGCTTCTGTTTTAATACCTCGAATCATTTTTTATTGTCCGTTACATACTTACTTGTTAACACTTTCGGTGTTGATAAACTAGATATTTAGTTTTTTTTTTTTTTTGAAATGAAGATATTTAGTTTGATCAATCTACTTTAGTCTTGTTTACTGCATAATGATTTTACTATAGGGTAGGGAAATCATATAAGGTAAAAAAATCCAAATTTAAAATAACTGACGAAATAAAAGAAACTGTACCATCAGGGGCGAAACCATTACCAAATGTGTAAACTTGTCAAAATTAATAAAAATGCATAATATTTTTCAAATTATAAACACAGAAAATGCGGATTTTTTTAAAAACTTTTTTTACCATCTTTTTTTCATTTTTTTATCTTGGTTTCTTGATTATAATGTATTTGATTTCTATTTTTTTTTACTTTTCGCTCAATTTCGATTTTCTTTTCAAACTCCAAAAAAACCCACAACAGTAATGTCACGTGCAATCATGTGTCGAAAGTTTCAGCGTTTCAAAATTGACTAAAAATTAAATAAAATAGAAACTCAAAAGATACAAAAGTTAATTTTAAGAAATCAATTAGTTATAACAAATAAAAAGATTAACACACGAAGGTAAAAAATATATATAAAAAAACCTGAAAAAATCAAACGTATATTAAATAATAGATATATACGAACAATTAAATATCTATTAAACAATTTCAGTATATCCACTTTAATTAAAATACAAACCACAAAAAATTCTTTTATAAATTTTGTCTGCATTCACTACTAATTTAATTTTTTATTTTTTATAAAGAGGTGTGTTACGTATAACATGATAAGTTTGCATATGTTAATTTTTTAAGTATTGATTATATATTATCAGCACATACAAAATTATGTTATGTTATTGCACTAACAATATATAATTTTGGGAGGGATTGCAAAAAAATATATTTAAATGGTTGCCACAATAGCATATATATAAATTATTATGAATAATATTAATAAAAAAAAACTATTTATTAAAATTTTGTGGTTGCCGTGACAAATCCTGACATGGGTGTGCCGCCCATGTATACAACTCTCGAAAATAATAAAAAGACGCAAAATAATGCCAAGTAATATAATAGCCATCCAATCGGGTCGATCTTCGTGACACACGAGCAGTGCGACGCAGCTGGTCCTCATCAAATTCACTTTTATTTTTTGATCTAATCTTTATTTTTTTCTTTTAATACGGTACATGTATTTTGATGTATGTACTTCAAAATTTGATAGGGCCTATTTATAAGTATGTACCTATTACTAACAACAACTATGAACCAGCCTTAACCGATTTGGTCTTAGCATTTCAGTCATTGTGGTACTTTATTTGATAGGTGTTGTTTATATTTCAAATTAAACCTGTCACTATACGTCATAAATCATACACTTTGATCGGTTAAATCGTGCTTTTAAACAATAATTATTTAGATGATCGATAGTAATAAATTGGACGAAATGTTATCTTTCTTTATTGATTGAATAAATTACAATATGCTTATATTACAATAGTTTCAATTAGTCTAATGCTCGGTATGAATCTTCGGTTTTCAACTTGACTTTTATATGGTGTGTAATTTCTAGTGAGATACGCTCTGAAAAGTCTATGTACTTAGATATTTTTTTCTGCTTAGAAGTCAGATGATCTTATTGTACTGCTGTTTGACTCTATTTATAGGGATACATGCACCACATGATGTTGACAAGTGACGCTTTCATCTGTCAGATCGTGGGCTTTTCACGTAACGGGCTTTACTAATTGGAGTTAGTCCAATGGGCAATTATATTTCCTATTTTATAAGGGAAAATACCATCATGTCCTTATACCAATTATGTTTTCCATACTTGATGCGATGGATATCCATTAGAAACATGTGAGTCGGGTAATCGCCGAATATCACTTATCGTGTATTATTTTCATGTCTTATCAATACGAGACCTCATTTTATAAGGAAACAATACATAATTAAAGTGGCCTAGTCAATTATGGCATGAAAAATAGATGAGAAGAATTAATATAACTAAATAAACAATTAAGAAAAAGATTGGTAGTGGCCGGCACAGAGCTTAATGAGGACCCGAGCACATAAATAATGGACTTAATCGTTGGCATATGAAACTTTATCGAGTGGAGACGCAACCTAAATTAAGCTCACGTGCTCCAATCCAACACAAGTGCACAGGAGGTTGATCTCCGTTCTACCTTGATCTTTGTCACTATCGCCAGATCCGTTTCTCTCTGACTATCTACATCTTTGATACGTCGGAACTCATCAATTAACCGTTGGAGATATAGAGGTGTCAATCTGATGAATCTCTCCGAATTCATCACTGCAGTTCGTCCATTTATTTTTTCTCTTTTCGACAGAGTTCTCTATTGCTCTCTTCCATTTTCTCTAACTGGTGGTGCTAGCTCGTCGGGTTGTTTCCATTTCTCTCTCTTTCTATCACAGGCGGCGACTAGAGGGAAGAGGGGACTCCCCTCCTTAATCTTTAGGGACTAGTTTCATAAATTTTACTTAAATGGTTAAATATAATCTGACCTCTAAACTTAAACGGTCTAGTTTAATCAATGTTGTGTTCGTCTCGCCGCCTTCTCTTCCCTCTCTCTGGCAAAAACTACCAGAAAGTGGCCAAAGCGGCCAAAAATTTGATAAAGTGGTCCAAATTAGTCGTGGTGAGTTTGCAACGGCTAAAACCACTTTGCAGTGGGATTAAGCCACAATGGAGATAGTGTTCGTGGATGAAATTAATCTAAGTAAAAGCAAATTAAAAACTGATTTTTAAGCTTGAGAAAAAAAAAACATATCAACTGCGAAAACATATTAAAATGTAAAAATAGATTATTTCAGGTTTCTTTTGGTATTTTTTCGGGTGTATAATTACATATGTATCTCAGTATTTATCAATACTTATGATATTTTTATTATCTAATTCAATTATGGAAATTCCAAACAGAAAACCAGATTAAAAATCGTGAAAACTGTTTTTTTTCTCTTGAACTTAATTAAATTTGAGAGTGTAGACTTGCGCCTTAGAGCATCCGCATCAGTTAACCAACCAGTTTCTCTAAATTCGGGGTAATAGTCATATTATTTAAGTTATTATAATACAATTTCCACATCAATTACTCTATCATCTCCCTTATAACATTAAAATATTATCTATATATTATTTAATAATTTACTTTGAACTCACATTAATTTTTTAATATATATCTAAGAGAGAATGTGAAGAGAGATGAGAGAGAAAATATTATTTTAATTTATAAAGGAACAATTCATTATCTTGAATTTTGGGAAATGAGATTAGTTTATCTGTATTTGAGAGAACTATAGAGAAACTGATTTGATACTATTTTAACAAAAAATTTCCTATTTATAAATAAAAGTGATTGTTTAGGATAACTGATATTGGTGCTCTAATATAAACGTTTAAAAAGATGATTGGACACAAGTTGCCCCTAAAAATGAGGCTCTGTTAGAACTTACGTCCATTTAATATTGTATCTTTTATGAAATAATGTGTAATGTTTTTACGTTTAAAAAGATGATTGGCCACAAGTTGCCCCTAAAAATGAGGCTCTGTTAGAACTTACGTCAATTTAATATTGTATCTTTTATGAAATAATGTGTAATGTTTTTATTTGAAGGTGGTATAGTATTAATTAATAATACTAGATCGATGCATATCCGTGTGCACGTTAACTTGGAAGTGAAAATCGCTAAAGATGCAGGAAAGTTATACATCATATTTTTTATTTCATTTGTTTCAATTTAATTATGCATTATGTAAAATACAACTATTTAACAAAATTCATCATTACACTTTATTTTAACAAAACTTCCTAAATTACCCCTGTTTTTACCATAAAGGAAATGGACGGGAGTTGATTTTTTGCATAGCAAAAGTAAAAAAGCAACCTAATGTTACACTTAGTTATCATCTTTTTTGTTCACTAGTAGTCTAGTACTATATGAGCCAAGTATTTGGTTACATAGTTCATTTTTAATTGTTTATACATGGGCCCATGTAATAGAAAATTATTTTGTGTATAAGAGTAAAAGTGTAAAAGTGCATAACATTTTTTGATATTTTAGTAAATCGGACAATTAAATCAGAACAGCTCAAGATAAAATACCGAAAAACTAAATCAGAAGGGAGGGAAGGGAGTATATCTATATTGTAACAAAAATGGTAAGTTTACAGCCATGCATGTTTCGGATAAATATCACTAATTTAGTTATTTCACAACTAGTTCCAATCAGTCATTAGTTGTGGTTTCAATCTTCATAACTACAACGGATGTTATTACCATTTTCAGATTTTCTTCATGCAAATGACCCCATTTTCCTGAATTTTTTTACAACTGCGTCAACTACTATTATTTTTAGTTGAAGTTCAATTAGCTTCTCTTCAAGTTAATCAAAACATTGATAGTCCTCATAACTCATAAGGAGTTCCCTTTACAATATTTTTCCTTATTTCAAAACCAATATGTATATATTTAGTGATCATAATAGGAGCAGGGGCGGTAGGAGCAGGGGCGGAACATCACTATGATTAGGGTTGCCATCGCAACCCCATAATTTTCAGAAATTAAATTTTTTTAATAGTATTTTTTAAAATAATTTACATATAATGTATTCTGTCAACCCGTTAAATATATTTTTTGGCAACCTCTTTCAAAATTATATATTGTTACTGTAATAACATACTATGACTTATTATGTGCCGTTAATAGTACTAATTAAAAAACAAGTAACAAACAATTGAATACACTATGACACCAACTTATATACCATATTGACATGACACACATTTTTAGAAAAATTAAACTATAATAATAATAATAAAATAAAATATTAATAATAATAATAACATATAGTGGTAGTGCAAATATTATTTAAAATAGTTTTTATTAGTTTTGTATGCAAAGTCTATATAATGTAATTATTTAACATGTTTGGTTGTTCGTTTATATCTATACAAAGTGAGTATAGGTAGTAAACTTAGGTATTTAATAGAATAAGTTTGTCTTTTCCGAGGGTTTACTAGTTTTATACATTTGTTTGTTCATATTTTTCGTTTTAATAGCTCAGTTTCTTAATTTTACCTTTTTATACATTCGTTTCTTTATACCTTTTCTTTTCCTACCAATTTTTTCTTAATTTTTATTTATTTTACCTTATTTTCTAATTTTTATTTTGTTTTTTTATCAATTTTCAAATGGTGAAACTTTCGGCACATGATTGAACGTGACTTTATGGATGCGGATTTTTTTTAAAAGTTTGAAAAATATGTTAAATTGACAAAAAGGAAAAAAATAGAAACCGAATACATTTTTTTTAAGAAATCGGGGTAAAAAAATTATAAAATCCCGTTTTTCCAGTCTCTTTACAATTTAAAAATTATTATTTGATTATGTTTTTCTAACCCCAAACATTTTGTTCCGCCTTGAATATGAGTACCAAGATACTACCTAGTTTAATTTAGAAAACCACACAAGACTTCATTCTTATAATTCTCATCATTTAAATAGTTTAATTTAGAAAACCACAGAAGACTTCATTCTTATAATTCTCATCATTTAAAATATGTTTATGTGTATTTTTTTGAAAGAATTATGTCATTCGACTACACAGTTTCTTCTAGATATCGGTTTTGTGTCACACTGGATTTTTCGGCCCTAAGGTTTTTATGTGTTTAGTATTGTGAATGAACTCGACTCAGACCGACTGTATGAAAACGAAGAAATCAAGACGTCCAAAGGGGAGTGTTGTAGGATATTATTGGCCATCTTGGGCCTTAGTCCATGGGCTTTACTTATATATAAGTTTGGCTTCCTAGGTCTTGTAACCCTACCATCTACTATATAAAGAGGGTTAGGGGTCTCATGTATGTAACACTCTACAGACATTTTGAATAATAAATATCATTTATTGTTGTCTCTCATACCTAGGGATGACAATTTCGCGGGTTTCAACCCGAACCGACCCGATAACAAAGTTGCACATTTACCCATTTGACCCATTTTTAAAAAAATATTTTTTTTCTTTTAAAAAATAAATCTCATAAATGTCAAAAATTTCAAATAAAATTTGTTAGTTAGATTAAAAGCTCATTTGATTTATAACTATAATATAAATAATATAAAAGAGAGAGTTTAATCTATACGAGAGAGAGGAGAGAGAGAGTCTTAAGTTACACTTTTTAAGTTGCACTTTTACCCATTTAAACCCGACCCGACCCGAATAGAATTGCATTTTTACCCGACCCGCGACGGGTCGGGTCGGGTTGAAACCCGCGAAATTGCCATCCCTACTCATACCCCTCTCTATATCTATACATATCTCTATATATATCTATTACAAGCTAATATATCACACAACATGTATCAATTATTCATTTTATATATTCAGAATAAATTTCTTCTCTTTGTGGGTATCAATTATTCAATTATTCATACTCCTCCACTGTTACCAATGCAATCCAAAGAAAAGGGACCAATAGATTTTAGTGGAACCAATGGAAACTATATATGTAATTATTCTTCCTATTTTACGAGTAACTTTTAGATAGACTCGGTCTATCACATATGATTTCATATGTGGAGTGGTAAACCAATCATATGTATACAGCTGTCATTTATACATATCAACATAATACAACTGAAACATCATATTAAAATCATCGCTCCTATATTCCCACTACTTCTCTCTCCTCCCTATATTTTTTGAAAAAAACCTCATTCCTATTTTTTTGGAAAATAAAACTCATAGACATAGATCAAATTCTTTGATCTAAATTATCAAGATTCACTTTCTTTTTTAATACATAATAATAATTTAAGTTTTATTAAATAATGTTTTTTTATTTATCTTGTAGGATAAATCATGAGCCTGTAATTCTTTTAATTTACATTTTCATATAGAAAAGACTTATTATGTAATTGAAAACTTGTGAGAAATAAAATATAAAAATTAAAAAAAACTTAAATAAAAATTGTGTAATTATAATTTCGAAAACTAAAACTAAATTTACATCTCAATAAAATCACAAATATAATATTATAAAACTCTAGTTATAATATTATCCTAAATTTAAATATTAATTAAAAAAAATAATGATTTTAATATATTAGATTTTACGGAACATTACAACACAATAAAAACCCAAATATAATATTACAGAACCCAAGTTTAGACTACCCTAAAATTGAATATTAATTAAAATTTTAAAAAAATTTGATGATTTTAATATATTTTATTTGTCGGAACATAATATTAATTAAATAAATTATATTTAATGCATCATATGTTACAAGATATAATACAATTAATATTAAACCAATTTATTTTTATAATATATAAAATATATTGTGCCACAATTAATGTCTAACATGTAGTTTTTTACTTATACTAATATTAATATTTAAAAGCCGAAATTGATAAAGTATATCATGTATATGGGATGATAATTACGTAAGTTAGTTGGTTAGGAAACTTGCTCATTTATTTATTTTTGTATACTTTTGAATTTTAATTTACTTGTTACACATTATTCACATGTGATCTAATGGTTGGTTTACCACACCACATAAGAAATAATATGTGGTAGGATGAGTCTAGATAAAAGTTACTCCTATTTTACATGATTAGCTGTCAATGAAAGCTCTCCTAATTTCTTGCTTAAAACCAATTACCAATTTCTGAAATTGCATCACAAAAATTAAAAGGAGAAAAAAGGGATCAACAATGAGTTCATATGCAGAAGTGGTCGGTACTTAAATATATCCACCTTTCCAGTTTGTTACATAATCTTATATTTCTAACGCTTTGTTTTCCACTAACTTCGTGAAAAGTTGATATTATTCTCTATTTAGTTATTAGTATAATATTGGTTACTACTTCATTTTGCAGGATTGTGTTCTCAAAATCAATGTTCATTGTAAAAGCTGTTGAGTTGTGGAGCCAAATGAGTTTTGGCCATCTTTTCTATTTATCCCACATCACTTGGAATTGTAATATGACTCATTAAGGGTTCTATTTATAAGCCCCGATATCTTGTATTTTATTTACACATTTACACATCACAATCACATATTCAAGAGAGAATATTGTAAAGAGAGAGTTCTATTTGTGAGAGAACCATAGCTTGTGATTGAGCTAGATTACGATTGTAATCCTCTTTAATAATATTAAGTGCCACGTGTAGCGGCCCGGAGACGTAGCCAATTTGGGTGAACTCCGTTATCAAATTGTGTGCTCGGTTTTAGCTTTCTGTCTTTCTCATTGTTCGCCTGATTTCCTAACAAGTGGTATCAGAGCTCGGAAGATCGATGGCGAAAGAAGACAGAACCGCACACGGGATCGAGAAGTTCGACGGGAAGGACTTCGCATTCTGGAGAATGCAAATAGAGGACTACCTTTACGGGAGGAAGATGCATCAGCCACTTCTACTTGAGGAAAGGCCGACCACCGAGGAGGCGTGGAAACTCTTAGACCGACAAGTGTTGGGAGTGATCCGCCTAACACTATCTAGGAGTGTAACACATAACATCGCAAGAGATACGACGACGATGGGGATGATGAAGGTCCTCACCGACATATATGAGAAACCATCCGCGAACAACAAGGTACATCTCATGCGTAAGTTGTTCAACCTACGCATGGCTGAAGACACACATGTCGCAAATCACGTGAACAAGTTCATCGACACCGTAAATCAGTTGGATGCGGTGGAGATAAATTTTAAAGACGAAGTGAGAGCCCTTATACTGCTAGCATCTTTACCGAATAGTTGGGAATTCATGCGAGCTGCTGTGAGCAACTCAATTGGAAAGGAGAAACTGACTTACAACGGCATCCGAGATCAAATACTCGCTGAGGAACTCAGGAGATTAGACATGGATGAATGCTCAAGTGATGGAGCAGCCTTGAACGTGGGTTCAAGAGACCGGGGTAAGGCCAGGGTATGGGACGTTAGAGGACGTTCACAATCTTGAGGTAGAAGAGGGCAAAGCCGAGGAGGCAAAGATAGCGATCGAAGTAAGAAGAATCTTCGATGCTATAACTGCCAGGGTATGGGGCACTTCAGTCATGAGTGCAAGCAGCCGAAGAAGGGTACCGGCCGTGATCACGTGGCTAATGTTGCGAGCGACGAGGATTCAGGTGACTGTTTATTGCTTACCGAACAGAGAAATATGAATCATGGATTCTAGACTCTGGGGCATCATTTCACACAACCCCTCAGAAGGATTTATTCGAAAATTACACTGCGGGTAATTTCGGTAAAGTGTATCTAGCCGACGGAGAAGCATTGGATGTTGTTGGAATGGGCGATGTGAAAATTCGCATTCCAAATGGATCGGTATGGAAGCTAACGAAAGTGAGGCATGTTCCGAGGTTGACCAAGAATCTGATCTCAGTAGGTCAACTCGATGCCAAAAGACACTCCATTTCGTTTAGCTGTGGAGCTTGGAAAGTTTCACGAGGAGCTATGGTGATAGCCCGAGGAAGTAAGGTCGGTACATTGTACATGACGAGCGATGAGGAGCATACAATTGCGGCAGCTGTGTCGCAAAACTGCTCGGAACTGTGACATCGACGGTTGGGTCACATGAGTGAGAAGGGGATGAAGGTGTTAGAAAAGGACAGAAAACTTCCAGGCTTGAAGTCTGTCAACCTCGACATGTGCGAAGGTTGCATCTTTGGGAAGCAGAAGAAAGTGAGCTTCCGAAAAGGTGGAAAAGCTCCCAAGGAGGAGAAGCTAGCACTGGTCCACTCAGACGTATGAGGACCATCTCCAGTAACCTCACTGGGAGGATCTCAGTACTATGTGACCTTCATCGATGATTCGACGAGAAAAACATGGGTCTATTTCTTGAAACACAAGTCTGAGGTGTTTAAGAAATTTCAAGAATGGAAGGCCATGGTCGAACTAGAGACCGGGAATAAACTCAAATGTTTGAGGTCCGACAACGGCGGGGAGTACATTGATGAGAAGTTCGTAGAGTTCTGTGCTCAAAGAGGCATTCGAATGGAGAAGACCATCCGAAGAACGCCACAGCAGAATGGCGTGGCCGAGCAAATGAACCGAACAATCAATGACCGTGCTAGGAGTATGAGACTGCAAAGTGGGTTGCCCAAATCCTTGTGGACACATGCAGTAAGCACGCCGGTTTACTTCATTAACCGCGGACCCTAAGTGCCATTAGAAAGGAGAATTCCCGAAGAAGAGTGGATAGGAAAGCCTATCTCTTATGAACACTTGCGAGTGTTCAATTGTCTGTCATATATTCACGTCGACATAAAGGATCGTACCAAGCTTGACTCGAAATCCAAAGTGTGTTACTTTGTGGGGTACGGTGGAGCTGAGTTCGGATATCGCTTCTGGGATGGTCAAACAAAGAAGATCATTCGCAGTAAGGATGTCATCTTCAACGAAGGCATTTTGTACAAATATCGACAAAATGTAGTGGTCGAAGAAGATGCGCTCCCGTTCGAGGAAAGTTGTATGGTCGACATGAATGCGTTTCCAAGAATGTTGGAAGATAATGATGAAGATGAGCCAGTGGTGCTCGACAACCGACCAGCACATGCTGAAGAGGACGAGGAGCTGCCCCAAACTCCTCCACCTGAATTGGGCCGAGGTCATCGTGAGAGGAGACCTCCTGCCCGATACTCTCCTTCCCTGCATTACGTATTACTCAGTGATGCAGGCGAGCCCGAAAGTAGAGAGGAAGCTCTGAAGCTGAAAGACTCGAGCAAGTGGGAGCTCGCGATGAAGGATGAGATGAAGTCACTTGAGAAGAATGTGACTTGGCAATTAGCCGAACTGCCCAAGGGGAAAAGGGCACTGAGCAACAAATGGGTGTTCCGACTAAAGGAGGAATAAGATGGCTCGAAACGGTATAAGGCACGATTAGTAGTCAAAAGGTTCCAGCAAAAGGCAGGAATTGACTACACCGAGATCTTTTCACCAGTCATAAAGTTGACGACTATTCGGCTATTGTTGAGCATTGTTGTAAATGCGAATATTCATCTTGAGCAGTTAGATGTGAAAACTGCCTTTCTCCATGGAGATCTTGAAGAAGAAATTTACATGCTCCAACCTGAAGGGTTTGCCGAAAAGGAAAAAGAGAAACTGGTCTGCAAACTGAAGAAGAGCTTGTACGGGCTAAAACAAGCACCACGGCAGTGGTATAAGAAGTTTGACAGTTTCATGGTGGATACCGGGTTCGAAAGAAGTGATAGCGATCACTGCTGTTTCGGGAAGAGATTTGAGAACTCTTCGTATGTCATACTACTGTTGTACGTAGATGACATGTTGCTCGCCGGGTCGAGCCTTGTGGAGATTAACAAGGTAAATCAACAGTTGGCGAAACAGTTTGAGATGAAAGATTTGGGTGCCGCAAATCAGATCCTCGGTATAAGGATTTCCCGAGGAAGGGATTGGTCGCTGTTTCTGTCGCAAGCCGAGTATGTGAAGAAAGTGTTGGCTCGGTTTAGCATGAGTGATGCCAAGCCTGTAGGCTCACCGCTAGCCGCACACTTTAGCTTGTCGAAAAAACAATCACCTTCAGACGAGGAAGGAAAGGATCGTATGTCGAACATACCATACGCTTCAGCAATTGGTAGCTTGATGTACGCTATGGTGTGTACAAGACCGGACATTGCCCATGCAGTGGGAGTTGTCAGTCGTTACATGAGTAACCCAGGAAAGCACCATTGGGAAGCTGTGAAGTGGATATTGAGATATCTCTCGGGTACAGTGAGTTCGACATTATGTTTCCGAAAGACCTCGGAAGGCCTGCACGGCTATGTGGATGCTGACATGGCCGGTGATCTGGACAGCCGAAAGAGCACTACGGGATGTGTCTGTACCTACGGTGGTACTGCTGTGAGTTGGACATCTAAGCTGCAAAAGATTGTTGCATTGTCGACCACAGAGGCTGAGTACGTCGCGATGACGGAAGCAAGCAAAGAGATGATTTGGTTGCAAGGTTTCTTAGAGGAGCTCAGTCAGAGGACCGACAAGGGAGTTCTGCACTGTGATAGTCAAAGTGCAGTTCAGCTAGCTAAGAACTCTGTATTCCATTCACGCACCAAGCACATACAGATTCGTTACCACTTTATCCGGGCTGTTCTAGAAGATGGAATCTTCGCGCTAGAAAAGATTGAGGGCGCTAAGAAACCCGCCGATATGCTAACGAAGGCTGTTACAATCGACAAACTGAGGCTGTGTGCAACCTCAGTAGGACTCCGAGCTTGAGACTCAGGGTCGTCGTTACACTGGAAGAATGGATAACTCGCCGATGACGGAAGAGTATCAATTACTATACAAGGATACCGATGGGAGCATTCTGCTCGGTGGAGCACAGTGAGTTCGGTGGTCGGGGATAATCAGAATTCTTTTGAAGCACTTGACATTTGACTCTAAGTGGGAGATTGTTGAGTTGTGGAGTCAAATGAGTTTTGGCCATGTTTTCTATTTATCCCACATCACTTGGAATTGTAATATGACCCAGCCCCAATATCTTGTATTTTATTTACACCTTTACACATCACAATCACATATTCAAGAGAGAATATTGTAAAGAGAGAGTTCTATTTGTGAGAGAACCATAGCTTGTGATTGAGCTAGATTACGATTGTAATCCTCTTTAATAATATTAAGTGTCACGTGTAGCGGGCCGGAGACGTAGCCAATTTGGGTGAACTCCGTTATCAAATTGTGTGCTCGGTTTTAGCTTTCTGTCTTTCTCATTGTTCGTCTGATTTCCTAACAAAAGCATGCAAGGGAAAGCTACATGAAATCCTAAGTTCTATTTCTGGTACGAAAATGTTTAGACAGATTTTATACTTATTATTTTTGGTTATTCCAATTTCCAATACTCAAGGTTTATATAATATTTTAGAAAAAAAAAAACGAGTCCTGTTTTATCAGTAGTGTTGGCCACGGTTGTTAACTTGCTATGCATAAAAAAACGTATTAAACATAAATATATTAATATGACTCTATATTCCTTAATTATAGTTTATGCCCCTTCTACGCCCCATGCATTGTCCATTTTAGCTCAAATTAATTTCAACTTATTTCGTATGTTTATAAACTCTTGAAATATATTATGGACAATTTTTATGTTTCTTTGACATATAATATTGAGAATTACTCGTTCTTAGATCTAAAGTTTATTTACACCTGTTCTTATATTTGCTCCAATTTAATTAATATATGAATTTTCTTTAAAAAATAATTATAGGAATATATTGAAAAATGACTAATTACAAATGTAGGAATTTTTTCCTTTTTTTTTTTGTCAATTTGGGTTAATACTTCATGAGGGTATAGAAGGGCATACGAATAAGGAACAGATGGTCCGAACTCTCCATGGTCCATTCGCAAAATTTATCCTTAAAGAAAATTAATAAATCCGTCATGAAAATACACTTGTAACGTTCAGTTTCACTCTCTTATAGCTAGAGACTAAGAGACTAGAGACCTAGAAATAGTAATTGTGAACTTAATTTCATAATTAAATCAAACTAACCATAGTTTCAGTAATATTAAATTTACGACTACTAGAATGAATTTACAAATAACGGCAGACTAGTATTTAATTTAGGCCTTGCATTCATACTCACTACATTAAATTTGTTGTAATACAACTATTAACTACATATTTAGTGAGACAGAAGTAGAGAGAGGGGAGAACAGTATCGTCTTTTATTATGAATGAATATCTGAATGAATGAGAAATACAAGACCCCTAACCCTCTTTATATAGATAGAGGGGTAGGGTTACAAGTTCACTTGGGCCCATAAAGTACAAGCCCAAGAGTCCAATAATATCCTACAACACTCCTCCTTTGGACGTCTTGAATTCTTCGTCTTCATGCAGTCGATCTGAGTTGAGTTCATTCCGTAGTGCTAAACACATAAATACCTTAGGGCCGGAAAACCCGGTGTGGGACAAAACCGGTACCTAAAAGAAATTGTGTTGCCGAATGATATATGCCAAAATACTATGTAAGTAACGAACCACAAAACAGTGTGGCTCATCAAAACCTTGTCAGAGCAAACCCAATGGGAAAATCTCTGATCGAAGGAAAAAGAGTGCAACAGTGGTAGTAGTATGGGATCAACCATAAAACAGGTGTCTCATCAAAACCTTGCCAGAGTAAACCCAGTGGGAAAAAACTCTGGTCGAAGGACAAAAGAGTACACAGTGGTAAGAAGTATACGACAGGATACTCCCCCTGATTTCGGCAATCCTTAGTGAGGTATAACAGGGAACGTGTCTCGCTAAAAATCTTGTCAAGGAAAACCCAGTGGGAAAAACCTTGTACTAAGGACAAAAAGAGTACACATGCATACAACAGGATGCTCCCCCTCACTTGCACACGACAGGGTGCGAGGATTTCAACTCCGACATAAAATGTCGCTTTAAGGTAGCTCAGATAGCCTACGTAGGCCAATTGCCCGTACGTGCTTCTGAAAAGAATGCTTTGGCAGTGACTTGGTGAACAAGTCAGCGTGGTTATTCTCTGAACCAATATGCTTCACTTCAATCTTTTGAAGCGTTTGTTGTTCATGTGTAAAGAACAACTTTGGCGAGATATGCTTAGTGGCATCACCTTTGATATAACCATGCTTCGCTTGATCGATCACAGCGGTGTTGTCCTCATAAATAACAACTGGTTCCTCATGATCGTAAGCTAGATCACAGGTGCTTCGAATATGGCCAATAATTGCTCGAAGCCAGACACACTCTCTAGTCGCCTCATAGAGCGCGCGTAGCTCTGAGTGGTTAGTCGAAGTGGCCACTAGAGTATGTTTACGAGACCTCCAAGATATCGCCGTGTTCCCAATGGTAAAGACATAACCAGATTGGAAACGTCCCTTGTGCGGGTCTGATAAGAAACCAGCATCGGCATAGCCGACAAGGGTTGCGTTATTTCGAGGATCAATGGAGCTAGATCCACTCGACGCAAAGGGATAGAATAAGCCCATGTCCGTAGTACCTCTAAGGTAACAGAAAATGTCTTTTATGCCAGTCCAGTGGCAGCGTGTTGGCGCGGTGCTGTGTCGAGCTAGACAATTCACAACAAACGAGATGTCCGGTCTAGTACACTGGGCCAAGTACAATAGTGCGCCTATTGCAGCCACATATGAACACTCAGGGCTCAATATCTCTTCATCGTCCTCCTTTGGATGGAAGGGGTCCTTATTAATGTCTAGAGAGCGGGCGACCATGAGAGTAGAGGACGGCTTAACATCACTATGACTAAAACGCCTCAACAACTTTTGGGTGTAGCTTTCTTGATGGACTAAAATTCCATCTTTACGGTTCTCGATCTGCAGGCCGAGGCAATACCGTGTCTTCCCAAGATCTTTCATCTCGAATTCCTTCTTTAGGATTTCAGCAGTTTCGAACAACTCTTTCGATAATCGCCTATCCTGCGATAATCTACATAGACTGCGATAATCGCCTATCCTGAAGTGGATTTCTTTACGAACACGCATGGGCATAGTTCATTATTAACATATCCCAAGCCGATTAAGTATTCACTTAGACGGTTATACCACATTCGTCCGAATTGTTTCAATCCATATAATGATCGTCTCAGTCTAATCGAGAACGTGTTCCGTGACCGGGAACTACTTGATTCAGGCAACTTAAGTCCATCAGGGACTCTCATGTAAATCTCTGTGTCCAGATCCCCAAGGAGATATGCTGTGACCACATCCATGAGCTGCATATTCAGTTTTTCAGAAACTACTAAACTGATTAAGTAGCGGAACGTTATACGTCCATTACGGGAGAATACGTCTCATCGTAATCAATTCCAGGGCATTGAGAGAAACCTTGCGCCACAAGGCGAGCTTTGTATCTAACAATCTCATTATTCTCATCATGCTTCCTTACGAAAACCCATTTATGACCAACAGGTCTAACATTGGGCGGTGTTGGAGCGACAGGTCCAAACACCATTCGTTTTGTTAACGAATCCAATTCAGCCTGGATTGCTTGTTTCCATTGAGGCCAGTTCGTTCTTCGCTGACACTCAGCAGCGGTACGAGATTCTATGTCATCATTGTTCATAATTTCAGTGGCCACTGCGTATATGAACACATCATCGATGACAGTCTCGTTTCTCTTCAAAATATCGTCTAAACTATTATAATCAACAGATATTTCGAGGTTATCGGGATGATTAGGAACTGGTGTTTCATCTGGAACACGCTCCTCTAATACATCACCGTGATCCTTAATGATCTCGTGTGGCAAAACAGATGCGGCAGGATTTCTCCTCTTTCGAGGCAGAACATCCTTGGAACCGAACGACCTTCCTTTTTTTTTTGGAAGGGCAGCGGACTGAACGGCCGACGGCAGCGTCCTTTGCTCGGTGAGTACAACCGGAGCAACGTGTTCAACCGGAACACAGCGTCTCACTGGGACGTCTATCCTTGCAGGCACATTTGCAGCAGGTATATGTGATCTCGTGACATTCGCTAGGTCATTAAATGCATCTGGAATTTGATTTGCAACATTTTGCAGACCTAGGATTCTCTGCACTTCCTTATCACTATGTGCAGTTAGGGGATCTAGATGAGACATAGTGGGTACATTCCACGTTAATTCACGTCGTTCCTTATCAACGTTAACGTGCATTTCTCCCCCTAACGACGGGAAGAATGTCTCATCAAAGTCACAATCCGCATGTCTAGCGGTAAAGATATCTCCTGTCAAGGGCTCTAAATAGCGTATTATGGACGGGGATTCATAACCGACATATATGCCCCATCGTTTCTGAGGTCCAAATTTGGAACGCTTAGGCGGCTCAATTGGAACATTGACTAAACACCCAAACACGCGTAAATGTGAGACATCAGGCTCATATCCAGTTACCAACTGGTACGCAGATAGTGGTTGGGTGGCCATGGGCCTCAGACGGACCAACGCAGCAGCATGCAAAATGGCATAGCCCCACGCAGAAATTGGAAGTTTGGTGCGCATAACCAAAGTCCTAGCAATCATTTGCAATCGCTTAATGAAAGCTTCTGCAAGGCCGTTTTGGGTATGAACATACGCAACTGGGTGTTCAAGATTAATTCCCAAAGTCATGCAATAGTCTCGAAAGTTTTCGATGTAAACTCCGCGGCATTATCAAGTCTAATAGAATTTATCGGATAATCCGGATGATGAGCCCTCAATTTAATGATCTGGGCTAGGAGTTTTGGAAACGCTGCGTTTCTTGTGGACAACAAAGCTACGTGTGACCATCTTGTCGATGCATCAACCAAAACCATGAAATATTTAAATGGTCTGCATGTTGGTTGGATAGGTCCACAAATATCTCCTTGAATTCTTTCAAGGAATTGGGAAACCAATTTCGTAGGTTTCCCACGAATTGGTTTGAGATTAGTCTTTCCAATCGAGCATGCTTGGTATAGGCTTTTCGGATTAATCACGAAATTCTTTCCTCCAATATGATGCCCATGAGATGCGTTCATCGTTCGAAGCATCGTATTTTGACCCGGGTGTCCCAGCCGGTCATGCCATAGCATAAAAGTGCTCTCATCAATCGGCGCCCGCCGAATGATTAGATTGCTTTCAAAGTTTTGGATTGTAGTAACATACAAACCACTTGAAAGACATCTCAACTTCTCTAGAATACGCTTTTGGTCGTATTGAGTGGAGGTAATATGAAGGTATTCAATACCATTTTCATGAGCAGTTTTAAGATGAAACTTATTTTCTCGGATATCCTTAAAGCTCAACAAGGTACGACTGGACCTCGGAGAATATAAGGCCTCAGATACTTCAACAGGAGTACCATTTGACAACGTGAATTTAGCTTTACCAAAGCCTTCAACAAGGGTCGACGGGCCCGAAATTGTTGTCACTGAGGTTACTTTAGGCGTAAAGTTGATAAAAAAACATTTATCTTTTAAGATAGTGTGTGTAGTGCCACTATCAACCAGACAATCAACTACCCCACAATACATGCCTAAAAGTAAAATAATTTAAAGTCGGTCACACGAATAAAAGGAATTGCTCAATGAAATAACTTTAAATTATACGAGAAATGTTCAAAACATTATCCATAAAACAAATCATAATCCAAAAGAAATGAACAATATCCAAAGGAAAAAACATAATCCGAAATGGAATTGAAATAACATAATCCATGAGCAAAACAACTCAATTATTAAAAGAAACGAAGAAATTTTTTTTTAGTCTTCCATGTGAGCCTCAAAGTCAAGGGTCTCAAGAGTTTCTTTTGCACTAGCTTCAATCATGTTGGCTTCGACCCTTCTACCCTTGTGGTAGTTTTCGACTTCTTGGGGGAGTTGCCCTACAAGTCCTTTGCATATGACCATTTCCACCACATTTATAGCACAGAGTTGGCATATAGGAGGAGCCACAGGTCCTCGGTTCGGACGATTGTCCAAACCTCGCTTGGCTGGACAAGCATTACGCTCACCCATGTTCCTTGGCTGACGGGACGACTGGCCCTTTTCTCGTTTCCCATATCGTGGACGAGGTCCACGAACAACATTAGCATCAGGCATTGGAATTGCCTTTGAACCAGCAGGACGAGAATTACTGTTCATCATTAAAATGAGACTATTCTTCTCGTTCAATAACAACTGGGTGATGAGCTCGGGAAATTTGGTGAATTTAGACTGACGATATTGCTTTTGGAGCAAGATGTCAGAACTAGGAAATGTGGTATACGTTTTCTCCAATAAGTCACTGTCGGTGAGTGTTTCACCACAGTATTGGAGAGTAGCACGAATTCTGCATACTTCAGCGTTATATTTTTCAACGCTTTCGAAGTCCTGAAATCGCAGATTCAGCCAATCAGGGCGGGCTTCAGGAAGCCAAATGGTCTTTTGGTGGTCGAAGCGCTCTTTCATAGAGTCCCGCAATGTCTTTGATGAGGTGGTCGCTATGAACTCAGATTTCATGGCGTTTGATAAGTGGTGGCGGAACAGAATCATCGCCCGAGCACTCATTTCACGCGTTACTTCCATTTCACGCTCCACCTCATCATATATGACGTCCAATAAGCCTTGGGCATCTAAATGGTTTTGGATATCCCGACTCCAATCCAAGTAGTTCTTGCCGGCGGCATCCAAAATTGGAAAGTCAAGCTTGATTGACATTTTTCTACAACAGGAGAAAAAAAAGAAAGACTGGATTAGTCATCATATAAAACAACGAGTTTATATATTTATGGTTTGTATAAGCACAAACTTTATTTTGAAACGACAGGTTCGAAAAACAAGTTTTGCTTTTAAGTGAAGAGGTTCTCTTTGATCGAACGACAGGTTGATACTGAGACACCAATTCAGCGAATACATATCTATACAGACACATTCGGAGAAATTATTATTTACTCAACCCCTTTCGGTAGCTCTATTTGAACACGACCAGGAAAGACGGTGAGGGGGTGGGCACGAATGCCTCTTAAAAACCGACCTCATTAGGAGAACGACTTCCGCCTTTATCTTTCCTAGACATCGTATCCAAATAGGTGAGCCTATTTGGGGAAGATTCATAATTTTTCCAACTTAAATGTGAATATATACGATTTTTGCATTTTATATATGGCAATAATATTAACAACATAGACAATATCTATCTAGATTAACCACATATATATAAACAGGCAGTAAATATATTTTCAGGATCTATCTAATCATGCAATAGATTTGGTGTTATAAACAAATCAATTCAAGATTATCAATCAATTCATAAAGATTCTAACATAGCAAATCAAATCAATTAGATCTAATCCAATAACTAACTGGCATATGTGATATTTATATATATGGTATTACCAAAAGATATGATTATACTAACAAGATATCAATCAATTATCTATGTTTATTGCCATATGAATAATTATATACATATTAATTTTAACATGCAAGCAAGTAATATATTTTTAATTACCAATCAATTCTATATATGGTAAAAAAAATTTAACATGCAAAGAGGTTAAATTTACATGGAAACATATCAATTTATTCAATTAACATGCAATTTTTATTCACTTGCCTTTTAATAAGAAAAAATTATATGCATGTGTGTGTATTACCCGAATATTGTATCTTATCAATCATATGTACTGTTTTCGTATAAGTATTATACTACAGGACCATGCGTGTAATTTCAGCAAACTATATATCTATTTACAGCGTTATTACATATACAGTCCAGAATTTCAGACAAGTTTCAGTTTAGTCCTTGAGTAATTTACAGAAAAGTTTACAGCTTTCAGAGAATTACAAATCAGTACACACGTTTCAGTATTTAACATATATAGACTGACAGATGCATATTAGTATGTTTAATAAACAAAATTATAACATAGGTCTCGTTTATACATGTTTTAAACAAGGTCACAGTACTAGTAGCATAAGGTTTTCTAAATTCATACGCAAGCTTCTAGATTACCAAATTTTCTAATATGGTAATAGTACTGGTAGCACAAAACAAACAAACAGTGATTTAGCATAAGTACAAAATTTTAAATCACAGGCAACAAATGAAATACATAGTATTTGTTCATACATGGCAGGTTTGTTTAATTATTTTACATGCAATAACAATATACACATGATAGGTTATATTAGTATTATACGCATGCGGTGACAGAGTTACACAGGAAAAAAAAATTAGATTTTGAAAAATTATGTACCTTCCGCACGGTATGTTGGTGAAGGTCGATATAGCAATAACCTAATAAAACCCGGATAAACCTCAAGTTTTATTGAATCTAGAATTCGTACTTCGATCTCCGAGAGCAGTGCTGATAACATGTTGTATTACAACTATTAGCTACGTATTTAGGGAGACAGAAGTAGAGAGATGGGAGAACAGTATCGTCTTTTATTATGAATGAATATCTGAATGAATGAGAAATATAAGACCCATAACCCTCTTTATATAGATAGAGTGGTAGGGTTACAAGCCCACTTTGGCCCATAAAATACAAGCCCAAGAGTCCAATAATATTCTACAACAAAATTTGACTAATTGCTAAAATATAATTTCAAGCAACAAATAAAAGTTATACTCTAGATCTGCATGTACATACAGTCTACAAAGAAAAAGGATGTAAGTAGTGTCCGAGTGATAATCCAGAACTTATTCAGTTTGTATTTTCACTTTTTTTTGTAGGAGCATACTCGATCAGCATATATGCCGAAGAAGGCTTGGCAAAGATAAAAGCGGAGATGGATCCAAACATTTTTATGTCTGCACTATCAAGAAATGGGAAACATGCAGATATCAAGTCAATCAAACTTAAAAGCCCAGATCCGAGAAAAGCTTATGACAAAAAGGTGCATTGTGGTAATTCGAACAGCTTATTTGGACCTTATGGTGACGGGGAATCACCCTACGGTTTTAGAGATAGAAGGACCGCGCCACGAGGGATGTGGGACCAGAACAATCACAATTATAATCCTTACTATAGTTCACCTTACGGGAATTATAATCCGGCTTATGGCTTTGAGTATCCCTTTTGGTATGGTACTCTACTAGCTAGAGAGTTTAATTTTATTTGCGTTACTTCTGGATATACGTTATTTTCGGTTTCTCAGATGATAGTTAAGTTGCTTGTATTATGAACCAATTGTTTTTTATATGAGATTTCAATGTGAATAATGGTATTGTTGCAAGCCTTGCGTATTATGGGGTTTTGTCCCATAATACGGATATGTTTTGCTTCCGTTATGCTTCAGTAAAGGTCATGCTCTTAAAGGAAAAAAAATGGCATTGTTGCAAGAACAAATTGCCTTTATTGTTGTCCCTTTTAGCCGATATACGTAAGGGAATATATACATTCTACAGGACCTAAACAATGGTTATTGGTTATACATACATGAATATCATCGTATTGTTTTCTCGTCATTTTTGACACAGTTCCATGCTTGACATTTGAAACTACATTGGAACCCATACGGCCATACTAAAGAGAATCCACAGCAATCAAATACCTTTGACAGCAATTTTTTTCATAAATTGCTTCAACCTATTCAGTTCAAGTCTATGCCAAAGTCACTCTTGGTCCTCGAGGGACCTCTTTTTAGCCCTCAAGTTAAGCTGAAGGCTTTCGGGTTGAGGTGGAGTTCTTCCTTTGCGAAAAAGAACCGCGAGTGCCCTCATCTTCCGGCACAGATCAAACACCTGCAGAAAAAAACAAGAACAATATATATAAAAAATATCAATGTAGCTTCTGACTTCTGAGTCCATCTTTTTTTTGGCCAGCCTGAAGTATTTCTTGTTTTTCTTTGGCTTGTAAAAGCTAGTGTGTTAAGCTTGATGAACCCAACTCAAAAAAGTCGGCTTACTTACTTAAAAGTTGTGACCAAGCAAGCTATAACTAGACGTAACGCGTGAGATTACTTTTGTAGCATCACTCACCGAAGATGCTTCAATCTCTGCAACACCTTCACAGCCTTGACCTCCGCCCTGTAGTAAATCACAATAGCTAGCTGCTTCATTCTCATCTTCAAATACCTACAAATGCAGTATTTAAGTCTTAAAAGGATTACAGAATAAAAAAAAACTATCTGGAAATATTGGCACCTAAAAATAGCTTGACGCAAACAATCCAAAGTATCTAAGTTTCCAGCGGGGTATGAATAACAAGAATTGAGCAAAATCTAGAATTTCAGTCACAAGTATGGGAGTAAACTTGAGTTTCTAGTTTCAAAAAAAACAAAAAAAACTAGAGTTTCTAATTTTCTAAGGCTTGATTCATTTCCTTAACAATTCCAAGTTAGATTCTGCTTCTTTAGGAGCCAAAAGCTTTGTG
The DNA here is from genome assembly GCA_963920805.1 of Primula vulgaris. NCBI lineage: Eukaryota > Viridiplantae > Streptophyta > Magnoliopsida > Ericales > Primulaceae > Primula > Primula vulgaris. The sequence goes on from OY987213.1 coordinate 24,717,437, forward strand.
CGAGTCAAACCCAAGCCTGGTCGTGAACTACCCAAGTACCAATCAATCTATGTTCAAGCATTTTTAGTTAATCAAGGGTTCTCTGCGTAACCATGCGTGAAACTGCATCTATTATATCTAACATATCCTGAAAAACAAAACGATTTGCTATGCGGTAAAAACCTAAAATTCCTAATAACAAACCAAATATCGTACTTAATTAGTTACATACTTACATTACCCATCAATAACAGCGCTGCCAACACATATACAATTAAAGCAGCCAGCAGGCTCATGGACTTGGTTTTCCAGCCCATTAATTTGCATTTTAGTGTACTTCTCAATCAACAAAGGTATCTATTCAAGAAATTAATCAATTATCGGGTTAAAGAAAAGATTCAGAGGTTTGTGACTTGACTGCTTGAGCCAACCTTAGCAGCAGATTTCTATATATTGTTAGTGACCCTATTTTTCCTTCTCATCTTGCCTAGGAAAGAAAAGTTAATGACTTATAACCTACTAAACGAACCTTCAAAAACAGCTGAGATCAACTTTGTTCAGCTATCAGTATATACTAAACTCAAATGCCTGAAAAAGAAGATAATGATTCATTTTAGTGACTTACAAGAACTCCATCTCGTATATCCTCGACAAGCATCTGAAAATTTGTTCCTGGGCTCGACTGCTTCGTCTGCTTTCCAACTCCAGATCCCCACTTTCCCCCTCTTGAGAATAACATCCCCAATTCTCGTTCAACTTCACTGTCATATATTAGCTAATTTTATCATATGCATTAAGTATTAGAATTAAAAAGAAGAAGCACATGTTAGAGGAACTATCCCACATCGTCTAAATAATAATCGAGACCTTTTAGTGGGGAATGTACGGGCTTCTACATGGTATCAGAGCGGGCCTAGCGATGTTAGGCTCACCTCCACCCATTTAATATATCCGCTCGTAGGACAGTTGAAATGTCGGGCCACGAGCGAGTGAGAGTGTTAGAGTAACTATCCCACATCGTCTAGATAATAATCGAGCCTGTGGTTTATAAAGAGATATTCATCCTTACCATTACGAGGCCTTTTAATGGTAAATGAGTATGGATTCTAATATGGTATCAGAACGGGCCTAGCGATGTTGGGCCCAACTCCTCCCATTTAATATATCCGCGATCCTTGAAATGTCGGGTCACGAGCGAGGGGGTATGTTACAGTAATTATCCTACATCGTAATTAAAAAGAAAAAGCACATGTTATAGTAACTATCCCATTTGTTTTATAAAAAGATATCCATCCTTACCATTACAAGAGGATATATTAAATGGGAGGAGGTGAGCCCAACATCGCTAGGCCCGCTCTTATACGATATTAGAATCCATATTCCTTTACCATTAGAAGGCCTCATAATGGTAAGGATGGATATCTCTTTATAAACCATAGACTCGATTATTATCTACACGATGTGGGATAGTTACTCTAACACCACATACTAAGACCAAAACAGACCTGATATTCCTTCGTGTTTTCATTGTGCACAATTGGTTTTCCCGCTGAGTTAGTACATATACTGGCTTTGAAGTCTCTCTCCATGGATTGGTCTCCAATACTAAAAAAAAACAGGAGAGAAAACTTACATGGGCTAAGCTAACAATAAATGAGACCAAAATTTCCATCTCATTTTTTGTCTTTGATAGCTGAAAACAGTTGCTTGCTACAACTAATTCCTATATAATCAACTATTGAGAGTCATTACATTACAGCACATAAGTTAAGAGGCAGGAAGTACATTATTCAAACTTAATCAATAATTCAGTATACACATTTCTAGAACTTTACCTGCTGTCGTCATACTTTTAGATTGTATAAAAACATTTGACTTCTCAATTTTAAGTCACTTGTGGCTGTGAAATGGTCTACAAGCAAAACAACATTGACTATGAAAGTTTATCATCGATTACCATCACATCCGAAACATAATTCTTTTTATGTTAAAATGAAGTGATAGCTCTGTAGTTCTGAAATACTTTACGGGTGTTTCCTTTCCAGTTGTCTAGAGACTGGAATGAACCGAAACGGTGACTGATATTTAGTATTTCCTTAGCTCGACATCTATCAAGTGGTTCCGAGAGAAAGAAAATACATATCCATCTTTACAAAACTAAACCGGAAAAAGTGGTGACATGTGTAAACCTGTTGGTCTCAGGGTTGAGTCTTAGAAACTAGAAAGAACTAGTTTTGTACACTTTTTAAAGACCCTCACAAGTCATAACAAAAGCTGCAGGCCAGCTGCACCAGGAACCACAGTCGAAGTGGTTCAACCAGTCGATTTTAATCCAACTCCAAAAACACTAAACAAAGGTGATATGGAATTACAAGACCACATGCAAGGTCCACAACTATTAGAAGCTAAATTTCTTCCCCTAAACAGGCATATCATGAAAAGTAATAGTCCTTATAAACCCAACCTCAGCTAATATACAATCGACATATGACAAACATCAAAACTAAAAGCAATCACAGACTCACAGTAGACAAGCTAAAACAATAGAAAAAGATCATCTCCACAAAAGTTTAAGCTAATCTGTCAAAAATGGGTTGTACTCCATCTCCACAAGAGTAATTGCTTATACGAATGAGTAACAATCGACAGAAAGTCACCCAGTTTCAGTAACTAAAGCTAAACTATACAAAATCACCCAAACTGGGTATCGATCTACACAAAATCATCATAAATGGTCTCATTCACTGCAATTCACTTTCCTCCAAAAAGGCCTGGAAATTCCTAAACAATCAAATTGGGTGATATGTGGAGTTCATAAGAGCCGATACCATGCACCTAAAAAATTCATCAAAGCCGATAACTTGGTACACCCCTTAAAGTTAATAAAATCCGATAACATGGTACTCTAAAGATTCATAAAGCCGGTAACTTGGTACTCCAAAAGTTCATAAAAGCGGATAACTTATATCTTACAAAATTCATTAAAGCTAACAAATCGTTACCCTAAAGAAATCATAAACTCAGATAACTTGGTACCCTAAAAATTCATAAAAATCGATAACATGGTAGTTGGTTCCCAAGAAATTAATAGATGAATGGAGAAGTGCTACCTTTTATTATTATAAAACCGAATCCTTTCAACACCCCTCATAATAACTAACAAATTAACATACGGAAACCCTAGATCGCTCCACAGACACACACACATATATAAATATAGTAATATAAATAAACTCTTGAGCTTTTGGGTACCACGTTTTTGTCTTACAAAAAAAAGTAATAAAGCGAAGTGTCCTCGATATTATAGATCGATCAAAACCCTCAGCAAGTTTGTCTTGAGTAAGTTTATCCCTAAATCATTACTCTTATATATATATATATATATAAATAGTAGTTTGTACCGTCATAGCTGGTGGTGTCAAAAGTCTGGTGGAGATGCCTCCTCATACTGTAAGCTCGCGACGACACTCTCTCCACGAACGCATTGGAGCTTGCGGGTATGCTCCCTTCCATCCTCATCGCCCTCTCCACATCATCTTCCCTCTCCTCCCCCTGGCCCCGTGATCTACAGATGAACCTCCTTCTTCGTACTGAAAATGAGGAGAGGGAGAGAGAAGGTACACGTGGACAGAGGATGCGACGGCGTGGCGGTGGAAGGATGAATGATTGGGACAAAGTATCCATTCCACAATAAATATTGTGTATGTGTGTATGTTTTTATGTGTGTGTGTGTGTGTGAGAGAGAGAGAGAGGTGTTGTGTGCGTGTACGACTGTGTTGTGACTGATCAAAGGTTGAAGAGAGAGAGAGAGAGAGAGAGAGAGAGAGATTGTGAAGCAGTTAAGAAGTTTGGCGGGGGATATTTTTTGCACTTATTTATGTATTATTTGGATGATGACTTGTCAAACTTGGTGCCTCACAAACTGGTGAAAAATCAAACCTTAATTAAAATAAAAATAATTACCAATAAATCAAAATCACACACTATAATTATGATTAATAAGTACATTTCAAAAAAAAAATAATGATTAATAATTACTACTAATTAATAATTACTAAGGGACAGTGACTAATTAAAATGTAAAATACTATAAGCTAGCTATACTGTGCAATATTATAAACTATACATATTTATGGAAAACACATGTATTAATTTTATTCTTTTCGAAAATTGCACTAAAAAATACATTGAAAAATAATAAAAGTATTATACAAATTCATAAAAAATTAAAAAAAAAAGTAAATTAGAAGAAAAAAAAATTAAAATCTAAAAAATCAAAACTTATCTAGATTTTCAATAGAACTTCACATTTTATTACTGGTTAAACGGCTCAAACGATTTTTCTTACAATTGCTACAATCAGGAGATAATTAAAATTTAAATATTTTAAAGGTAAACTATTAATAACATAAACGAGTAAGAGCTGAGTCGATAACTATGTTGTTGAATCATTATTCATAAGTGTGATCGCTTGTGGATGTAAATATCCACTTGTTTCTAATTAAGCTTATTGTTGTAACAAATGCATTGTTTCTAAGCTTATTGTTGTAACAAATGCATGTTTCTATATTTTAGCCATTGACAAACTAATTTAATGATTAACACGAAATGATTGCTTTACTCATTGATTTGCTAGGTGCTTCTACTGTGCCACTCACTGGGATGACTCCCATTTTAACCACTTTGTTTTTAGTTTTTACCATATCTAAAAATATCTTTTCGCACTATTTATAGATACACATTTTGATCCTTAAACAATCAAAGTCATAACATTGCGCTTATAAACACGGTGTATTGTTTGTTCTCCATTATCGCTAGAGTCATGGGCCAAGCCGAAAGTACCTTATAACTAGAAAAAAATATGGCACGTGTAAAATTATTTATTTCATCAAAACATATAAGAAGTATATGTAAAGAAATAAAAAAAATTACATTAATTTGTCTGATGGCCAATGCCGAGTGTGACTCGTGATGGTTTGTGTTTAGCTTCCCTCGGCTAGAGGCATACATTTGAAAGCAAATTTTGAGAATTTTTATTAGTTTTGCTTTTCCCATATTCTACATTTTTTTTTTTCGTGGAGTGCTAGTTTAACTACATCTGGACACCTGTTTTATTCCACATAAATCTATATTCGTAGTTTATAGACTTAACTTCATTGGTAAATAACACTTCATTCATCTATTATTTAACATTTATTTTGTTTCTAATGTAATTAAAAAATGACAAGTATTATAAAAATTACTGAAAACCGTAACGTGATTCTAAAAAAAAATGTAGCGTGACGCGAAATGTTTACATGACCCTAATATACCTTTCATTTCATAAAATGACTACCGAGCAGTGCTGTCTCCAGAATTTTAGAGACCCAAATTAAATTTGAAAAAGATGTCTTAAATTAAAGTTTTTTTTTCTCAATAATGATCATTAATATTACTTTTTATTAAACCGTGTTTAAAGTAATTTTTTTAATTATAACTTATTAAATACAATAAACTATTCTAAATAGACCGTTTTCCTTAATTATTTGTTATTTAACTATGAGTGTTGCTATAGTCACCCAAATATCTGACCCAAAAATCTTACCCGCTGATTTGGCGGATTAGATGTACCAATCATGTATTAGGTGAAAATTGTTTTTCAAAATCACAAACAAAAAGATTGGTCCATTTTATCCGCCAAATCGGCGGATAATCTTTTTGTGTTGAAAATTTGGTGACAAAAAATATTTTACTAACTAGATTTTTTTTTTGATATTTTTAATTGAGATGTATCTAATGCTATTATATTTATTTCAAAAAATATATGAGTCAATTATGCTATTTCTGGAATTATTATTAAAAAATTTACCTTCACATTTAATTATATTTTAAAATTAAAGCGTGTTTTGACCGTTAATGATCATTAGAATCATTAAATAATTACTGAACGAAAGAGAAGAGAAAATTGTTTGACGTACTCTAATTGTCTGGTAGTGGACCTATACTACTCATAATTGTTAAATATAAAACAAACACTATAAAATAATATTGATTTTATGAGGATCAAAATCTATCACAAAACTGTCACAAATTGACCATCATGTTACAAAACTGTCACATATTGGCAGTCATGTCACAAATCCCTCACAATTTCCGTAGCTATTAAAATCATCACAAAAAACCCGTCACAATTCCCATAGCTATTTGTATATTTTTTTATAATGAAATATATGTGATATTAATTAATAACCAATAATTTTCAATACATGTAATTAAAAAAAGGATAAATTAACAAAACATACCACTTTTGAAACTAAATTACTAAAAACATATCCTTACAACTTTAACTATCAAAAATATACCAAACAAATTTAAATTTAATTCTGTTTATTCTTTTCTTTATCTCTCTCATCTTACTCTCTCTCCTCCCTTATTCTTTCTCACAAATTCTTCCATGTATATTTTCATTTTTCTCTCTCATCAATTTTTCTCTATCTTTCCTGATCTTACTCTCTCTCTCATCTATTCTTCTATGTATATTTCTTTAATATCACACTCTATATCTCTCCCTTCCTCTATCACGAAAACCCGTAACTAACTACCGAACACCATCTAGATTATATGGATATTCATATACATATAAATACATATATATACATATGTAATACACAAATATTACACTATTTGATACCTCGTAATATATGAAAATATATGAAATTGGTGATATTGTTTTCTATTTATTAAGTTTTGAGACTATTGTAAACATTGTGGGTTTCAAGTTGAAAGGGAAGAATTCATATGTACAATATTGAGAGAAATTCATATGTAGGGTATAAAATTTTGAAATTAGGGTATGAAGTTTTGAAATTAGGGTATGAAGTTTTAAAATTAGGGTATGAAGTTTTGAAATTATGACATGAAGTTTTAAAATTAGAGTATGAAGTTTTGAAATTAGAGTATGAAATTTTGAAATTAGGGTATGAAGTTTTTGAAATTAGGGTATGCAGTTTTGAAATTAGGGCATGAACTTTTAAAATTAGGGTATGACGTTTTATAATTAGCATATGTATATTTTGTGAGTTTTTAATCATTTTCAGAGAGAGATGTGTGATTAGCACGTGTTAGAAAGAGGTACGATTATCGTGTGTTAGAGAGAGATGTGCGATTAGAGAGAGAGAGTTGCGATTAGAGAGAGATAGATTAGATTATGGTTTGATTAGAATTAGAAAAATAATAAGTATATATAGGTATGTTTTTTGGTAATTTAACTTTTAAAGGTATATTTTTGGTAATATAATAGGGATAGAATATATTTTTGTTAATTGCCCCTTAAAAAAAAAAAAATGGGTTCGTGGATCAGTGGCCTAGTTTAATGATCAGTAGGCTATGGCCGTTTCTGCAACCGAGAATAGATATCCGAGAACATAACTTCTAGAGTTCTAGTTAGATAAATAAATCTACTACATTGAGTCTAAATTTTACTAAAATAAGTGAAGGTAAATTTGTTTTGTACTCTATATTGTTGCGTTTATCTTGTTTATGGGGTACAGTATATTACCAATTTTCCTATTTTACACCTTGTATCAATTCAATCTACTTTTTATTTGAATTTAACCATTCAATTCTAGATAGAAAACCAGTATGATCATATAGAAAACCAGCATCACCCCCAATGTTTTTCATTCATAATTGGATGTAAAAGTTTAAACTTAAAAGACAAAAACAAATCAAATTGACCAATTAAAAAAACTAACAATGTAATAATATATCTAATCAAAATACACTCAACCAAATACAAAATTGCTACAAAAAAACCAATAAATTACTTTCATATATATATATATAATTTTTTTTAATAATCAACTTTCATATTCTTCTAATCAAATTATAATACGAAAAATTATTTGACAACTCCACAAAATAAAACATTTTTGATTATTTGTTAAAAGTACAGTAGTTTACAAGTACAAAATAAAACATAACTAAAGTCTTTGGATATCCAAGGCTTTCTTTTCTCATAATATTCTCTGACCAAATATAGCATTTTGATGAGAGAGAGACAGAGAGAGAATATAACAAAATATCAAAGAATCTCTCACTAAAAATTGTAATCAACTATTTTTAGGTAATACCCACAATCCTTTTACTCTATTCTTATTCGTCTATGCAATTTTATATTATTTTTCTGGAATCGAATTCCCTTTAATTCTACCTTTTTCTGGCTTTATTCTAGCATGTCTCATATGGGTTTTTGATTTATAGGTACTAAGAAATATTAGTTTAGGTTGGTTCATATAATTTTGTATCTTTTTGTTCTCAATTCCCTTTTTCTTTTTTTTGAAGATTTCAGTTATGTTAAGTTTTTACCAAGATATTGGAAAATAATCTTTTTTTTTTGTACTTCCAGATATACAGAAATAAGTTTGTTTGGCAGGGGCACACGCCACACGGCGATTTAGGATATAGTCAAATTAGTAGGATTTGAGTCAGAAGATTGTACTTTTAACTCTTAACTGTGTTATAAATTATAATAATCTCAAATAAGGAAAATCATTCAGCTAGTAATTTACACTAATGTTCACTTTTACTAGTCCTAGTATAAAAATCTAAGGTATGAAAATTTTGATGTACCTATAGTACTTTTAGTACATCCTAAAGAAAAGGTGTTATTTTTTTTTTAAAAAAAAAGGACATACAAAATGGAGATTTGGGAAAAAGCTATGATATTGGTAAAACATCACAGTAATTTATGTATTAGCAGATCGTATAATATAACTAGTTTAAGAAACTTCAGTATTTGACCAGTTATTGACAACGATGACTCTTCGAGGGAAAGGATCTATGATTTATAAAAAAATTCTTTTAAAATGGGGATCGTAGGACACCGAACCCAAAGATGAGTAGGCTAGATGTATCTAGCAGCTTTGTTAGGCCAGGAAATAAAAAATATAGCTTAGCTTCTAAATAAAGCAATCAATGATACTCAGCTTAAAGGCTAACAAACAAATAAGCTCATAAATGATTTGAACTTAAAGGGCGTCTTAACAACCAATAAAATTAAACACTATAAAGAGTGCGCGTAAACGTTCTTCATATAACTTTTACTATGCGATGCTTTAATCAAAGCCCTCCGTCAACTTTGAACATGGGATTCCATGTTTCCTTTGAGACTGGTTTTCCATTAATATTATATTAAAATCCAATGAATTTCTGTTTGATAGGTTACTCGTAGAGAGTGGATTTACGATGGAAGAAGATATGATTTTGTTGGAAAATATAATGCCAGTGGAGATTGCCATTAGAAGGGAGCTAGAGTACCGCAAGAAAGTAGAGTATTTAAGTAAGCATGGACAAAGTGATTCTCGGAATGACTATATGCCGTTACAGGTTAAACTTCTCTTTGTGACATTGCTTAATCTTGCACACTAATAAACGAGTAAAGATGTGGCTGATTTAGAAATGTCATTAATCTCAAGATTTGTTTTTATTCATAGATATTTTGGGTTGGACCAGGTCCATGTTGGTCTCACGATTACGTTTTAGTGTTAAGCTCGACTAGTTATCATAGTAAGTTCACATAGAATAAACCATTTTAAGAAAATAAAGCACTTGTTTTGGTTGTAGATAATTAAGCACAGCCTTTTTGCTTAAAAGCTGGACTGCAATTGGTTGATTAACTAGATAGCTGAGCTTTTCTGGTTTCGTCACCTGAAAAAGGCTAAAATTCAGCTCTTTTAGGCCAAAATAATAAGTTTCTGTACAATTTAATCCTTCTGGTTCTTTTAGGCCAGAGAACCCTCCAAAGCTAAGTATTTGAATTTTGAGCTCATCAACCAACCTCAGTAAGCTTAAAGATCAAAAAGCAAACAGCTGAAATTAGAAGGTGCAACAAAGTAAATTCATATCCCGAAGAACCAAGTAGAAATTAAATATGGTCCTTTTTAATTTTTTAGTTTAAATTCCCCTCTAAATGATGATATTTGGATAATATCATAGTTTGTGTTAATAAGTATATAAGTTCTTAGTTCATTCCTTTTTTGTAATATGATAAGATACCTCTTCTGCCCTTTCATTTATGGAGGTATAAAGTTATCATTAAAGCTATTACAACTTGATACTTTTTGAGGAGAGTTTGTGAATCAGAATTCCTAAACATATCAATTGTTTCGGGTCATGCTAAAGTAACATAATTTTTTCATTCATCTTTTTCTAGTCTTTTGTTCCGGAGCCTCTTGCAAACCTGACGGGATTAAAAAGAAAAGGGCCACCTTCTTTGCCTCATTATTTTCCCTCTACTGACCACCTCGACTTCGAGAAACAGCCAGCTGGTCTTGTGTGCACGACATGCGAAGAGGAATTTTCGACTCTTCACTACCTCAAGAGGCATTGTTCGAGCCTTGCGCATAAAGACAAACAATTTAAACTGAGAAATTCTGGCAGAGTTAACGGTAACCACTTATGGTGTAAGCTTTGTAATGCACCTGGCTCGAGTGCTATTGTATTAGAGCAGCACCTCATAGGAATCAAACATGCCGCTGCTCTGAAGACGCTTGAGATTTCAGGATCAGGAGAGAGAAGAGGGGGTGGATATTCAAACGCTTAGCTGTTGTTAGCATGCTCTTTTGCTGTATCAACTTTCAAGTACTCTCTTTATTAACCAAGTTTTTAGTTTTTCTAGAAGATTAAGAGTTCATTTCACAACTGTTTTCTACCTTGCCTTGGCATGTTAGCTGAGAATGCTTTTCACTTTTTAGTAAGCATTTGCTTTGAGCCTTGGGTTTTCTTGCATGCTTGCTCATTGTCTGACGGCTGTCATACTTTCTCTGTCATTTCTCATCTTAAAGTAATTTATGCGCACCAGATGAGCTATTCTGAATTCTACATTGAGCCTTAACCTGTCTCTGTTTGCATTTCAAATGATTAAATTTATCTTAAACAAGTTATGGTACTTGTGTTCTATTTGGTGCCACTAAGAAAGCTTTTCTCCAAGAAAAAAAATAGTTTGCAGGTGAGGAGCTTGCAGACATCCTTAATTGTAGGGGTGGGCACGGGGCGGATTGAGGCGGATTGATCTCAATCCTAATCCAACCTGTAAAATAAATGGTGGGGCGGATTGAGACGGATTGATAAAATTTAAATCTCAACCCAACCCAACCCGTTACAATTAAAACTCCAACCCAACCCGCAAAATAAATTCCGGGTTGGGGCGGGTTGAGTTTAGATTGATTCTTAAATGTGTGTTTTGGCCATTTATTTTTCATAGTTTGCATAATCAACCTAAATTTTAAAATAAATCGAATATTTCAAAGAGAAATGTAAATTAAAACCAATGAAAATACGTTTAGAACATTTGTGAACAAGTAATAAAACTAAAATATAACAAGAATGAAAGGTTGGTATCTTAAAATACATATATGTATGTATATATATATATATTTATAATTATAATTATATATATATATATATTGAGGGTTGAAACGGATTGGCGCGGATTAACCCGCGATTTGTGAACCTCAACCCTAACCCAACCCGCAAAATATATAGCGGATTGGGGCGGGACGGATTGATTTTTTTTTTACACTCAACCCACCCCGACCCGCCCCAATCCATACGGGTTGGGTTACGGGACGGATTTGCGGATTTTTTGCCCACCCTTACTTAATTGTTACACTATTTCGTAAAATCTGAACCTAATAACAAAAAGTGATGGTAATAATAAAATAACTATAACAATAGAACTCTCGATTTTATAGAGATGAAAAAAAAAACATAATTGTTTTCTGTTACGTAACTGCAGTTGATGAAACAAATATAACATAACACAATCAATTCCTGAAGTTGGGGGCCAATGCTAAACTGGAACATAAAAGCTCGCAGGAAGAAAAGAGTAAAAGAAAGCAAGCTAACAAGTATATGAGTAGTGCTTAGGATGTCCTTCAACTTGCAGAAATTCATGCCGATGATAATCCATTCTCCTTTCCCCAAACTGATTAACCATTGCCGCTTGAATTTTTAAACTCAAAAAATGGATCTTGTTTTCATTTTGTCATTTTCAGAATACTGACATTCTCTTAACAAGCTTTTCAAATCTAAGGTAGAAATCTATTTTTGAAACTTTCTTTCTCCATAAACATCTTGGCCTTTTCGTAAACCCTCACTAAGTACCTCTCAAACCTATCCAAGTTTATAGTAACATTTTGGCTCATGTATATATCCCAGTGTGCCCAATCATTCATTATCATTGTCCCTTTATCGTCATCCAGCATATCCCTCGGATACTTACCCGCTAAGCTACTCTCCTCAACATCAATATCGTACGTAAAATATTGCAGTTTTAAACGTTTCGCAAGCTTTCCGTAACATATATCTCCTAACCAACTACATCTTATCGGCACAATCTGCATAAAAACCGCACCGTTTCGAAGAAATAACTCGTTCGTTAGCCCTGCACCGTGAACCCCTATCATCGCGTGACAATTATGTAAAACCCTGTAAACTTCTTCGACAGACGTATCTCTATTTGGCTCAAAAACAACTACGTCAAATCCTATGATCTTCGCAGCCTCGACAACGTTGTTTTGGTTTAGAATTGCCCGGGGGTTGGTACGTCCCATTAAGACTAGCCGTGGCCGATACGGTGGGGCTAAAGGATAAGTATGTATATGTTTGTAAGTAGACGTGACCATGGCCTGGAAGTCAAGGATGGACTTAGGGTTGGGCCCGCGCTGGAGCGTGGGGTCCACATTCACCGGCCCGTGTGACATCAACCCCACGATTGCTGATGGAAAGCAGTGGGTGGCGGTTTCTCTATCTAGGTTGATTACCGGATGGCTCGATAGACGCGAGAGGATCCTCGCGTACTTCTCGAACCACCAATCCTTTCCGTCAACTACCGCGAGGATTACGTCTTGGTCAGTAAAAAGCGTATCTATGGTGATATATAGAGGGATAAACCCTTCGTTAAAATCATGGAAAATGTTCTTTGTGAAACCTCCAGCGCTGAAGACCAGAGCCGGGGTACCGTGTGCGACAGTACACGGCAGGTTTAGTGGGGATGTGGTGAGAGTAACGACCTTGACGGTTTCCATTGCGTTGTGTTGCCATTTTCGAGGGTAGGGTTTTATTTTCTCTTCCAGTTGAGGGGTGTGGTCTGTGGGGTCTACCGAGGATATTGTGGAGGTCTTGGGGTCGAAAACAAAGCCACGGTTGATGTAGCAAAGATCGTATTCGAAATGAGAACGGTCGCACGTGACCGACCATGATGGTTCCGGGCTCTCCCATTTTTGCTCCCCGTATTCTTCTTCCGTATACATATCTACACCCACATGTGGGGAAAAATCAAAATCTGATTTATTAGTAAGCCATATTTGTATATAAAGCCTGTTAATTTAGGCCTCGTTTAGTTGCAATTAGTTTTTTTTTTTTTGCCTAAAGGATGAATCAGGTTAAATGCTGAGTTTTTTTTGCCTGAAAACGCTAGCAGCTCTGAGTCCTGATAAATCAATTTTTTTCTTAACTCCTAAAGATACTGCTTATTTGCATAAAATTGCAAATCTAATGCAAAAGAAAGTAACTTTAAATAACGTAGGTAACTTTAGACCTTGTTTAGTTGTATCTTTATCTTTCCTGCTTAGTAGCTGTATTGTACTTGTTTTTCAGAGGCTTTTTGGTTTTCTGGCCTGAAAAGAGCTAGAAGGTTTGAGCTTGATGGACCTAGTTTTCTTCTGAATCATAGAAACACCAGCTTATTTCTTAAAAACTGCAACTAAATATGCCCTTAGTATAAAAGCTAATGATCAAGATTTAATACTACACAAATCAAGGGAAAATATGCCATAAGCCTATTAAAACTGTTCCCCATAATGAGCCTCTTTCACAAACTCTCTTAAGAGGCAGACCGTTCAAAATGGCGCTTTAAGAAAGCCACTTATTTTTAAAAAATTCTTAGACCTGTGATGTTTTGGCATTTTTCTTCACTTATCATGGCATTGATCAAGAAGGCAGTTTTTTTAGTTAGGAAGCCGAGCTGCATTTGCTTACCAACTTAAAAGCTGGATTTTTTCGTGGATTTTTGGCCAGAAAAAACAAGAAGCTTAAAGCTGGATGAGCCTAGACTATACTAAAACTAAGAATTCCCAGCTTAATGGCTTAAAAATTGCAACCTAACGAACCTAGATGGTAGGTTACGCACCTGCTATATTTGTTCTAGATCTTCGGACGATTAGTATGAGGAAGATGTGCAGAAGGAAGAAGCATAGAAGAGGTATAAAACATATACTTATTCCATTTCGACCTTTTTTCTTCTCGATCACCCACGGAGCTCTAAGCATATTTCTCATGGGTAACATTATCCCAAGTTTAACCTTAAATTATTTGATCAAGTATTTATTGTCTCCTTGTTACCTGTAAACATTCAATTGCCTGTTACAAATAATATCGGTGAATGTAAATCCGTAACTACTAACCGAGGAGGAGAGTTTTGTTTCTATTTGTGGATATACGTGAGCTTTAAAATCACATTCCCCGCACTTTTTGAATAGAAAGGTAGGCAAAATATATACTGTGTATACCTTACTTACCAAAGTCCGCCTTGTTTGTTTTTTACTCACCAAATTAAACAAACAACACCAATGAATCGGTTATGATTTGAAACTCTCCTGTTATTACATCAGGCTTGTTTATATGCCAAAATTGAACAATACACCAAGTTTATGGCTTTCAGATAATAGCTGATAAAGTAATCTACAATGTTAAAGTATTAAGCACGAGTTTGATCAAAAATATTAACCTGGGTTGATTAAAGGAAGCAACGCTAAAGGTAAATTTGATTGCAGCTGATCTGACTTGAATTGTTTTCGAGCTTTCGGTTTTTACACCAGCTGCTCAAACACACTATTAATGAAGTGCTTTGAATAATAAATAGTAACTTATGAGTTACTTATATTTCTTGAAGTTATATTATTTTCTTAATAAAGTTTCATTTAATGACATGCATTAAAAGTAGGTTACTTCATAGGGAGTTGTTTATCCTTTTATTTTCTTCTACTCGTAGCTCTGTCAACATTGGTGATGCACTTATGCTATTCGAGAAGACTTTTAGATCTACTGTCATTTTCGGTAGTGAGAATTATTAAGAGTGTAACTTGAATATAAGTATGCAATGATATTTATGATCGAGTTCTTTAAAGGTGATATATCTTTTTGGATGATTTAGATCATATCTTCAATCCTCAGCGGTTTTATGAAAGATTTGACAAGGGAGGAAAACGTCAGCTTAATAGCTTGATATCTTTAAAATGATTTTTTTAATATCATTTAAAATCTGTGTGATTCCTCGCTGAGATAACTATTATCCGTCTGCAAACTTCTGTATTTTCCTTCAGAAGTTTCTTTTATGAACAATTTTAGGATTTGTTTGGTTGCTCAAGACATTTTGCTTATAAATTGAAGTGCTTTTGGCTAGTAGCTTAATGGATGGGATTAGGTCTTCTTGCCAAAGAGTTCTGGAAGCTCTAAGCTGAGTGTAGTTTTTTTTTTCTAGGCCTCAGACAAATCAGCTTAGTTGTTTTAAAGATGTTGCGAAACAAGTCCTTTAGCATCTCTTTATCAGTCTGCATCCAATTTTCTTTTCTTTGCCTTATTTTATTGTTAGCGCTCAACAATCTTGCCTCAGGCTAAATGCCAATGAAAATTCATCGTCTTTCAAAAAAAAGCCTGTATTTTACTTCGGTTTGCAAAGAAATATCAGAATATTAAACTTATACCATAATGTTTGTTGATGGAAAAATTTCTTCCTCTACAAGTTTGTATTGTATTACCTGTTTCCGTTAGTCATTAATGATGGTTTTATTTGGTAAAGAATGCAGTTTCTATTCTCAAGTTTGCTTATGGTTAATAGACCGCATGTTGAAGGTTTTTTTCTTTTGGAAACTATCTTAGTGAAGGTTGTTAAACACAAATATGTAGATTTGTGAACTGCTTATAACCTTATTGAGCGTGGAGTTAAATTAATTTAATTCCTCAAGAACTTCACTCGTCATCTTTAGGAGGTGAAATTATTATATGGCGATTTTGTTCCAAGTGTTAGCGAATTTGATTTAATCATTGAGCATGGATTCTAAATAATTTTACTCCTCTTACACTTCACACGATCAGGAGTGAAAGTATAATAGACAAACTTGTTCCAAGTGTTAACGAATTTGACTTAATTTCTTTTTTATGCTGCCACGTAGGATGGGATGTGGTCTGAGTGTAGAAGGAATGAACGTAGAATCACTCTCGTGTGCTATTTTAAATTGTTTGTGTAGAAGTTAGAAGATATACAGATAACCATAAGATAGTATGTGATGAATCCTCTACAAAACACATTTAGCTTGGGAGAGGAGAAATATAAGACATGCTCCTTGGATGAAATTCTGATCTGGAAGAATAATCTCCCTCTTTACAATATTCAGAAAAATTAAAAATATTGCTTCACAAATAGTAGAATTTCATTACTGTTAGCCACTTCCATTAATCTACAGAAACGTCGTTCTTTTTCTTTTTTACAATAGTTAAGAATCTAGACGAGTCCTAGATTTTGGAATGTGAGCATATCATCGAGCAGATGAACATCCTCTACTGCTCTCCCGCGGAATAATTTTAGCCCTTGAGGATAAACGCGGTGGGCTTGTTCATTTACAGTTTTTAAGCTAATAAACGAGACTTTTTGTAGTTGAAAAAGAATAGGTTCTTCCGGCATAAAGCTTCTAGCTTTTCAGCCTATAAATCAAACAAATAGAGCTTTTAAGCAGATCAGTTAAATACAATCAAATTCTAAAGGGAAAAAAACTCCGAGTTTAAAAGCTGCAACCAAACAAGGCCTAGTTGTAAGTGGCATGTTCATGACTGTTCATTCGTAGAATTATTTCCTGTGTTTCCTTTTGTTCTTCGTTCCATCCGACTTGAAAAAAATAACTCAATTTAGAACTCCTTTTCTCTGTCTTCGCATAAGCAAAGTTGCTTTACTATAAGCTCTTTTTAAGTATCTCTTGAACCTTACTATATCCAACATCAAAACTTGGTCCCTATACACCGCCCAAATCTCAATCTGAGTATTTCGTGTTGCCACAAAATCCCTAGTCTTTTGATCCATTTCTAAGATACTCTCGTTATCTCTCACGTCGTATACCATGTACTCGAGTCCCAACCGAGTCGCCATTTTTCCGAAACATAAATCCCCAAGCCAACCACATTTTGGGGGCACCAGTTGCATAAAAACTGAACCGGGCCTAAGGAACAATATGTTAGATAAAGCCGCCCCGTGTACGCCTATAAACGCATGGCTACTATCTACGAGATTATAAGCCTCGTGTAACGTGGTACGATGAGTTGGCTCAAAAATCGCCACCTCAAACCCTATATTTTCCGCTTCTTTTTGGACTTCATCAATGTTAAGGATTGATCTGGGACCGTCACGGTTTATGATCACGAGCCTAGGCCGGCCCTCCGATTTCCATTGTAATGGCAATATCGTACTCTGCATTTACGTGCACCATGAGACTCTATAACAGTGTTTACATTAGATTAAAATAATGTACGCCTTTTTTGCAATTTTTAAGTTCAGAGCTTAAAACTGGACTGCTTTTCTGGTTTTATTGGCCTTAATAAACTAGAAGCTCTAAGCAAAGGAACCTAGATTTTTTCCTTTTTCTTTTACTTTTTGAATTTTTAATTTCCAGCTTATTTGCTTAAATAATGCTACCAAACAAGTCCATTTATGAAACTTCTAGTAATAATGTCGGGCACCAAGGAAGTCGATAACAGAATGAATTGTATTAAAAATTTACAGTTACGTTAAGGTGATATTATCTCACTTTAAAGCTCAAAATGTTTGTGGTAATTTTGCATATTTTATTATCTTCGACTCTTAACTTCAGCCGAGATATGCTTTGTAGCAAAACATGTTGAAATTCGACTCCTTAAGTGGAAATGGAGACTTGAACTGAGAGTCTTTGTCTGCTATGATAAATAATAGTATTGTACTAAGAAAATATTAGGCCACTATCTTCAACATACTACAATCACAAGACTCACCTGGTTTGGAGCAAATGCGGCCTTGAAAAACGCACCGAAATCACGTACGGTCTTGGGCCGCGGACCGAGTTGCAACGTGGGGTCCACTGCTGTAGGCCCGTGAGACACAAGCCCAACAATGACCGACGGAAAGCAGTGGACCGCTGTTTCCTGGTCCAGGCTAATGATGTGGCGACGCGTGTAGGCTGACAACAAAGGGATATATCGTTCGCCCCACAGGTAAGTGTAGTTAAAGATCCCGAGGACGAAATCACGATCTGGGAAAAAGGTTTCCATAGTGATAAAGAGGGGGATGAATCTATCGGTAATATCATGCCAGAAGTTTCCAGTCCATCCTCCGGCGCTGAGTATTAGAGCCGGTACAGGGTGTGAGACTGTGCATGATACGTTGGGTTGAGAAGTGGTGAGAGTAAGTTCTCTCACCAGGTGGACCGGAGTGTTGAGGATCCGAGGATGTGGTCGAATCTTTTCTGTTATTTCTTTTATTGAGTTTGTCGGGTGGGTGGTGAAAAATGTTGCGGTTGTTGGATCTAAGATGGTTGGGCGGTTGAGATAACATATGTCGTAATAAAAATGGTTGCGGTCGCAGAAGATTGGCTTGTTGGGATTAGGACCGTACCGCCACCCTTGTTCCACGTTTTCTTGTCTTGTTGATAAGTAACTAGCTATAAATTAGGGAGGGGAAAATTAATACACTTTAAGAAAAAGATAAACAGTTCTATATGACGGCTAACTACAAACCTTTTTATGCCGAATATTATTCATTTGATTTTCAATATTTTCCATTGACAGTCTGTTATCTGAGCTAAGAATATAGTCTGCATTTAAGCATGTTGGGATATACGTTTACACCCATGTTCCTTGTAACTTGCAAGTGTTGCTGGCATTTGTTTAACAACTGCGTTATTTTCATGTTCTGACAGAAAAAGGTTTGAAGATTTGAACCGAATGAAGTCGTCATTATCTCAAGCAACAGTCAGATGTTTACATAAACATTGCAGCATAATGACCCCGGAGATTAGAGTCCATACCTTGAGTGTTTACCAAATAATTGAGCTTAATGTTGAAGAGGTAGAGGCAGCTCAAGAGAGTCAAACACAAAATTATCGCCAACGAAACCACAACTTTCATTGGCATGAACAGATTTGAAGCTTTTGCCATGATTGTAGCATCTTCTGTTGATGACTATCTTAACCATATTAAGTTTTTACCATTAAGTTTGTTAAAAACAAGCAAATTGAAAGCTAGGTGTTGCATAAATATGCAAAGAGGTATCATGCTATAGGTTCGACCCTGGTTGCTTTTTCTGTTATTTTTGCACTCTAGATCTATATTAAGCAACAAGATTTGCATCCATGGGATATTTGATTTCTTTTATTCTTTAAATACATATTTAGATTTGGAACTCCCATGCTATAAATTCTACCATGGTTTCTTTTTCTGTTACTTTCCTTGCATTAAATTTATCAGTAACTCTCAAGCGAGAATTTGTTGGAAGTATTCATAGGATAACATCTCGTGCTATAAGTTTGATGCTGGTTGCTTTTTTGTGTGTTAATTTTGTGCTTCGGAGTCATTGACGATGTAGCTAGGTTAGTCATTTTTCCATTTTCTTATGACTCGTGCTAAAATTATCATCGCTCATATAGCCAAGCTAGATTGATGGAAAGTATTTATAGGAATTTATACCAAGAAAATTTGCAGCTGAGAAATTTCGTAAAGATGTAGCTGATTACAAGTATGATGCAATGAGTCCCTTTAATAATTCTGCAAAATATTTGTACATATTTTCTAGTTCCTGTATTATACGAGCCAAGGACGAATCTAGTGTAGGGCAATGAGGATCACTTGCCCACCCTTGTTTTTGAAAAGTTATTTACGACAAACCAGTGATGTATGGCACATATGTGTCTACATTACAATTTGTGTAACCATTTTGGTCAAACTTATAATTACTAGTAGCCTAGTGCATATATATTGAAACTCAATTTCATCCCTAAAGTTAGGAACTGTGTTTATTTTTGGTTCCAATGTGTTATTTAATGCATTAATAGCCCCGCCTATTGGAAAAGGATTGTTCTTGAATCTTAAGATATATACAATCTGTTCTTTCAAACTGTTATTGTTATTAGGAGATAACTGTAACAAATAATTATCAAAACAATAAATTTACTTACAATTTCGCTATTAAGGTATGAAAAATATATATAACTTCGTATCATCACGTGTATCATTATTTAATAAAATTATGTATCGGTAATCTCGTTCATTGTTGTTTCATCAAATTCATCAGATTAAAACTATGATGGTAACTTTTGTGCTCAACATAATCGGTCTAGATAAATAAATTATGCCCTCCCTTGACAACAATTATGGATTCGTCTCTGATACGAGCCGACACAAGTTCATACAACATGCCATGCACTCTAATTATTATTATTTGTTTGAATCATAAATCTCGTCAAGGGAGGCATAATGTTCTAAATTATACAAATGTGTCCTTTCCAAGCTTGTTTGGCTTCCCTTTCAAACAAAATAAAATAAAATAAATGTTTGTTTGGCTGCAGATTTATACTCATTTTTTTTAACCTTCTCATATGATTCAGTTTTTTGGTTGGTCGACTTAAAAGCTTAACAAAGATTGAAAAGGTTGCGCATCGAAAGAGATAAAGGTGTCAAAATTTCCAGAAAAATCATAAAAGTTTAACCTGAACGATTTTAGTCTCTTGTAGATTATACATGAGTATGCAATAGATGCTGCTTTCTTCTAGTTTTTGTTTCTGTTTTTCCAGTAGTATAGTACTAAAACACTTCATTAAATGCTAGAGTTAATTGCAGTTAATATGCATCAAGTTATGGTTGTTTACAGTTATGACTTCAGAATATTTTGATCACAGATCCACAATGCTATAACTCTTGTCATTTTTAATTGTTCCAAATTGTATATACTCCACTGAACAATTTTTTCGTAAATGACCATGAGCTGATGAAACTTTTATAATGGTTTTTCAAAAGTTGATATAGAAATAATTAGTGCACGGGAAAAATCCAAAAATCCCGACCGGACCCGTGTCCCGATCCGAATTTTTAATTAATTTTATATTTATATTATATGACATGATCTTTTTTATTTCAATACTAAAATGTAAATTAATTTATATCAAATGTAAGTGTAAGAATTGAACTTTTTACCTCTAGCATTTAGTGTAAACACTCTACCATATGAGTGACAATTTTTTTTTGTTTCATGTATTAGTTATAATTATATAAGTATAATATAGATTTGTAGTTTTGAATATATAAAACTATTAAAATAAAAAATATATTTAAATTAAAAGGTTATATTGCTACTTCAAAAAAGATAGATGATCATTATTTTTCGATTATAAAAATTAGAATGATAATGTATCTCATTTAGTATGATAATTATTTTTTGTGTGAATAAAACTAAATACTAAAAGAATCTGATAAAAAACTTATCAATTTTTTTTATCTACTCCATTATTTTTAGTTTCACATTATTTTTTCTACTAGTTAATTTCTTTTTGTATTTATTAGAAGTGTTATTTTCAAAGTAGGATTATGTTTCGTGTTAATAACATGTTTAGACTTCTCAAATGAAAATTGTTAATAAAAAATGATCTTGTCGTAAAATAAAAAATATATGTTGGGAAATTCGGGATAAACCTATCCCGATCCTACGGGATCCCGAAAATTCGGGTCCCGACTTTTGTCGGGTCGGGGTCGGGATTTTATTTTCACTTACAAAAGTAATCTGATCGGAATACAAGTTCAATATTTACAAGTCGGTTTCCGACCCTAACCCACCCCTAAAATAATCACCCAATGTTTATTG
Source organism: Primula vulgaris (assembly GCA_963920805.1). Taxonomy (NCBI): domain Eukaryota; kingdom Viridiplantae; phylum Streptophyta; class Magnoliopsida; order Ericales; family Primulaceae; genus Primula; species Primula vulgaris. Next base: position 24,739,326 of record OY987213.1, read on the forward strand.
CTTCGAATCCTTATTAGGTTGATGTTTCAATTTTTTAGGCTGAGTTTCATAATTGAGAGAGAATAAAAGAAGAGACATAAGTGAAGCTATTAACAAAATAGATATTACTTTCAAAAAAACAAAATAGATGTTCCCTCATGCATATATAAATTGTGAATCTGTGAATAGATATATATCAAAATAGATATTACTTTCAAAAAAACAAAAACTCCCAATGCTATCTTTATATACATATATAAATTGGGAGTTTTCCCTTTTCGCCTAAGCCTACGCATTTGCATAACAAGCAGTAAGGCCTCATTTTGCATCCGTTCTCAAGATTAACCTGATATTATCATGTACCGTAACGTGACCCTAATATAAATAATTAATAATTGAACTTACTGCTTCTCTTTCAGAATCGAGCTCGTGAAATAATAGCACAACAGTGCAATTCTCAGTGTTCGGGGAAAGAGATATTAAACCGTACTTTATGGTAATGTGGCAAGTATTGGGGAAGTTAAGGCGAAATATGTCAGAAAAGAGAAGGAAAAAGAAGCATTACAAATGGGCAATTCATTTGGAATTTTAGAGGATCTTGAAAAACAACAAAAACAAGGCGAAGTTCAAGAGAGCAAGATTAGTGACGTTGAGACCCAACAACCAAGTGTCTGCTAGTCAAGGTGTTATAGTTCCAAATCACCATATGCAAAGGAAAGATTTTGGTTTTGAGGGATTGGAAATAAAGGGTACAGAATCTAAGGATATGGGTGATACCATAGGTGGTGATAACAGTGGTACAAGAACGAAAATAGGAGCCGTTAAAGTTACCGCAACTGACCCAACGAGCTTGCTCGATGAAGACGAATCGGTAACTACAATTACTCCGGACCTTACCACTACATTTAAAGAGCAAGACTAGTGCCTGTCTATAACACATACCATCAAAGTCTCAATCTATTAATTACTAGTGAAACAGTCCCAATAAATATTTTCATTCGAGATCCAATCAATCATCAGGTTATACAACTACAAAAGAACATATCTGAGATAAAGGAAGGTTGTTTAGCCATAAGTGGATCGAAACCAGCTACAGATATCGAGCAAATTAATATAAATGAAGGCGAGTTACTGGTGGATCTCTACTACTCTAATTGGGAAACCGAATTGGATGAATAAGGGGAGAAAAAAAGGAAAATAGCTAAATGGAAAGGGTGTAAAATACCCCCCAAAAAAAAAGGAAAGTGAAAGCTCACCGATATAATAGCATAAACGAATCAAGATCTATTAATAACTACTACGATCCTTATGACTATGAGGATTATGGTAGTTGCTAGTTAAGTATTATCATTGAGCTATGCTCATGGCCATATATATCGAGAAGGCATAGAGAATTAAAAAAATACTTTGAAGATCAGAGTTCCCAAATTTCTCAAAATGGAATAGTAAAAGATAAAGTATAAAATGAAGGTAAGATTTATTCTCACAAGTGGTAGACGGGTTTATTGGTTCATCCTCAGAGACACTTGATTTGAGATTTTTATTTTTTTTAGTCCTTCTATTTTCATTTCGTTTCAGTCTTCTGATGTAACAAGGCTTTTAGCCGGTTAAAACTTTTAAAATTAATGAAATTAGCGGGTCTTCCCCACTTTGAATTAAAAAATATATATATACGCGGACCTAAAAAAAGAAGAAGTCTAATGGGTTCACTTGACCCCTGAAAATGTAGTTAGAAACTACAAAAACATCTCTAAGCTTTGTACTACTAGTACTATATTTTTGTTCTGGGTCTTATTAGCTCAGTATATATATGTATATAGTAGATATAGAGAGAATATAGAGAGAGACAACAAAACGGTTCTTTATTCATTAATAAGTGATAGAGAGATAAATCAAGAGACTCGTGACCCTCTTTATATAATAGAGGATAGGGTTACATATACTAGCAAAATCTAAGATGTGCCCAATAGAGTAAGGCCCAAGATGGCCAATAATATCCCACAACACTCCCCCTTTGAACGTCTTGATTTTTTCGTTTTCATGCTATCGATCTGAGTCGAGTTTGTTGGCCCGCGTGCTAACCTTAGAGGGGGGGGGGGGGGGTGAATAAGGTTTATGGCGATTTTCGTCTAATTAAAACCTAAGTGCAACTAACACCCCAACTTACGCAATTCTAAGCTTAAGCGTTAATAAACGTTAATTAATTCAAACGCAAGCAATAAATAAGTAAGAATATAAGTTGCGGAAAGTAAAAGCAAGGGAAGAAGATGACACCGTGATTTATAGAGGTTCGGCAAAACGCGCCTACGTCCTCTCCTCGGTACCTCGGTACTACCGAGTATTTCACTAAAAAATCTTTTCCCGGATATTACAATCCTAACGAGCTAATCGACCGATTAAGCTCCCCCTCACTTTATGAGTGTCCCGAAATGAAAAGACCTAGAGCTTTTAAGCAACTCGCTTACAAAGCCTCTACCCGATCACTCGCTCACAAAAAATGAGTTTATAAAACACTCGATACAATTTTTTGTTACGAAACGTAACTACACTCACTATTCTAATTGCTTCTTAAAAAGCTAATTGGTGAGTTGTTGATGAAGATCGAGCTTGAATCTCTTTCTCTTTGATTTTCCTCTTTCTCGAATATATATATACACCAAAATGGCGATATTAGGGTTTTTTAATTGAGAGAGGTTTTAAGGATGATGATGGTTAAGCTTGGTGACTTTGGAGAGATGATTGGGCTGGTTTATATAACAGCAAAGTCTGTTTTTCTGGGTTATGACCGTTGAAAGGTTTTAACAGCTATTTTCCAGAAATTGCTGAAAAGCTGTTTTCGAAAACTGCAGAAAACGATCGGTCGTTTTCTACAGACGATCGGTCGTTTTCAGACAGACGATCGGTCGTTTTCTGAAAACGATCGGTCGTTTTTATACTGGACTCACTGGAAGAAATTGGATCAAAAACGATCGGTCGTTTTTGTACAGTCGATCGGTCGACTGTAATCCTGGTCCCGTAAAACTTCGAATGCTCATAACTCCTTCGTTTTAGCTCCGATTTTGGTTCCGCTTGAACCTATGGCTTCGATATCGAATGCTCTATCATTTAAAGACCTGAAATATACGTTTTCTATTTTTGGACAAGACAAGAGTTATATCATCGAAATCGTAAAATCATTAAACGCATAATCAAAGTAATAATCAAAATCATTATTGAACTCTATGTTCAACAGAGTTCATTCGCAGTGCTAAACACATAAAAACCTTAGGGCTGAAAAATCCAGTGTGGGACAAAACTGATAGCTAGGAGAAACTGTATAGCCGAATGATATAAGCCGAAATTCTATGTAATTAACTAACCACAAAACAGTGTGTCTCATCAAAGCCTTGCCAGAGCAAACCTAATGAAAAAATCTCTGATCAAAGGAAAAAGAGTGCAACAGTGGTTGTAGTAGGCGATCAACCACAAAACAGGTGCCTCATCAAAACCTTTCTAGAGTAAACTCAGTAGGAAAAACCTCTAGTCGAATGACAAAAGAGTACATAGTGGTAAGAACTATACAACAGGATACTCCCCCTAATTTCGGCAATCTTAAGTGAGATATGATGGGAACGTGTCTCGCTAAAAACCTTGCCAAGGAAAACCCAGTGAAAAAAAACCTTGGTCTAAGGACAAAAAAAGTACACGAGCATGCGACTGGATGCTCCCCCTTACTTGCACACGACATGGTGCGATGATTTCGACTAAGTAGTAATTAGTGCAATAAGCATTCACCTTGATGCTCCTCCTCACTTGCACACGACTGGGTGCAATGATTTCATATTCCAAGAAATAGTACGAACATTCATCTGTATGCTTCATTTACTTGCACACGACTGGATGCAAGAAAATCTAACATGGAATAGAACAAGCATTCAACTTGATACTCTTAAACTTCGTATGTGAAGATTTATTTCGGCGAGAAATGCTAAATAGAATAATCTAGTCATGTCTCTCTTGATCGATAACAACAAGTTGTCCTCAAATATGACAAGTGTTTTATCTGGATAGTGATATAGATCATATGTAATTCAAATATGGCTAATACTAGCTCGAAGCCATATACACTCTCTAGTCGTCTCATAGAGCACGAGTAGATCAGAGTGATTCGTTTGGAGTCATTCCAAGACCTACAAGATATCACCTTATTTCTAATGGTAAAGACAGACCATGCTAGCAATATCCCTTATGCGGGTCTGATAAGTAACCGGCATCGGTATAACCGAAAAACGGTTGCGTTTATTCGAGTACCGAAGGGGTAGGTACACTCGATGACGCAAATGGGATAAGACAAGCCCTCATCTATAGTTACCTTAAGGTAATAGGAAAATGTCTTTTATGCCATTTCGATGGCAGCGTGTTAGCGCGATTCTGTGTCGAGCTATACCATTCACAGCAGACGAGTTGTTCGTCCTAGCACATTACACCAAGTAAAATGATGCACTTATTGTACTTAGATATGAACATCATGGTTCAATATATCTTCATCATCTCATCAGGGACGGACTGGGTCTATATCAATGTCTAGTGATCGAACGATCATGGGAGAATCTAACCACTTGGCGTCATGATGACTAAAATGTCATAACACCTTCTGGGTGTAGTTTGAATCATGGACTTAGATTCAATCTTTACGGAATCGATCATCGGGTCGAGTCACTACCGTGTCTTCCTAAGATCCTTCATCTCGAAGGTAAATACAAAAGTGGATCGCGTAATAAAACATGCAAGGGTATAATACTTGTTCAAGTATCCCAAGATGATCAAGTACTCACTTAGGTTGGTATACCACATCCGCTCGGATTATATTAATCTATATAGTGAACATCTCAGTCAATTGAGATCGTGTTCCATGGTCAGAATCTACTTGATTTAAGCACATGAACTCATACATGGACCGTCATCTATATATCTTTGTTTAAATCCTCATAGAGATAAAACCGTGACCACAATCACATGTGCTGCAAAATCAGTTTTTCGGAAACTACTAAACTGATAAAGTAGGGGACCGTTATAACGTCCATTATGAGGACATAAACCATCTTGTAATCAATTCCAAGGTATGAGAGAAGCCTTGCGCTACTAGGCGAGCACTGATACATTCTCATTATTCTCATCATTCTTCCTTACGAATAACCAAATAAACAAACTCGTTTAACATTGGTGGTGCTGGAGCTACAAGTCCGAACACACTTTGGCTAATGAGTCTACTTGGATTGCAAGATTCCATTAGGCCAGTCTATTCTACGTTGACTTCAGGCAACGGTACATGGTTTCCTGTCATAATTTGCTCATATTATCAGTCGTCATCGAATATATGAACAAGTAATCAATGACAGTCTCGTTTCGCTTCAATATCGTCTAAGATATCATGATCGACAAATATTTTGAGATTGTTAGGATGAAGAGGAATCACACATCTCCTAGATCTTTAATAATCTCGTGCGACAAACGAGTTTCAGTTCACCACCTATGGGGCTGAACGAATTAAGAACCGGTCAACTTCCTTGTATATTGGGAAGGACGATAGACTGATGGCCGACGACAAAGTTCTTTGCTTGGCGGGTTCGGCCAAAGCAACGTGTTACGACAGGAACACGGTGTCCGACAGGGACGTCTATCCTTGCAAGCATTTTGCAGCAGGTATAAATGATCTCGTGACATCTCATAAAGTCATTAAATGCGTTTGTCATTTAGTTAGACTTGAGGGAGTCTATGCACTTACTTATCACTAAGTGCAGTTTTAGGGATCAAGCTAAGACTTAGTGGGTTATGCCACGTTACTTCACGTCGTTTATTATCAATGGTAACATGCAAATCTCCTCCTAACGACGGGGAAAACAGTCTTAGCGATGTCACTTTCGCATATCATGTCGTAAAGAGATCGCTTGCCAAGGTTACTCTATCAAATGATAGACATGGAATTCATAATTGACTTATGTTCGCTTTAGAGGTCCATATTTTGAACGCTGTAGCGGCTCAATCAAAATATTAATTAAGCACTCTAAACACGCGTTAATATGAGACATCTGGCTCATAACCAGTAACCAGCTGGTACGCTTATGGTGTTTGAGTGTCTATGAGCCTCATAACGGACCAATGCAGTAAAATAGCATAACCCCACATGGAAATATAAATCTTGGTGCGCAAGACCAGGAAGTGCGTGCAATCATTTGCAATCGCATCATCAAACTTTCCGTGAGTCCATTTGGGTCTGAACATTATCGACATGATGTTCAATTTCAATCCCCAAACTCAAGTAATTCAAATCGAAATTTCGATTCTTACTCTTTGGCATTATCAAGTCGAGTAGACTTTTCAGGATAATCCGGATCATGAGCCATCAACTTAATGATAGGGCTAAAAGTTTGGAAAATGCTGTATTTCTGTGGACAACAATAATCATGTGACTATATTGTCGATATATCAACCATAACCATTTATATTTATGGTCCGTCTTATGGTTGGATAAGTCTACAATAACTCCTTCAATTCTTTACAAGAATTCTACGAGTCCATTTCGTGATCTTTACACATACTAGTCTTTCAAAGTGAGCATTAGTGGCATGAATTTCAGAATAATCACGAAATATATTCTCAGAGAAAATCCAAATGCGATGCGATTATAAATCAAGCATCGTCCTTTAACTCAGGAATATCTCATCCGGTCAATACCACAATATCAAAATGCTCTTATAAATCGATGACATGCGAATGATAGTACAGAGAATCATGCCTTACTATCTAAATCATTTGTCATTCGACGACATGCGAAATGATAAGGTTACTTTAAAAGCTATAAAAAAATGTGGTAGCAACCACTTGAAAGACATTTCAACTCCTCTAAAATACGTTTTTGGTCGCATTGAATGGAGGCTATGTAAAGAATTTTTAATTCTTTCATGAGCTATTATCAGATAACACTGATTTTTTCGAATATTTTAAACTCAACAAGGTACGACATGACCTACAGGAGTATAAGACCTCATATTTGAAAAATCAATTTGGTTTTACCAAAGATTTCGATTTGAAATGATAGGTCCAGAATCGTTGTCACTGAGTACTTCTTTAGGCAAGTAGTTTGTGAAATTACGTGATACACTGTTACCCACTATTTTCATAAAATCAACTACCCCACAAGTATTGCCTAAAATTTCATAATTTAAAGTTTGGTCACATTTGTCAAACGAATTTGCTCAAAACACTTTAAATTATTTCGAGAAATTTCATAAACAGGCAAAGCATAATCCAAACGTATGTCCAAATGGAAAAATTATAACCCAAATGGAAAAACATAATCCAGATGAGTGAAAAATCGGTTCAATGATTTATCAAAATCAATAAATAAATGTACCAAACTCATTTGAGTCACAAAATCGAGGATCTCAAGAGTTTCCTTTTAGTTAGCTTTAACCACATTAGCATTGGCTTTTCCAGCTTTATAATAGTTTTGAACTATTTAAGGAGTAACCGTGCATGACATTTGTCTTTATAGCATAGAGTTGGCTCCTTGATCATTATCTCTTGCTTTGAGACAACGTGCCATATTGTTACTTTCAAGAACTGTCTTGGAGCCACAGGTCTTCTATTTTGACAATTGTCTAAAACCTCACTTGGCTAGGCGATTCTTCGAGATCGCGACAGTTCGAGACAAATAACACTTGTCTCGGTTCTCGATTCGTGAAAAAAAATATACACGAAGAGCATTAATATCAGACAAACAATTCGCCATTGACCCAATAGGATTAAAACTGCTCATCGGGACAATTTCTTATCCAATAACAGATGGGCGATGAAGGAACATGGTGAATATAAATTCATGATACTGCTAATGGAATACATTTTCCAGACTAGTATTTTGGTGAAGGATCGCTCCAATATGTCAATTTGAGACATTTGTTCACCATAGACGTCATCACGTCTCAAATGTGGCGGCGGAATAAAATCGATGCCTTAGCCTTCATCTCGTGAGTAACAACAAACTCATGTTTTACTCATCAAAGATGACATCCAAAAAAAATGGGCATCACATTTTCACACATCAGGATGACTAGCATGTGGTGACGGAATAACATTCACGTCTAAACAGTCATTTCGCAAGTATACTTTGCGATTTTCCTCATCATAGATGGCATCCAACATGTGTTGGGAGTTCTGGATTAGCTATCATATAAAACCACTAATTTATATGTTTATGGTTTGCACAAGCACAAATTTTGTTTCGAAACGACAGGTTCAAAAATACTAGTTTTGCTTCTCATGTGAATTGGTTCTCATTGATCGAACAACGGGTCGATAGTTAGACATCAATTCGGCGAAACATACATCACTATATAAACACATTCGGGGGAATTATTATTTAGTCAACCCCTTTCGGTAGCTCTACTTAAACACGACCAGGAAAGACGTTGAGGGTGGAGGGCACGAATGCCACTTAAAACCCGACTTCATTAGGATATCGACTTCCGCCTATATCTTTCTTAGACATCGTATCCAAATAGGTGAGGCTAGTTGGGGAAGGTTTATAATTTTTCCAAGTTAAATGTGAAAATATATGATTTCGCAAATTATCATATTATACATATTTGTACATGGCAGTAAATAAAATATATAGATGTTGCTATTTTTGAGATTTACTAATTATCATCAATCAACACATAATATGTCACAATTTATACGAGCAACATCTAATTATTATTATTAAACTGCCATATGTGAAGATTTTATTAATGATAATTACAAACATGCAATAGGATGGACTAAATGAAAACAAATCAATTTGTTCAGTTAACATATAATTTTTATTCACTTGCCTTTTAATAAACTAACATGCATGTGGGTGGGTGTAGATTGACCGAATATTGGTATTTATCAAACATATAATCTGTTTTGCACCCGGATTAAGGTTATAAATCTGTTTTTTTACTATACCATTTCAGCAAAAAACTCCGTTTGATCATAGGTGTAAGTATAAAAAAAATATACCTTAATCCGGGTATTTTGGGAAAGACTGGTAGGAAAAAAAAAGTTCAAACTGTGGCCATAAATTTATAACCCAATGTTTGAGCAAATACCCTAATCTCCTATATTTTACTCCAATCCACGCGAGCAAAAGTGCTGATAACGTGTTGTGAGTCTTATTAGCTCAGTATAGATATGTATATAGTAGATATAGAAAGAGACAACAAGACGGTTCTTTATTCATTAATAAGTGATAGAGATATACATAAGAGACTCATGACCCTCTTTATATAATAGAGGGTAGGGTTACATATGCTATGAAATCCCAAGATAGACCCAATAGAGTAAGACTCAAGATGGCCAATAATATCTTACAACAATTTTAAATTTGTCACCAAGTATGGTTTTTGCTACTCCTCCCACATTTGCCTGTTGTTTTTCTCTCCCCACGGGAGGTGATTCGGCGATTTGACAACATAACATAACCATTGGATCTCCGCCTCCGTACATCGTTCTTCGAACTTCAAAGGGTGAAGGCTTCTCGACCCACCTCAAATGCATAACAATAGTCCCATGCTTATTTACTGTGGTTATATTTTGAAGCTTAATGTTTGCTTTTGCTATGTTATGATGCATGCTTAATAAATTACCTATTATAAATAAATTTCTCAAACTAGGGGAATTGCTGAATTAGGCCCCTTCTATATTGGTAAAATTTAACCAAAGGGGGTTACGTCCATAAAGCCTATTATGGATATTCCCTATATATATATATATATATATATAGAGGGAAATGTTATATGAACGTCAACTTATACATTAACTTTGACACTTTTTTCGTAAAAACGTTCTAAATCAAGATTTGATTAATGCAAATCTCCATGGTTTCACGACGGGAATACAAATTGCGTCTTGTTTTTTTTTCGAGATGTATAATGACATGTGTGTGAATATATATATATATATATATATATATATATATATATATATATATATATATATATATATATATATATATTTGTGCATGTGTGTGACTGTATGATATCAGACTTGTTTAATTTTCAAATTCTTGGCAGAATCTGTGAAAAAAAATAGGGGATTTTTTCGCCAAGAAGTAGGTATTTCGCTTTTCCGCAGGGAAAATAAATTGATGTTTTACATTAAAATTAAAATGGTGTTTGAAGATTTTTTTTAGGGATGAAATTTTGTCCCGTATCACACTTACCAACAGCTCTTACATCTCATCATTCCACTTCTATCACGCTTTCGCTATCACAATATTTATGCTACCTTTTTTTTTGGCCGAAATATATTTATGCTACGTTATTAAACTTGTATATCATATAATATAATTATATACAGTCTGGTAATGGTACCACGAAATACCAATATCTAATTTCCGTCAAAACTTATTTTAAGTAAATCATTACTAGAAAAATTATGAACAACGACAAACATTCTATTATTATTCTTATATTGTAGTGGTTGTAGTTAAATTAGTAACAAAAGCAATAAAAAATTTGCCGCTTCTTTTATCAATTTAGCCACAATCATTATACCGTCATAATAGCGGTTTGACCTCACCTCCATACTCATCCCCTCCATAAATTATGATAATAATACAAATATTTAGAGTAAAAATAAATATAATATATAAGAAAAAAAATGATATAAATTGTGATGATGATACAAATATTTAGAGAATAAAAGATATAATATATAAGAAATTTTGTATGATTAAAGAGTGAGAAAAAGTGTAATTAGTTTTTATTTTTCTATTTCTTTATGAAAGTAGTTAATATGTTAATTAATAAAAAAGTATAAAGTTATTTTTGAAAAAAAATGACTAGATTTAACAAGTTTAAATTTGGCAGGTTTAAGTTTTCTTAGTTTAATTATATTAATAGTATTTTGATGCTTATTTTACCAATTTAGCACCGTCAATAGGAGGGTGAGCTCACCTCCGTACTCATCCCGGCCCTCCATAATCATCCAATACGCATCCTCTTTTAGTGACACGTGTAGATATAAGAATCCTAGAGTGCTAATTAAAACCCTTCAGGTTCTAGCTTTATTTACGAGTCCATTGTCTCCATTATTTTCTTTATAATTATGACAATTTTTGCAAAAGTGCATGAAAAGAACCATTAAAAAATTCTCATTTAATTTGATAATTATTTTATTTATCCCATTGTAATGAAATGTGTAGAAAAGAAACTTACCTCAAAAGGCAATATTGTATCTACTACTGAAAACAATTTCTATCTTGTTTACGGAGTATATATATATACATAATCTTTGTTGTCATTAAGAAAAAGGACATAAGGCTTAAATTGAATAATCTACTTATAAAAAATAGCACTAGATTCTTTTAAAAAAATTACTTATTAAGAATTAAGTATATATAGAACATGATTTTTCTATTCTTTAAAAATGTTTACTTGCATGTCTAATTTATTTAAAATTTATTATTAATAAACTAGTGATACTGGTTTCGCTTGTCATATAAATGTAATGATGGGGTGTAAAACTAAGATAGCTTCATTTTGTAGTTTTTTTATTAGGGGTCATATAAACCATCGGATTCATTAGCCGTATATGTGGCGTAATAAGATTGGTTGTATGGAGGGGAGGAGGATGGAGGTGAGCTCACCCCCTAATAGCAAATATAACGTCTCTTAAAACAAACGTATCAGTTCTTTTATATGACTTATTTATCTTAAATATGAGAAGATTGTTCTAAAATTATTCTAAAATTGTGCACACATCAGTTTACTTATCTATTACCTTAAATTTACATAAACTCAAATATCTCTCAAATATAAAAAATCAAGATGTTACCTTATAATTAAAATAATAATTTCTTTCTCTTACTTTTCTCTTATTTTCTCTCATTTATTTATACTTTTCATATATAAATTAATAAAATAACAAAAAGATGAGTTGTATAGTTTTGATAAAAAAGCTGATGATAAAAAAGCTGATAATTTGTATAAACCAAAACATTTAGTTATAAGTTGTAAAAATGTACTTTTTACTTTAAATACGAAAAAATTTGTAATTTATTTAATGTGGCTGCTCTATTAAATTAATTTGGGTTGAAAAAAATTTGATAGAAGTATATTAAAATATAGTAATATTTAGTTATGATAAGAAATTTGTAGAGAAGCTAAAAAATGTATAAAGTTAAACTGTTACCCTAAAAATATAAAAATGATAATAATTACCGTAAATATGAGGTAAAGTGTAACTAACTGGTACGGTTGTATAGCGTTAGTGTATAAAAACTCATGTCATCATACATAGGGAATGATTTAATATTTTAAAAAGGGGATTTAGATCGTTAACTTATCAATAACTTAATTAAATATTGGTTCATGAAACTGAAACTGATTAAAAATTGGTCCATTTCCCCTAACTAAACAATAAAAATGTAAAAAAACAAGAAAAAATGGAAAAAATCCAGAAAATAAAAATGGAAAAATGAAAAAATAAAAAAAAAATCTGAAAAAAAAAATTTAACAGGCAAAACCTCGAAAAAACACGAATAAAATTAAAAAATTCCTAAAAAATCTAAAATTAACAAAATTCCAAAAACGCAAAAAAAAAACAGTCTGAATCGTCTTAAATCATTTTAAAAACAGTATAAGTCATTTTAAGTCATTTTAAAAACAGACTGAGTCATTTTAAGTCATTTTAAAAAACAGTATTAATCATTTTAAGTCATTTTAAAAACAGTGTGAGTCGTTTTAAGTCATTTTAAAAACAGTGTGAGTCGTTTTAAGTCATTTTAAAAGCAGTTCGAGTCGTTTTAAGTAATTTTAAAAATAGTCTGAGTGATTTTAAGTTATTTTAAAAACAGTCTGAGTTATTTTAATTCATTTAAAAATAGTCCGAGTCTTTTTAAGTAATTTTAAAAATAGTACGAGTCTTTTTAAGTCATTTTAAAAACAATCCGAGTTGTTTTACGTTATTTTAAAAACAGTCAGAGTCGTTTTAAGTCATTTTAAAAACAGTTTGGGTCGTTTTAAGTCATTTTAAAAGCAGTCTGAGTCGTTTTAAAAACAGTCCGAGTCGTTTTAAGTCATTTTAAAAACAGTCTGAATCGTTTTAATTCATTTAAAACAGTCTGAGTCTTTTTAAGAAATTTTAAAAATATTCCGAGTTATTTTAAAAACAATCCGAGTTGGTTTAAGACATTTTAAAAACAGTCGGAGTCGTTTTAAGTCATTTTAAAAATAGTGAGTCGTTTTAAGTCATTTTAAAAACAGCATGAATAATTTTAAAAACAATTTGAGTCGTTTTAAGTCCTTTTAAAAACAGTCTGAGTCGTTTTAAATCATTTTAAAAATAGGCTGAGTCGTTTAAAGTCATTATAAAATAGCCTGAGTCATTTTAAAAAATAGTCTGAGTTGTTTTAAATCATTTTAAAAACAGTCTGAGTCTTTTTAAGTCATTTTTAAAAAGACTCAGACTGTTTTTAAATGAATTAAAATGACTCAGACTATTTTTAAAATGACTTAAAACGACTAAGACTGTTTTTAAAATTACTTAAAACGACTCAGACTCTTTTTAAAATGACTTAAAACGACTCAGACTCTTTTTAAAATGACTTAAAACGACTCAAACTATTTTTAAAATGACTTAAAATGACTCAAACTGTTTTTAAAATGACCCATATTGTTTTTAAAATGAATTAAGACAACTCGAACTATTTTTTTTTTTTTGGATTTTTGTTTATTTTAGATTTTTTGGGATTTTTTTGGGATATTTTAGGATTTTTTTAAATTTTATTCGTGTTTTTTCGGGGTTTTGCCTCTTTAAAAAAATTTTATTTTATTTTTTCATTTTTATTTTCTGGATTTTTTCTATTTTTTCTATTTTTTTCATTTTTATTGGTTAGTTAGTGGAAATGGACCGATACTTAATTAGTTTTAATTTCATGAACCAATCCTTAATTAAGTTATAGATAAGATAACAATCCAAAATTTACCTCTGTCCCATCAATAATATTGCAAAGTTCAAATTAATGATGGGTCCCACAAGTGTTACCTTCTTTTTTAGGATTTTTATTGGATGGTTTATCTACTTTTTTTGTACACGTCATACCGAATAGTTACTCAAATGGGAGTGTTTGTATGTAGAATAGATCATTTTTAAACTCAAACTTAATCACTTTTGATTTATGTTAGAAAGATATACTAAAAAAAACATGATTTATTATCGCTTTTAGTATTTATTTATTAATAATGAATGATTTATTTGAGAATACATGTGAACAATATGTTGTACATACTACTTATCTATGCATATGTCTTTATTTTGTATAGTAATTGATTTGGTGTGTAGGGTACGCTTTACACACGCAAGATCAAATCATTGGTTCTTACAGAATATATATTTTATCGTTTACAACATTAGATGGAGTAGACAACCATCGTTATAGTTGTAGTACAGAGTTTTACTAGGTCTGTCTTTAATAGATGGAACGGTTGAGTTCTGACTCTTTGTGCTATTATACTTAGAGTATATTGAACATGACAAAGTGTATTATTTTATGGTAATTACCGGAATAAAATAATTATACCTAAGAAATTATTATGATTACTTATACTTTTAATCACTATATTATTTTCGATACACATATTTATAATGTATATTGTTTTGATTTGCAATTGGTGAGATTTGTTGTGGTCAACAAACTCGTACGTTGGGCAATAACATTATTTATATGGTGTGTGTCTATAATCGACAGAATTCACGTCCTTTAATAAGGATTGATGATATCCACTCGAGAAGCTTATAAATTGTGTTTGTGTCAAATCTTGCAGGTGGATTTTATATCTGACACGATAAATAATTTAAGTGGAAAGGTTAAAGAAATAATATGCCGTGTAAAATAATTGTCACTAATTTATTTACTTGGTAGATATCTATAATCTTAACGTGATGGAAAAATTAAGTTTTTAATAATGTGCTCTCAAATATTATTTGAGAAAGAACTAGAGTGCAATTATATTCTCTAGTAAAAATGAATATAATTTACCGATAAAATATCCTAAGATTGGTAAAATATTAATGATAATATTATATTATTCTTGTTAATAAGATTATATAATATTTATTAATTAAGTACTAATCTAAATAAGGTTAAACTTTTAGGTAAGGTAGAAGTTTATTCATTCTTGTGCACTAGATCTCTGTTGTAGCCTACATATACTGTTAATATGTTAAGGGGGGGAAAAAAATCCATAACTCATATATTAGAGTTAGGCTTTCCTAATAATTTTGAGAGTTCATATCTTTAAGAGCAAGACGTATATTAGAAATACAACAGAAGATCAAGTGTGATCTACATTTACCCGTGAGGTATTTCTGTATCGTTTTTATATAATTTATATAAATTATAATCAGGATCCAAGTCCAGTTTTCCGCTGTAAAAATTAAACGTGTTTCCAACATTGATAACTAGTCACTTTTGGTCTCAAAACTCAAACATCTTTTTAGAACTCAGAATAGTTCATTTTTGAATTGAAACTTGACCACTTTTGATCTCAGAACTCAGACTTGACCACTCTTTATTTAAAAATTGATTACTTCATCTTAAAACTAGGAGTTTGATCATTTTTTATCTCATAATTGATTACTTTTGAACTCAGTGTATTTCTTTTGTTCTTAGAAATGGTCACATTTGATTATAAAACGTAGCCATATTGATATCACAGTACACCAATTTTACCTTAGAATTCATCTCATAATAGACATAAGAGTGCTTATTCGTCCATACATTCATAATTACACAATAATCAACATCAAACCAGATTTAAAATAAAGTTCCGCCCATTCATTCGTATTCATTACATTACATTACATTACATCAAAACCATCAGTTTACATCAAAAGGTTCAGATACAATTCAGTTAGGTTCTAGAGCAACATATTTTTCCTCAATAAAAGGTACATGATACACAGAATAATAAACAAAAGAAAAAGATACCAAATTTCTTATTTTTCCCATTTTCTTCATGTTCTTCGCAGCTTCATATTTATAAATCATTTTTATTACACCAGCCTTTCCATTCTATAATTTATTAATGTCTTGCTTCAATTTAGAATTCTTTTTTTTTTTTTGCATTTCTTGGAATTCATTTTCCGTAGCAGTGATTATTTTCAATAAACTAGGTATATTTTGTGATGCACTCACACAATGCATTTCTTGGAATTCATTTTCCATAGCAGTGATTATTTTCAATGAACTTGATATATTTTGTGATGCACTCTCACAAATAGGGAAATGAATCCGTTGGCACTTTCAGATGTGCTTTAACAATCTCATTTTCGGGCAGTGCAGACACTCCATAGTAAAAAGTTAGTAGAGGAGTGAGAAATTTGAGTTTTAAGAGTTACTGCACAAGTAAAGATGAAGTAGGTCACCCAATTTGGTGGCTGTCACAAAAATAGAGAAGAAATAAATTGTGTTTTTGTGCCAAAATAATACCATCTCTACAACACTATTACACTATTGCACCAAATTTGGTGCAACTTTTGCACCAAACAGTGCTCCAACTTATCACTAAAATAATGCAGTTTCAACATTATGTTTAGTGTAAATGAACAGCGTTTCACTATATTTAGTGTAGCGCTATTTGTAAAATCTCATATTTTAATTTCTATTCTTATTTTATTTTTTAAATGATCTAATCCTTGAATAAATAGGTTAGGAATGGGTTTCAAGAGTTGCAAAGTTTGTATTAATCCTAGAATATACCGTAGTTGTTGTGTGGCATATTAGCTCGTTATAGATATATATAGAGATATGTATAGATATAGAGAGAGGTATGAGAAACAACAGACGAAATGTTTATTCATTAATATGATTGTACCGAGACATACATCAAGAGACTCCTGACCCTCTTTATATAATAGAGGGCAGAGTTACATATGCTAGAAAAGACCAAGATAGGCCCAATAATATCCTACAACACTTCCCATTTGGACGTCTTGATTTCTTCGTCTTCATGCTGTCGATGTGAGTCGAGTTAATTCGCAGTGCTAAACACATAAAAACCTTAGGGACGGAAAACTCAGTCTGGGATAAAACCGGTACCTAGGAGAAACCGTGTAGCCGAATGATATAAGTCGAAATTCTATGTAATTAACTAACCACAAAACAGTGTGTCTCATCAAAACCTTGGCAGAGCAAAGCCAATGGGAAAATCTCTGATCGAAGGAAAAATAGTGCAACAGTGGTAGTAGTAGGGGATCAACCACAAAACAGGTGCCTCATCAAAACCTTGCTAGAGTAAACCCAGTGGGAAAAACCTCTAATCGAAGGACAAAAGAGTACACAGTGGTAAGAAGTATACAACAGGATACTCCCCCTAATTTCAGCAATCTTAAGTGAAATATGATGGGAACGTGTCTCGCTAAAAACATTGCCAAGGAAAACCCAGTGGGAAAAAATCTTGGTCTAAGGACAAAAAGAGTACACGAGCATGCGACTGGATGCTCCCCCTCACTTGCACACGAGAGGTGCGAGGATTTCGACTAAGTAGTAATTAGTACAATAAGCATTCAACTGA
The DNA here is from genome assembly GCA_963920805.1 of Primula vulgaris. Classification (NCBI taxonomy): domain Eukaryota; kingdom Viridiplantae; phylum Streptophyta; class Magnoliopsida; order Ericales; family Primulaceae; genus Primula; species Primula vulgaris. The sequence continues at coordinate 24,756,887 of OY987213.1, forward strand.
ATGCTCCCCCTCACTTGCACACGACTGGGTGCAAGGATTTCATATTTCAAGAAAGAGTACGAGCATTCGACTGGATGCCTCATTTACTTGCACACGGCTGGATGCAAGAAAATATAATGTGGAATAAACCAAGCATTCGACAGGATGCTCTTAAACTTCATATGTGAAGATTTATTTCGGCAAGAAATGCTAAATAGCATAATCTAGTCATGTCTCTCTTGATCGATAACAACAAGTTGTCCTCAAATAAGACAAGTGTTTTATCTGGATCGTGAGACAGAACATATGTAATTCAAATATGGCTAATACGAGCTCGAAGCCATATACACTCTCTAGTCGTCTCATAGAGCATGAGTAGATCAGAGTGATTCGTTTGGAGTTATTTCAAGACCTCCAAGATATTGCCTTATTCCTAATGGTAAAGACAGACCATGTTAGGAATATCACTTATGCGGGTCTGATAAGTAACCGGCATCGGTATAACCGAAAAAGGGTTGAGTTAATTCGAGTATCGAAGGGGGTAGGTACACTCGATGACGCAAAATGGGATAAACTAGCCCACTTCCAAAATTACCATAAGGTAAGGGAATGTGTCTTTAGTGCCATTTCGATGGCAGCGTGTTAGCGCAATGCTGTGTCGAGCTATACCATTCACAGCAGACGAGATGTTCGTCTTTAGACCAAGTACAATAATGCGCTTATTGTACTTAGATATGAACATCATGGTTCAATATCTCTTCATCGTCACATCAGGGACAAACTGGGTCTATATCAATGTCTAGTGATCGAACGATCATGGGAGAATCTGACGACTTAGCGTCATGATGACTAAAACGTCATAACCCATTCTGGGTGTAGTCTGAATCATGGACTTAGATTCAATCTTTACGGGACTCGATCATCGGGCCGAGTCACTACCGTGTCTTCCCAAGATCCTTCATCTCGAAGGCAAATCCAAAAATGGATCGCGTAATAAAACACGCAAGGGCATAATACTTGTTCAAGTATCCCAAGCTAAACAAATACTCACTTAGGCGGGTATACCACATCCGCTTGGATTATATTAATCCATACAGTGAACGTCTCATTTAATTGAGATCCTGTTTCGTGGTCAGGAACTACTTGATTAAAGCATATGAAGTCACACAGGGACCTTCATCTATATCTTTTTGTCTAAATTCTCATAGAGATAAAACAGTTACCACAATCACATGCTGCATACTCAGTTTTTTGGGAAACTACTAAACTGATAAAGTAGGGGACCGTTATAACGTCCATTACGAGGAAATCAACCATCTCGTAATCAATTCCAAGATGTGAGAGAAGTCTTGCGCTACTAGGCGAGCATTCTACAATCTCATTATTCTCATCACTTTTCCTTACGAATAACCAAATAAACGAACTCGTTTAACATTGGTGGTGTTGGAGCTACAGGTCCGAACACACTTTCGCTAAGGAGTCTACTTGAATTGCAAGTTTCTATTAGGCCAGTCTATTCTACGTTGACTTCAGGCAACATTACATGGTTCACTGTCATAATTTGCTCATATTATCAGTCGTCACCGAATATATGAACAAGTAATCAATGACAGTCTCGTTTTGCTTCAATATCGTCTAAGATATCATGATCGACGGATATTTCAAGATTTTTAGGATGAGGAGGAAATCACACATCTCATTGATCATTTATAATCTCATGCGACAAATGAGTTTTAGTTCACCACCTCTGGTCTGAACGAATTAAAAACCGGTCAACTTCCTCATATCTTGGGAAGGACGACAGACTGACGGCCGACGGCAGCGTCCTTTGCTTGGCGGGTTCGGCCAGAGCAACGTGTTACGACAGGAACACGGCATCCGACAGGAACGTTTATCCTTGCAAGCATTTTGCAGCAGGTATAAATAATCTCGTGACATCTCATAAAGTCATTAAATGCGTCTGGCATTTAGTTAGACTTAAGGGAGTCTATGCACGTACTTATCACTAAGTGCAGTTTTGGGGATCAAGCTAAGACTGAGTGGGTTATGCCACGTTACTTCACGTCGTTCCTCATCAACGGTAACGTGCAAATCTCTCCCTAACGACGGGGAGAACAGTCTTAGCGATGTCACTTTCGCATATCATGCGGTAAAGAGGTCGCTTGCCAATGTTACTCTATCAAATGATAGGCATGGGATTCATAATCGACTTATGTCCCTTCAGAGGTCCATATTTTGAACGCTATAGCGGTTCAATCAAAATATTAATTAAGCACTCTGAACATGCGTTAATATGAGACTTCTGGCTCATAACCAGTAACCAGCTGGTATGCATATGGTGTCTGGGTGTCTATGGGCCTCATGACGGACCAATGCAGCAAAATAGCATGACCCCACACGGAAATATAAATCTTGGTGCGCAAGACCAAGAAGTGCGTGCAACCATTTGCAGTCGCATCATCAAACTTTCCGTGAGTCCATTTGGGTCGGAACATAATCGACAGGATGTTCAATTTCAATTTCCAAACTCAAGTAATTCAAATCGAATTTTCGATTCTTACTCTTCGGAATTATCAAGTCGACTTGACTTTTCAGGATAATCCGGATCATAAGCCATCAACTTAATGATAGGGCTAAAAGTTTGGAAAATGCTGCATTTATGTGGACAATATTAAAATGTGACCATATTGTCGATGCATCAACCATAACCATTTATATTTATGGTCCGTCTTATGGTTGGATAAGTCCACAATAACTCCTTCAATTCTTTACAAGAATTCTACGAGTTCATTTCGTGATCTTTACACATAATAGTCTTTCAAAGTGAGCATTAATGGCATGAATTTCGGATTAATCGCGAAATATATTCTCAGAGAGAATCCAAATGCAATGCGATTATAAATCAAGTATCGTCTTTTGACACGGGAATATCTCATCCGGTCAATGCCACAATATTAAAATGCTCTTATCAATCGACGACAGGCGAATGATAGTATAGACAATCATGTCTTAGCATCTAAATCATTTATCATTTCGACGACAGGCGAAATGATAAGGTCACTTTAAATGCTTTTAAAAATTGTGGTAGAAACCACTTGAAAGATATTTCAACTCCTCTAAAATATGCTTTTGATCGTATTGAATGGAGGTTATGTAAAGAAATTTTAATTCTTTCATGAGCTATTACCAGATAACACTGGTTTTCTCGAATATTTTATAACTCAACAAGGTACGGCAGGATCTACATGAGTATAAGACCTCATATTTGACAAATCAATTTGGTTTTACCAAAGATTTCGATTTTGGAACGACAGGTCCAGAATCATTGTCACTGAGTACTCTTTTAGGCAAATAGTTGGTGAAATTATGTGGTACACTGTTACCCACTATTTCCAAAAAAAATCAACTACCCCACAAGTATTGTCTAAAATTTCATAATTTAAAGTTTGGTCACATTTGTCAAAGGAATTTGCTCAAAACACTTTAGATTATTTCGAGAAATTTCGTAAACAGGCAAACCATAATCCAAAAGTATGTCCAAATGGAAAAACATAATCCAGATGAGCGAAAAAATGGCTCAATGATTTATCAAAATCAATAAAGAAAGGTACCGAACTTATTTGAGCCATAAAAACGGGGGTCTCAAGAGTTTCCTTTCAGTTATCTTTAACCACATTAACATCGGTTTTTTCACATTTATAATAGTTTTGAACTATTTAAGGAGTAACCGTGCATGACCTTTGTCTTTATAGCATATAGTTGTCTCCTTGAGCATTATCTCTTGCTTTGTGACAACGGGCCATATTGTTCCTTTCAATTACTGTCTTGGAGCCACATGTTTTCGATTTTGACGATTGTCTAAAATCTCGCTTGGCTAGACGATTCATCGAGATCGCGACAGTTCGAGACAAATAACACTTGTCTTGGTTCTCGATTCGTGAAAAACAAATGTACACGAAGAGCATTAATATCAGGCAAACAATTCGCCATTGACCCAATAGGATTAAAACTACTCAACAGGGTAATTTTCTTATCCAATAACGGTAATTTTCTTATCCAATAACATATGGGCGATAAAGGAACCACTACACCAAAATGGCAATTTTGGAACTCTTGATCAGGAACGCTTTATTTCCGTACCTGGACTTTGGAACGCATAATAATGGTTCCAAAAGAGAATAGCGTTCCAAATATTTAATTTATTAATTTTTATGTGAAAAATATTTAACTTATACCGTGTGCATTACAGGTGGACTTTTTGTACCGATTTGTACCAATCGATCGATTTTCGAATCGAACCAAACAAGTTGTTACCGAAACTTCGGTATACCGACTTTTCGGTACGGTACAACTGAGCCAAACTTTAAAAGTTGGTTCGGTTTCGGTATCCATTTCGTATGTTTGGTATAATACCAAATCGAACCAAACATTAAAATTATAAAATATATATAAATTACACATAATCATAACTTACAAATAAATAGTCTTATAGTTTAGCTTAATTTTACTTACAATTTATTTTTCTATTTACAAAGTCAAATACAATAATTTCGTGTTTCTCCATTTTTCTTGTCTAATGTTATAAAATAATTATTATTTTATAAGTGTTTACTATTTTAATCAAATTATATCATGTAGAAATATAAGAATAGTTGTACACATCTTACTTTTTACAAACTTTTTTGCTATTTTATTGCTATCAAGAATTGTCTTTTAATAATAATAATGTTTCAGTATAAAACGGAAAACCGGTATACCGACTTTTTCATTCGGTTATGGTATAATTTTTTTCAAACCAAACAAGTTCGGTTCGGTATTGGTATATGGTAAAAAAAAATAAAAAATCACTACAGTACCAAAATCACCGTGCATATCTCACGTGATACTATACTAAACAAGTACAACCTTCTCTCTGCCCCTTAGTTCTGCCCTAAAATAATTTACATAATATAATTTTACCCTCTATCTCTCTCTGGTCTTTTGATATGATTTTCCCTAAATATTCAACACTTCAACTCAAAGTTTATGTTATCCTCTAAATCTTTTTATATACGGGACAAGCTTAATCGATTGTGTGTGGGAGTTATGGGCTGTGGCAACATATATGTATAAATCAGTGTTCCTTAAAAAAATACTCCAATTGAAGCCTCGCAATCGGGTACAATTTTCGATTTATACTTTATATTTTGGCTTTTAAGTTATTTTTAAATAATTAGGGTTCATTGATACAGTTTAAGCTGAATTTGTATACTTTATATTTTGGCTTTTAATTTATTTTCAAATACTTTATATGTAGGCAGATAGAGATCTATTTTGCTAGATTTACCTAATATCTGGCTGTTTTTGTTTAGGGGATTGTTTGGTTACTGTGTAATAAAAAAAAATACCGATTTTTTTGGAGTTTAGAATTAAAACTGGGAAGTTTTTGGGATTGGTAAATAGAAAGATTATTGCTTTTGGTTTTTTGGGATTTGGGTGTGTAAAGATCGAATCTTTTTGCTTTTAAATTGGTTTTAGGGACAGGGACTTTATCTATTTGTCAATTGAAAAAAACTGCTGGTTGATAATCGTGTGTGATAGTCAGATTGATAAATGGATTTACCATTCTTTAGAAAGGAAATTGAATTTTAGGAAAAGGGTTTTATGGGTTTGAAATATTGGGTTAACGTTTTTAATCGGATAAATATGAGGTAGAATCTGTAAAGAACCGAATGTTGTGTGGCCTAAAAGGTATTTGGATTACAAATCACTCGCTCTTTAGAGGGGGTATATATTCACATACCTTAATTTATAACGTTCCTATTCTATTAAAGGTGGTTTTGCTAATTTGGATGTTTGTTTATTGAGTATTTGGACATGGGTTTTATCTTTTTGGTATTTTTACTTTAAGGCTAGTTCAAGAAGCTTTTAGCCCGTGTTTACACGGATGTAAGCGTTGTAAGGCGTACAGTGTATTGGGAATTTGGGATTGTGAATCACTAGCTGTTCAGTGGGGTATAGATTAAATTTGATTTTCCTTTTTTGCAGCGATTTATTGATTTGTATGTTGTTGTTATGTTGGTATTTGGAAAGATTTCGTCTTATAGTCCATTGTACTTTATGGCTACTTCGAGAAGTTTTTAGGAATGATATATGGACATTTTACAGATTTTTTACGAAGGAAAGTAAGAGTTTAGAACAGGGTTTTGAAGATTTAGGCAGTTACCCTTTTTTTGGACATAAGCACGGTAAAGTATTGATTTTTCTTATTTGGGTATTTAGGATTTAGCTTTCCTCTTTTGTTAAGTACACACATATGTTGGTTCATGATTTAATTTGTATGTTCGGAATTTTAGATCAATGACAAGCCATTAATTTCCACTATGAAAAGTGAATATTAGGAAAAAGGCTTTATGGGTTTGGAAGATGTTGGCGTTTACCCTTTTTAATTTGGATATAAGTATGGTAAAAGATTGTCTTTTTTTTCCTTCTTATTTGGGTATTTAGGATTTAGCTTTCATTTTTTGTTAAGTACAATGATGTTGGTTCAAGAATTTACGTCGTGTGTTTGGAATTTTGGATTAATGAAAATCCGTTGATTTCCAAAAATGAAAGAGAATTCTGGAAAAAGGTGTCTGAGGTTTGAAAAATTAGACATTCTAAAGCTCTTTGATCGGATACACACGAGGTAGAGCCTATACGGATTGTCAATGTTGTGCTGTCTGGGAAGTACTGTTTCATTGCTAATCATCTCTGTTCAGTTGGGGTACTTTTGGAAACCTATATCAATGGGAGTGTGTCCTTACTTCTTTGTTAAAAAAATATCATTTTTAAACATTATTTGGGACCTTTTGTTTTGTATGCTATGATACTGGTTTAAGAGTTTTAATCATATCTTTGGAGTTTTGAATTGATTGTTGGAAAAATAAAGGCTTTTCAAACCCTATGCTTTTCAAATTTGCACTAAATTTTTGAAACTTATTTGTTTTCCTAAACAGAGAAACTGGAGCTTTATGTGCAATGAAAGAAGTTGAATTGGCTTTCGATGACCCAAAATCTGCCGAGAGCATAAAACAATTAGAACAGGTCAGATTAGTATTTTCAATTATATGTGGTGTTTTCTTCTGCCATTATCATGCACAGGAAAATGAAATCATGCTGTAAAATTATATTCGAAAGTGTTGTCTTTCTTTTGACAAACATTTTACTTGCCTTGCTGAACTTTTCATCCAAGTGATCGAGTTGTTTAAAGTCTTAGTACATAACTACATACATGTCTAATGTAGTGATACTCTGCGGTCGCGGAAATTTAACAATTTGTCTTAATTGTATATGAATACATGTACCAAAAGATCTAATATACAAATACATTACTTAAAGTGTTAAGCTGACATGTATTCATGATTTTATAGGAAATTAAAGTTCTCAGCAGACTGAAGCATCCAAACATTGTGCAATACTATGGTAGTGAAATTGTGAGTATTTTCCGTGTAATATAACCATAGTTAATCCTCAGTAATATGAAGATATTCTTGCTCATTTATTCAGAATTACTTCTTGTTCTTTACAGATTGGAGATCGTTTTTTCATTTATCTTGAGTATGTCCATCCAGGTTCAATCAACAAATATGTCCATGAATCGGAGAAGCAATGACAGAATCTATTGTGCGTAATTTCACTCGTCATATTCTCTCTGGTCTGGCTTATTTGCATAGCAAGAAGACAATACACACGTAATTATTTCTCATTTCATCTTTATCCATGTCCCGTAAACTCTAGTATGCAGTTTGGATTGGAAATATTCTTAGGAGAAAGTTATTGAAACATATTGTAGGCACTCTGTCGAACTGAATATTTGAATCTGTACGATAAAAATTGTATATTCCAGTAAAAGTTGTTACACATTATGTATGTGAATTGCAAATTCAGCATCAATTCGTATTAGAATTAAGAATATAGCTTGGCCTATTTTATCGGAGACATCGACTTCAAATATTGTAGAAAGACATCCGAATTTATTTTCAATTGCTGATATCTTTCTATTTGTTCTTTTTTTTATGATACAGATTTGTGAACTTCATAAACGAAATTGGACAATGTGCTGCAAGGCAAAACCAGCAACCACCGTTTTTTGGACAAAGCTAGCATAACGATTTTGCGTAGATCAATTGAAGTTAATACTAACTTTTGATTTGAATGTTTTGCATCGTAGCAGTATCTTTTGCGCTATTCAAGTGAAAAATCTGATGTGTAAATTATTAGATAATATGTCGGTTTTAATTATTGTGTTGTTATGGAACTAATTAGATATTTTATGGAAGATTATGCAATATATTTGGATTAATTATTTTTGTTAACTTTTTTATATGAATTTGTGTTTGTTTGGAATAAATTAGTGATATACTAAAAACTTTTGAATGTGCCAATTTCTTTTTAGTAGAATGCAAATAGTTGTGGATAACAAAATTAAAAAAATTAATTTCAGTCCACTATTTGGAACACGTAAATGTCATTCCAAATATTACTTTGGAATGCCAAACTTCCGTTCCAAATTGATAACATTTGAAACGCATATTGTCCGTTCCAAATTTTATTTTCAGGAACGCATATTTTTCATTTCAAATGACTGGAAGGCCATTATTATGAACGCTTAAAATGCGTTCCTGAAATGTATTGGAATGTCATTTTACCCTTCCAAATTGCCCATTTTGGTGTAGTGAACATGGTGAATATAAATTCACGATACTGCTTATGGAATACAATTTCCAAGCTAGTATTTTTGGTGAAGGATAGCTCCAATATGTCAATTTCAGACATTTGTTCACCATAGACGTCATCACGTCTCAAATGTGGCGACGGAATAAAATCAACGCCTTAGCATTCATCTCGAGGGTAACAACAAACTCGTGTTTTATTCATCAAAGATGGCATCCAAAAAAAATTTGGGCATCACATTTTCACACATCAGGGTAAGTAACATGTGGTGACGGATTAAAATCAACGTTTAAACAGTCATTTCACAAGTATGTTTTACGATTTTTCTCATCATAGATGGCATCCAACATGTGTTGGGAGTTCTGGATTATTTATCATATAAAACGACTGGTTTATATGTTTATGGTTTGCACAAGCACAAACTTTTTTTTCGAAACGACAGGTTCGAAAACATTAGTTTTGCTTCTCATGTGAATCGGTTCTCATTGATCGAACGACGGGTCGATACTGAAACACCAATTCGGCGAAACATACATCACTATATAAACACACTCGGGGAAATTATTATTTAGTCAACCCCTTTCGGTAGCTCTACTTGAAAAACGATAAGGAAAGACGGTGAGGGTGGAGGGCACGAATGCCACTTAAAACCCGACCTCATTAGGATATCGACTTCCGCCTATATCTTTCCTAGACATCGTATCCAAATAGGTGAGCCTATTTAGGGAAGATTCATAATTTTTCCAACTTAAATGTGAATATATATGATTTCGCAATTATATATCTATTCTAGATAACCACATATATATACAAGGCAGTATAAAATATATTCATGATAGATATCTAATCATGCAGTAGATTTGGTGATAAACTAAATCAATTCAGGATTATCAATCACACAAATTATATCATACCAAATCAAATCAAATCAAATCAATTAGATCAAATCAAACAATTAACTGTCATATGGTATATTTATATCTATGGTAATATCAAAAGATATGTTGATTATACTAACAAGATATCAATCAATTATCTACGGTTTATTGTCATATAAGTAATTCTATACATGGTAGTTTTAACATGCAAGCAAGCAATATATTTTTAATTACCAATTAATTCTATATATGGTAATTTTTAACATGCAAAATGGTTAAATATACATGGAAACATATCAATTTATTCAATTAACATGCAATTTTTATTCACTTGCCTTTTTAATAAATATATATATGCATGTGGGTGAATATTTAGACCGAATATTGACTTTTATAACACATATATACTGTTTTTATACATGTAATATACTACAGGGACTATCCGTATAATTTCAGCAAACTATATATCTATTTACAGCATTATTACAGCTTCAGTCCATAATTTCAGACAAGTTTCAGTTTAGTCTTTTAGTAATTAACATGCACAGTCAATAGTTTCACCGAATTACAAAACAGTCTTACTGTTTTCAGTTTTTTTACAGATTTAATCACACAGATTAATACATGTTATACAGTAAAAAAAATCTATCACGCATAGTTTTTTTTCTTCAACAAATACATGCAATTTGGGTTATTTTGTTACGATCATATATAGTTATCCATACAAGTAACAAAATCTAATACACATGATTATATACTACGGTATATTTATCATGCTTTATTTATCCATAAAATAATACGTGCGATCACATATATGGAATAAATTAAGTTTTGAATTCGGTACCTTACGCACGGTATGTTGGTGAAGGTCGATATAGCAAAACCCTAAAAACCCGGATAAACCTCAAGGTTTATAAATACCCGATATCCTTGTGTTTACCAAAAATCTACAATATCCGCGAGCGTATATCCTATTCTCCGCGAGCAAAGTGCCGATAACGTGTTGTGTGACATATTAGCTCGTTATAGATATATATAGAGATATGTATAGATATAGAGAGAGGTATGAGAAACAACAGACGAATTGTTTATTCATTAATATGATTGTACCGAGAGATACATCAAGAGACTCATGACCCTCTTTATATAATAGAGGGCAGAGTTACATATGCTAGAAAAGCTCAATATAGGCCCAATAATATCCTATAACAGTAGTAATGATATGAAAATTAAACGGATAAGTAGTGCTAATTAATGAAAATTGGAGTGGATATGATATCGTGTATGCCTATAATTATTTAATAGCACATTCATTTGTGTGGGAGTTACCCATTTATAATTACGTATTTACTTTCATAGAATTTTAATTGTATTAAAAGAGCCACATTCACTCTAGGGAGTTACGCATGGTATTATAATGAAAAGAGGTGCTCTTAAAGCACTACAATAATTCTGTATCGACGCACAGACCGTAGATTATATCTACGGTCTGTGTAATTTTTTTGAAAATTACACAGTCAGTCCCTGCTTTTCAAAATTACACAGTCAGTCCCTGCAAAAATTACACAGTCAGTCCCTGGAAAAAACAGAAAGTTACGGATTTTTAAAAAAAAATTAAATTTTATTCTACACTCTCTCTCTTTCTCTCAAAAACCCCCAATTTTCAACCCAAAAAATCACCCAAATCAATCAACCACATTAACTATCAACTTTATTAACAAAAAACCCCAAATCATCAATCAAACTTATCCATAATTCAAGGGTATATCTTTTATTCTCTAATTTATTATGTATTTTGTGTAATTTAAATTTGTAAAATAGGAAAAAATATATAAAATATGCAAATCCATAATTCACTTATTTATATATAATTGTTTGTTGTTTGTTTATATTAATTATAGAAATTTTAATAATTGTTGATATTTGTCCCATTTTTGCATGTTTTTTTATTTTTTGTAATTTTAATTTGTAAAATAGGAAAAAATATATAAAATATGCAAAACCATAATTCACTTAGCTATATATAATTGTTTGTTGTTTGTTTATATTAATTATAGAAATTTTAATAATTGTTGATATTTGTCCCATTTTTGCATGTTTTTTTATTTTGTTTGGTTAATTTGAATTGTTTATGAAAAAATGTGTGTTTGGTTATGATTAAAAAATTGAATTATTATTGTTTGGTTTATGAAAAAATGTGTGTTTGGTTATGATTAAAAAATTGAATTATTATTGTTTGGTTTATGAAAAAATGTGTGTTTGGTTATGATTAAAAAATTAAATTATTATTGTTTGGTTTATGAAAAAATGTGTGTTTGGTTATGATTAAAAAATTGAATTATTATTGTTTGGTTTATGAAAAAATGTGTGTTTGGTTATGATTAAAAAATTAAATTATTATTGTTTGGTTTATGAAAAAATGTGTGTTTTGTTATCATTGTTTTGTTATCATGAATTGGTTATAATTGAGTTATCATTGTTTAGTTATCATTAATTGGTTATCATTGAGTTATCATTGTTTGGTTATCATTAATTGGTTATCATTGAGTTATCATTGTTTGGTTATCATTAATTGGTTATCATTGAGTTATCATTGTTTGGTTATCATTAATTGGTTATGTTATCATTTTTTTGTTATCATTAATTGAGTTATATTTGGTTATCATAGTTAGGATGACAGACCCAGGTCCACAGATTAAAGGGAGGTTGGGTATTTTACGACAGACTGGTCACATTTCTAGTCAGACTTGGGATGCTGGCAGAGAAGCGGGTAGAGGAGATGCCAATAAGATTAGGGTTTATAATTATAGTTGGCAGATACCGACGCCTGAAAGGGTAGTTCAAAATATCATTAGGGCTGGTTTTTACGGTATTTACAGTATAGGTAATTATACCGTAGACCGAGGGTTGATTACAGCCTTAGTTGATAGGTCGCGTGATGAGTCGCACACGTTCCATTTTGTCGGGGGAGAGTTGGGGATATCTTTACAGGATGTAGAGATTATGCTCGGTCTGAGGGTGGATGGTCTTGCTGTGACCCGGTCGGAGCGGAATGACACGAAGGCGAGCAGGTTGGCTATGATGGAGAGTTTGTTGGGTGTTAGGCCGGCTGACAATCAAGTCGATCTAAACTGTCTGACAGTTAGACTTGATTGGATGTTACAGACCTTCGGTGAATTACCCCCCAACCCTACTGAGGAGCGTTTACTATATCAGTCTAGGGCTGCCATGCTATTATTACTGGCTGCACATGTGTTTTCGGATAAGAGCAGTGATCAGATTCCACTCCGGCCTCTGCCATTTCTGGAGGATTTTGACACATGTGCTGAGTATAGTTGGGGATCAGCTCTTCTGGCCTGGTTAGAGGCTAATCTATGCAGGGTGGTACGTTGTAAGACAACCGGAGTAAGCGGGGCGGTGATGTTTCTGGATATGTGGGCGATTACCAGACTACTGCCGGTTAGACCGTGTGAAGAGCTGCCGGAAGATGTCGAGCCACCGGAGGGCTGGCCTAGGTTCCCCCTCGGTTACAGGTATGATATTTATTTAGTTTTTGAATTGGATTTGCTTTTTTATATTATTGTGTCATCTATCATTTACTTAGCTGTCGGTTATATTTATTGTTTATCGGTTTTTGTTTGTATATTACAGATGGAAGATGTGGCGGCAAACTAACCTTACGCCATATGTCTACGGACATAATGTGGTCCACATACGTGACCAGTTTGACAATATGTCGCCTGAACAGGTAAATTTTAATTTTCGTATTACATGTAACTTACGTATTATATGTTGTATATGTTTGCATTTGTCTTATGTTCGCAGAATTTATTACTCGTCTATTTTTAAACCATTGTTTATATATTCTAATTTGATGATTACAGATAGTGTGGCAACCTTACGGGGATCTCAATCAGTATCCGGAATACTGCACGCGGGGCCGGTATATGTGGCATTGTTCTGTGCCTCTCATTTGTAATGAGAAGATTGAGTACCACCCCGCGGACAGGTTCATGAGGCAGTTCGGTTTTGTGCAGCGGGTCCCTACGTATATTTGGAAACCAAGACAGGGTCACGGCAAGGATAGAAGATATGGGACTGGGCAAAAGCACGACTGGCCTTTACTAACCGGAGAATTTATAGCCGTGTGGAATGACCGCCACACCCGTCTTATTAACGGCGAATATGGCACGGGGACGTCACCGGGTTACATGAAATGGTATAGAGAGCGGACCCGCATCTTCATAAACCCACCTGAACTTGCCCCGCCCCCTCACGGTTTCCGGGAGAATACGGGTGTCTTCAATAAAATGGTAACTACTAAATCGTTTTTTACTAATAAATCGTTACTTCTTTTTATGTATATTTCAATACTAATAAATCGTTTTTTATTGTTTTTTTTTTACAGAAAGCGATGTTGCGCCGCAGTTTCAAATCGTTCAAACGGGCGAAAATGAGAACGGACGTGGACTTACTACGTAAGGAGTTCGCTGAAATGGGTATGAATCCGTATGGGTCAGCTGATGAACAGTCGGAGGGGGATGACGACGACGACGACGACGGTGATGACGACCTACGTTACGACCCACGAACTTACACTAGGGCTTCAAGTTGTCGGCGTCCCGACGAAAGAGGCGAATCTAGTAGCGGGGGTAGAAGATCGACTGGAGGTCGACACCCGACTACAGATCAGGGTCCGGGTCCGAGTTCAAGCAGTCATCGTCGTCGTTCTTCTTTTGCTGGGTCGGACTACGTTCAGACCGATGTTCCGTTCGATCATCATAGACAATCATTTGGTTCGTACGAGCATCATCCTAGTCATCAGTCCACAGACAGTTGGAGTCGGGGGTTGACGATTACATCCCACGAGCGTGCGCCGCATCCAGAATCGCAGCAGCGACAAAGACGGCGTACGGAGCTAAACGAAATCGAAGAGTCTGCTGAGCCGTCATCGGATAGATTAACATCGGCGGGAAAGATGCTCCCTATGTCCAACTTTAAAACATTTAGTCGTTACAAAAAAAAATAAATGCACTGTTTTTGTATTTGATTTCTATGTTTGATTTGTACGTTATAATTTCGTAAACTTAATTTGATTCGTATGTTTGATTTGTATGTTTGTAAAAAATATTCTGTATTTTAATTGATAGGACCAATATTGAGTTTTTACAAACCGTAAACCCTAAACCCTAAATTAAAAACCCTAAACCCTAAACCCTAAATTACAAACCCTAAACCCAAATTACAAACCCTAAACCCTATATTAAAAACCCTAAACCCTAAATTACAAACCGTAAACCCTAAACCCTATATTAAAAACCCTAAACCCTAAATTACAAACCGTAAACCCTAAACCCTAAATTAGAAACCGTAAACCCTAAACCCTAAATTACAAACCCTAAACCCTAAACCCTAAATTACAGACCCTAAACCCTAAACCCTAAATTACAAACCCTAAACCCTAAATTACAAACCCTAAACCCTAAACCCAAAAACCCTAAACCCTAAATTAGAAACCCTAAATTAGAAACCCTAAACCCTAAACCCTAAACCCTAAAAAACCCTAAATATTCTGATTAGAAACCCTAAACCCTAAAAAACCCTAAATATTCTGAAATTTACATACAAACCGTACATTTAATGTACGGTTTGTACAGATTTCATACAAACCGTACATTAAATGTACGGTTTGCATGTATTTTGTGCAAACCGTAAAAGTAATGTATGGTTTGCACCCCTGATTTGCGCAGCGACGTTTTACGAATGTACTTTTTGCACTGAATCACCGTAAACAACGTAAAAAAAAAAAAACTACAAACCGTAAAAGTAATCTACGGTTTGTAGTGTAAATTACATTGGATACCATATACATCAAATGCATCCGACAACACTTTATTACTTTTGAATTATTATGACTTGACAACCCTATCCGAAAATGACTACTCAATGCATTATTAAAGTTTGGAAATGACTACACCAAAAAAAACACTACAACCCGTAAAAGTAATCTACGGTTTGTAGTGTAAATTACATTGGATGCCATTTCTATCAAAATAATTCCGACAACACCTTATCACTTTTGAATTATTATGATTTGACAACCCTATCCGAAAATGACTACTCAATGCATTATTAAAGTTTCGAAATGACTACACCAAAAATGCACTACAAACCGTAAAAGTAATCTACGGTTTGTAGTGTAAACTTACACTATAAATATGACTCAATTTTTCCAATTCTAACAAACCATAAAATCAAACACAAACACATTTCGGAAATCTCTAAAAAAATCCTCATTCCTCCCCAATAAAATATACAAACAAACACCTTTCGAAAATGAATTACAACTATGGTTATGACAACAACCAATGGAATAACAACAACAATGCGAATTCATCCAGTGGCTCAAACGATGAGCTAACTGATTATTCGGAGCACTTTGAAGTCGATGAATTGACTTGGGAAACAAGGGCTGAAATGCTTGCTGATCTTGCTGATGTGGCTGGAAATTGGGGTTTCATTCTTACGATTCGTAGGTCTGGAGGGGGTGATGGGAGCAGAACACCGTATGTTGATATTGTATGTGATAAATCGGGGGTTTACGAAAAAAAGAAACCATCTTCCGTAAAATCAGGTACAAAGAAAAAAGATTGCCCATTTTTCATTAAAGGTTACATAGTTAATGGTGAATGGATGTGTCACGTAGAAAATGGACAACATAACCACCCACCTCCAACTTACCTCCAAGGGCAAGCACGACGTGCTCGTTTAACCCAAGATAAAAAACAAATTGTTAAAACTTTAAGGCAAAGTAGTTTTAAAGTTGGTGCAATATTAGAGGCCATAAAAAATAGAAATCCTGACAATGTATCAAACGCTAAAACGATACATAATTTTTTGGCCGGACTGAAATTTAAAGAACGAGATGGTAGAAACCCGATACAGGAACTGTTTAATTTGTTGGATAGCCATCGCTACACGTTCTACTATAATATGAACCCATCAACCCATTCCCTTGAGAACTTGTTTTTTGCACACCCCGATTCTATAAGGATGTTCAAAGCTTTTCCTGATGTCTTGTTAATGGATTGTACATATAGAACAAACCGTTTTAATATGTCATTTCTAGAAGTCGTAGGAATGACATCAACGAACCAAACATATTGTTTAGGTTTTGTTTTCATGAGTGACGAGACAAAGGAAAGTTATATATGGGCATTGGAAAAATTTAAAGTTACATTGGAGGGGTGTATACTACCTAGGGTTTTTGTAACCGACAGGGAAATGGCCTTATCAAATGCTTTGTCCGTTGTTTTTCCCGATTCTCATCATATTTTGTGCACTTTTCATATTGCAAAAAATGTTTTGAAAAACTGCCGTAAAAAGATCCCTGATGAGGAGTGGCAAACGTTTCTAGATGATTGGGGTTTATTGGTTGATTCTGAGTCGATAGAGGAGTACAATCATAACCGAACTTATTTCAATTCCTCTTACAAATCGTACCCTGCTGTGATTAAGTATGTAGACAAGCTTTTAAATGATTATGCTGAAAAGTTTGTTGCATGCTATACCAACCACACAACACATCTAGGTAACAGAACTAGCAATCGAGCCGAACAACAACATGCTAAGCTGAAAAGATCCCTTTCCACAAATACTGGCACGCTTGAAACTGTTTGGGTAGAGGTGAATAGAATTCTAGAAAAACAGTTTGAGGATATTAAGATGAAGTTGGATAAATGCAAGTCTTATTTTCCACATTCTGAACGAACACCTCTATTTATAAATCTTAGGTCGTATATCACACACTATGCCTTTGATTTATTATTTCAAGAACATAAAAAATGTGATGGCCAGGCTGATGAGAATTGTTCTTGCGGTTTTAAATTGTCTCACGGTTTACCTTGTCATCATATTATGAGTGAACATATTTTATTCGGGAAGCCTCTTCCTCTAGAATATATTCATCCATTCTGGAAAAAATTAGACGTAATTGATGATAATGGGAACATCGATGATTATGGGGTCGAGGGTGATCTAGAAGAGTTTAAAAGTGTTTATGCTAGGAAAAGTAATGTTGAAAAACGGCGTATGAAAACACAACTCCGAGAGATAACCGTACCAGCCAGAACATCCGTCAGTGACCCCGAAGTGAGGGTAAATAGGGGGAGACCTAGAAAAGGCGACAAATCTAGTAAGAGGGATAAGTCGGGATGGGAGTATGTGGAGGAGGAACATGGTGCTGGTGCTAGTAGGGACAAGGGCAAAGGCAAGGCTGATGAAACACCGGAGGTAAGGGTAAACCCAACTAGGAGGCCGCGAAACCAGAACCCTAAACCCACCCCCAATAGGCCAACCTTCCTGTACAGTGACCAAATATGGTTCATGTTACATAGTTACATCGAAACGGTTTATGATGTGCGTGGGGATGGTAACTGTGGGTTCCGGGTACTTGCAAATGTGACGGGTAAACAGCATGGGGAAGATGATTGGTATGCGGTAAGATGTGAGTTGTTTCAAGAGCTGCAGCAAATGAAAGGTGTTTATTATGAGCTGTTTGAGAATCTTGGCTTTGATTACCGGTATGATTATATTTTATCAAGTTTAAATTTTTATCATGCTACAAATCCCGCACCTCTTGACAAATGGATGAGATTTCCGTCTTATGGGTTTTTAATTGCTTCTCATTACAATATTCCAATTGTATTGTTGTCCTTATGGCACAATAATGATGGAGGGGTAAACGTGTGGAACAGTACTTTTTTACCTCTTTATACTGGTCCGCCTCGGGGGACGACAAATTACATCCCGACTGTAATGGTGTTCGTCAACAGTTGTCACTATGCTCAGGTTATTCCTAAAGAAGACGGGATCTTCCCAATGCCAGGAATTATAGCACGGTGGGAACAAACGCGCACTGAGACAGCTGCGCCATGGAAGGAACTTTTTCGACCAAATTTCAAGTTATATATGGCGCTGGAAAAGCAATCGGGAAAGAAAAAAGCAAATGAAGACGAAGCTATAGACCTAAGTCCATAATCATTTCTTTATTTTTAATTTGATGTAAATTACTATTTTTTCCAAGTTGTTGTAAATTTATATGATGTAAACAAATGTTTAATAAATTTGTTCTATGAAATTTAGTTCTATGAAATTTTGTTGTAAATTTTATTTAATAAATTTGTTTTATGAAATTTATAACTTGATATTCATGTTTGCATATTTAGTTCATTTTTTTTATAAAATTTATATAATTTATGATTGTTTCATTCAACAAAATTGATGATTGACACCAAATTAACGACTTAGTTAATGTTTCATATTACGTTATACAAGTGTTAAAAACAAACCAAAGGTACTTCACAAAAATTGACGATTTAGTTAATGATTCAATAAATATCAACTTATACACTTGACAAAAATATAACATGTAAAATTTTGAACTTATACAATAAATATCAAACATAAAATTTATCAAATCAACTTTATTTGTGTAAATTTGTGTAAATTTTGTGTTTATTTTGAGAGATTGTTAGAATATTGGTAATTTATTTTATGTAAAATTTTAAAAATAAGGCATTTATTTTTTTATTAAAAAAATCATATTTATTTTGAAAAAATTATTCAGTTTTTTAATTTTAATTCTCAGTTTTTTTATTTTTTTAAGCAAAAAAATGCTGTAAACCGTAGAAAAAATCTACGGTTTACAGTGATTAACTGTAAACCGTAGATTTAATCTACGGTTTGTATTGATTCATACAAACCGTAGATTAAATCTACGGTTTACAGTTAATCACTGTAAACCGTAGATTTTTTCTACGGTTTACGCGTTTAAACAGAATTATTGAAGTTAATTAATCCATCCTCTAATGAAAATGTTTCGTGTGGTCTTAAATAGTTTTGTAATTGAAAAGGTATAATAACATGAAATTTAACTGAGGCATTAAGTAGTATTAGGTTACGCCCGTTCAATTGCTCCTGTAACAATACATAAAGGATTTAGTCTATATGAACCAACACTCATTTAGTCATTTACTAATATATATATATATATATACATCTACACACGTCCATAATGATACATCAAAACTAGCTTGGGATCTTATCATCTTATGTCTTTCTGAGATATACTTACTAGTTATACTACTTAGATTAAATATATACATAAAAAATATATAAGTATACAAGATACTGAAAGAGGAGAAAGGTGTTAGATGTTCGGCAAGAATAATAAGTTTAATGAGAAAGTAAATTGAGAACTGTTACAAGTAGTAGAGATGTGGTTCTTCCACGTAGCTGGTTTTACTTTTGCTATTATTAAATTAATCCATTGTATTTTTTTTTTTAAAAATGGTTACGTGTTCAAGTTATATATTTTGAATTATCGAAAATATATATGTATATATTATTGCAATATTGAAGGTGATAAAATGAGAAAATTTATATATAGATACGTTGATGAACATGATAGATTTTTTAAGCGTGAAATGTTTTAAAGGAATTTTGTGTTTTAAAAGTGATATTTACTATATTATAATTGTGAAATGAGTTTATAGAAAGATAATTGGGAAGTCTCAAGTACACAAAATAAAAAGAATCAGAAACTCTGATTCCACAAAATAAAGAAAACCATGAAGTATTGGTCAAACAGAATAAAGAGATTCAGGAAGTCTGAATCCAACTTAATTTCTCATTATATTTATCGTATTGATCACAGCTTTTGAAATATTATAAAATTTTATTTAATCATGAAGGTTTCAGTTTTAAATAAACGTTTTATATTAAACTATGATTTGAAAATTTTGTAAAGTTAAAAGTATTGATTCTTCGAAGAAAAATGATAAGATGATTAAAACCTATTTTCGACTCTATATTATATTGCAAAATTTATCACTCACTAAACTTGTTTAACTTATCCCTCGATTTTATAATGTTTTCAGGTATATATATAGTGTTAAGATCGAGTTAGTTGGGAGCAGACAAACATCATAGTAGAAAACTAGGAAAATGTATTTTATTTCCGCTGTGATTAAATGTTATTTTAGGTTGTAAAAACTAGAGTTAAAATGTTTGAATTTTCGAGCTTGTAGTTGTAAGGTTTTTAATAGAAAATGATCATTTTTATTGCGTATTTTATAAGTGCTTGATTTAGGCTTTGTATGACACGTACCGCCGCACACGTTATTCGGCCGTGTGACGCCCTATATATTGAGTCTGGGCTGTTACATTATTTATCCGCACTAAACACTATCTACTTTTATTATAATGTTTTAATACCTTAACATAATATTTTTCATCTGCTTTAAACACTATTTACATCCAAAACAATTATTTTAACCATATTATAGTGTTTTACAATAATAAAATAATATTTTTCATAAATTAATGATTAATCTTTTTTAAATATTAATTAATAAAGTATTGGTAGCCTTTTAAAGTAAATAAAAGATAATTATTATTATTAAAGTGTTAATATATGTTACGAAATTACTATGAAATAATTTATAAAATTTAAAAATAAGAATATTTTGAAAAATCTTCTTTTTAGTGTGATGTTTGGTGTTGCTGGTTGGAGATGAAACAGCGTAAAGTGTAAAAATTACACCATTTTAGTACAAAAATTGAATCATTTTAATCCAAAAATTGCATAATTTTAATATTTTGTGGTTGTATATGACCTGAGGATCAAAAGAGGCACGGTGGAGCAATAGAGTGAGATACATATCCATCTACAGACCAGGTACATTAGCACACGGGCCTTTTATTTTATTACTTCATCTGTTTCCAAATAATTATTCACTATAAAATTACGTCCAATTTTAATCGATTAATAACGTGTATTAAAATTGTCGGAATGAATTTTTTAAAAAATTAATCATATAGTTCAAACATTAAATTATATGATTTAGTTTTAAAAATTTTTATTTCAACAATTTTGATACATGTTATAAGCCGGCCAAAATTACACATAATTTTATAAAGAATAATTAATTATGAACGGCGGGATAAGTAAATAAATACTACATTGTTTGTATTTTCACCAATCACAAAGCAACACAGAGACAAATCTCTAGATGGATACGTAGCTCAATCTGTTGCTCTAGCATGCCTCATTTGTGCCCATGAAACTAACTTATGTTTAATTCATTTTACATAGTAGGTTAGTATGAAAATTAGTAACGGATGCTACTTTCATATAGTAAACAAGAATTAACCCCTCCAATATGATAACATTTTCTTTCATTTTTCCCTATTATAAGTGCATGCCTTTTATGTGTTGAGCTTACGTCAGGACGGCCCAGACCCTAGTCAAGTAAGACTTATGTCTGTGGTAAAAACTTTGGCTGGGGCAAAAAAAAAAATTGGGAGGCAATTGTTCTGCCCAATATAATTATATAACGTCCAATTTATTATAAACTCAGTTTTAGCCCAAATTGACAATTTGATTAATTCAACATTTGCAAAAGAAAACACTCACCTATATATATATATACATATATATATATATCAATTGAAATGAAACTGATTTTATTTTATTTTATTTTTGCTTGATAAAAATGCTACGGACAATCGAATAATTTGAGTGTTGGGCAATCCGTGGAGTCGGACCGTGCCTCCCTTAGCTCTCTTTGAAATGTTAGTGGTCAGGCTCGGACTAATAAATGAATGATTCCAAGAAATCAATTGAACTTTTATTTCGTTCGATAGTTTGAACCTAAATGCTAATAGTATATATACTTTAAAAACTAATGGACTAGGTACCCGAATATTAATATACTGAAATATTTCAGAAAAGATACGGAGGGTTCACTTAACATGATTTTATCATTAATACTAGTAATTTAATTTTAATAAGAAGGAATAAATTTGTCACATAACGAAAAAATAGATATTTCTATGCTGCAATTGAAAGTATAAAAAAAGACATTAGACTTCATTTTAAACTGTGTGACTATACTGTAATTCTGTAGAGACAAACGTATTCCCGGAGGTTGCTCAAATCTTTTCCTGGCTTGTTGCCTAATCCCGGAGGCTTACTTGCGGTTCCTCTGGGTCGGTCCTGGGTTGAGGGGTAATGCTCTTTGTAAATCTGTCATGATTTACAATAAAGAAAATGCAGTTGGCTTTTAATTAGTGAGTGACCCATTTCTGCAGATTGTGTGAGTTTTCCATCGGGGGAAATCACTGGCCAACGGAATCCTCCCTATGGCGCCATTATTGTTTCTGAAATTTAGAAAACAATAAACTTCAAATTGTTGCTTGAATCATTCCGTATTTCGGTCTATAAAAGTTTATCATTTGGTGATTATCTAAGGAAACAACTTTGCTGATTATAAGCCGAAATACTGTGTTTCACACAAGTTCTTCCCAAATTAGAACTCAACCCCTTTCTTGACTGGAAGCTCTAAATTCGAGTTATGAGTTATTCTTCTTTAGGTTTACCAGCTTCAAAACTGAATGCTTTTTTCTTTACTGGCCCGAAAAGCTAAAAACGTTCTGCCGGATGAAACCAGCTTTTTCCTCGAAATAGATTATTCCAGAATACTTGTTCAAAAGCTGAAGACTGACAAGCTCTAGAGCAACCACCCGGAACCCAAAATGGAATTACATAAAGGGATCAAAGCTATTCGTATCATCATATGTATTGATTGTGACAATTAACACACAAGAACATGGAATCTTATTGTGTATTAGTTTGAACTCTCTTATCAACCTCAATGGCACTGTAGCCATGAGCCTTATTCAACCCTGCATTTCTCATCATCGACCTCACTGTCTTAAACTCATCCCAGTCGCCACCTTCTGCAAATATATTCGATATAAGAGTGTAATATCCCGTATCATCCGTCTCTAATTCCATAAGCTTTTTCAAAATCCTTTTAATTATGTCAGTTCTTCTATAAATTTGACACCCATTAAGCAAAGCACCCCATATACCAGCATCTACCGAGTATGGCATGGTGCTAATGATTTTATATGCTTCGTCAATATCACCTGCCCTACTCAAAAGATCGACCATACATGAAAAGTGTTCCAATGTGGGATTTATCCCGAAGTCCTTCATCGTTGAGTTAAAATAGAATTTTCCTTTTTCTACAAATCCAGCATGACTACAAGCAGACAGAACACTCAAGAAAGTAACTTCATTAGGTTTTATTCCCGAATTTACCATTTTATCAAAAAGAGAAATAGCGGTATCAATATCACCATGCAGACCACAACCAGCTATAATGGCAGTCCATGTTACCACAGTTCTTTCTAGCATCGTATCAAAAACTCTGCGAGCCATGTGAAGGTCTCCACATTTCGCATATAAATCTGTTAAAGCCGTATCTATATACATATCCTTTGGCATTCCATATACGATGAGCTTATGATGGATCCATTTTCCCTTTTTCAGATATCCCAAATTCGAACAAGCTTGAATAGCAAGCAAGAATGTTACTTCGTCCATTTCGAGTCCATTCATGTGCATTTGATAAAAAAGACTAACTGCTTCTAGAAACTTGCCGTTCTTAGATAATCCACCGATCATTGAATTCCATGTCACTGAACTTCTCTTTTCATTATTATCAAACAAAACTAATGCTGAATTCACAAGGCCACATTTGGAGTACATATCGATCAGTGCGTTCAAAACATACTCATTGAAGATCCCTGTCTTGAAAATATGTCCATGGATCTGATTTCCAAATTCAGATAAACAAATATCACCACAGGCAGATAAAACACTTGCTAAAGTATATGAATCGGATATTTTCCCTAAACTATGCATTTGCCTAAAAAGCATTAAGGCTTTGTTTGGCCTCCACACTCGCGCGTAACCCGATATTATCATATTCCATAAAATTGTATCCTTACTTTCAGTATCGTTAAAGAGAATCTGGCTAGACCTTACACTCCCACAATTCGCATAAAGATCAATCAATGCCGGCCTTACAAAGTCATAATCAGCATCTAGTAATTTTCTAATTACATAACAATGAGTAGATTTTCCTATTCTAAGCAAGCCTAACCTGGCGCAAGACGACAATACTCCTATCAAAGTCACCACATTAGGCTCTACATTCACCCCTTGCATCCGAACAAACGTATCTACCGCCTCTTTATAACAACCGTTATGATTATAACACATGATCATCGCCGTCCACAAAGAAGTACTCCGACGAACAATCTTCTCAAATATCAATTTAGAGCTATACAAGTCGCCACATTTACCATACATAGCTACGAGAGAATTCTCCAACGACCCGTCACTTTGAATCCCCTTCGTCAAAACATAACCATGCAAGGTTTTCGCTTCTTTCACCAATCCCAACTCACCACACGCCTCGGCCACTATATACACAACCACCGAATCCGGTTCATTCCCTTCGCCCATCATCTCACCGAACAACCTCAACCCTTCCTTCGACCTCCCATTCCTTACACAACTAGAAATAACCGAAGTCCACGTAACAACATCTCGAAAACACATTTCATCAAACACTTTCAAAGCATCAACCAAACCGTCCCCCTCCCCATACATACTAACCAACGAGGTCTCGACAACAAAATCTGAGCCAAACCCGGATTTCACAACTCTCCCATGAACCTTTCTCCCAATACCCAGATCGCGAAAACTCGAACAAGCCCTCAAAACCGAAGGATAAACAAAATTATTCACCTCAAAGCCATCAAAAACCATCTCATTGTACAAAAAGATTGCATCTTTATACGAAAAGCTCCAAACACAGCACTTAATAAGGACACAGTACATGAAGGTGTCGGGGTTTGGGAAGGTTCGGAAGACGAGGTGGGCCGAGGAGAGGGAACCGAGGTGGGCGTAGGATTCGGTGAGTTTAGTGAGAGCAAGTCGGTTTCGGTGAAGATTATTGGTGAGTAAATGGGAATGGAGCTGAGTGAGGGTTTTCAGGGTTTTGCAAGCTCTGAATAAAGGCATGTAAAGACTCATTCTTTCATGGATTGTATTTATAAGTAGTATTATACGTATAGGATACTTACATATATGATATATTATATAGTACAAAGAGTGAGTTTCTATTTAACTATTTTGGTTAAGTTACTTTAAGTACAGACTGTATAGTAACCAATGAACCCTACTTAACTGATCATTTAGTATTATAATTTAAATTTAATAATTACAAAATTCTGGTTAAATTCTGAGCGTAGATAACGGGTGGTACTTAATTTCAAGTATTTTACTTTGATGCTCACCGATTATTTACCAATGTAATTTTTTAGATATTAAGTGTTTTTTTTTATGTACTAATCCACCATTCTCTCAAATTTAATCATCTAGTGTAAATTGTGTCTTTGAATTTCGAACATTTTCATTTCGACAGCTTGAATATGAAGAATTGTTCCATTTAAAGTTGCACCTAGTTATTTCGACAGTTTGAATATGAAGAATTGTTTCATTTAAAGTTGCATCTAGTTTCAACACCTAATTTTGATAGGGGAGTGCTATTCGGGATGAGTGCTAGTAATATCTAACTTGTGGCTATTTTTCAAGGAAAATTGATATACAAAATAACTTGGTTCAAGGGGCGAAGCTATAAACTTTAAATGGGGTGAGTAAATTATATAAAACTAATGTTTAGTGAAATTATAAATTATGCAAGATGGCAAAATAGCATTTTTAACAAATTTTAGTAAATATGAATACAAATTCAAAAAAAGTCATAAATTTTGGAGTTATAGGGGTGTCGTGGACGCCGATGGTCTGCAGTTAGTTTCCTCCGTTGGTTCTCACCCTTCAAGTTCAATGCTGCAAAATCGTCGCTAAACCGTTTTAGCAAGAGTTTCATTAAATCATAAGGTTTGACACGAAAAATAGGTGTTTTACGTAATAAAAATAACGTGAAAACGGCTGTAAAGAAAAATGACAAATTCACCATGCATATTCTGTAATGATTTGAGTTCATAACTAACAAGCAATTAATCGCATTACCTAATAGAGTCACACATTCTCGGATTACATACTCTGTGTGAAAGAAAATAAACAGTCTGATTAAGGCACAAAAGTATAGAATCTACGATGATTCTGCTATAGACATTTGCTTTTTCACCAGAAGAAGAAGGATTAAGCTGTGATACTCGCGACCGCACTCTGCCACACCAACAAAAGTGCATGCAAAGAATATTGAACTTTGAAGAGTCGAAATAACCCTAGTTTTGTATTTTTTTATTTTTTTTTTTCTTATACACAAAAAAAAAGAGCTCGTGAAAACAATGGCTTGTTGGTCTGTTGTTAAATAGTACTATCAGATTTTTCACACTTATTCTCTAAGAAAAGTTAACTGGAAATAATACATGGTTGAAAAAAGGAAACATCTTGATTTGGCAGTGAAAAAATTAAATCAACATGGCAACTAAAAACTGATTTTTGGTTTACTAAAGAGATTAACATGATGTTTCAAAAATAGTTCGAAAACACTATTTAAGACTTCTGTTGGAGTGACAGTACGCAGTCACGAATGCCCATAAGCTTCAGTAATTGCCAACACTCTGTTGTAGCGTGGTTTGACTAAAGTGGACAGAATTAAGTACTTGTTTGGTTGCAGCTAATAAGAAAATAAGCTGGACTACTTATCCGAATCTCTGAGAAATGAGATGTTCTGATCCAGAATAAATTTCTAGAATTCACACAAGAAAAACAATTAAAAATTACTTTTTGAATCTGGCGAAATGATAAATCTGGCTTAAAAGATACAACCAAACAAGCCTTCCGGAAATGGGAATAACCAAGGTGCCCCAAAGGGGTGACCTGAGAACACAGAGTGCATTTAGAAATACATCACCAAAATGCATGTGTAGAAAAAAAAAAGCAATCTGTGTTCTGAGATTCACTCCTCTCGGGTGTGCCTTGCTAATTTTTCGATTCTGTCATTGCATAGAATATGTCACCCGTTTATAAATAATTGTTGAAGTTGGCTTGGTGTATGTATCTCTATTATGTGGTCATATGTCAACACTAAGTGGCTTTTTGTTGTCTCAGTTGCCAACAAATTATGTTGTCATATATTTTGGATACTTAATAATGGTTTCGTCACTTTTTGTTTTTGAATAGTACTTATCTTACCCATGTTGATAGCAAAACAATTTGGATTGGAGCTATAGGTTAATAATTATAAGAATGAGATGCCAGTCTGGGCAAAAGATACTGAAGAAAATGTCATCAATGGTTGAGAAAATGTTATCATAGTGTGTTTAGTAAAAGAGGAACCAGAGAGCGCCACATGGCGGGCTCACGCACCTGCGAGTACACCACACCACGCCGTGCCACTTTGTACATAAACACTACTATATATGTTAACCACGTTGTTGACATGGAAGTGTGATCATGCGTTTGAAGGAAGAATAATAAAGAACAAATCATGGTTTGTAGATTATAATGGGATCGGTTCCTACAGTAAAATCAACATAACAAATAGAGAACAAGGGTAGCGGACCCAAAGGAGAGATAGGGGAACCATAACCCCTCCACAGCTGCAAAAGGCAATGATATAGATGGCTGTCAGTTACAGCTGCAGCTCCACCACCAGCAATCTTCCCAGTCAATATGCAGTAAGCTCGTGTAAAGACAACTTGAGCTCAAGCAGCATTATTGTGCTAATGACCGGACCCTGCCAATTCAATGCTTGACTCAACTTGGTTTTTTGCAGCCCAATCGACGATTTTAAACCGTTAAAAGATTTGACATTCACGATATCAATTTAAACAGTTGACAATTTGTTATAGTTTTAGTACATCACCGCCTCAAAATAAGCATGTAACAAGTGGTAGTATCAAATCCGCAAGCGATGAAACCGAATTGAACAAAAATAAAAATAAAAACACATGAAAACCTCCTCAGTAAAATCAACAATATCAAGAAAAGTATAAAGACAATCCAAGGGTTTTAAGAGCAGATTTATTTGTTCCTGCCAATATATATATAAACGAACTGTCTTTTTATGCTAAACTAGAGATCCATATTCTACTCTTACTTCCTAAGCCACTTTTACAATGGCATACTCAGACGTGTTTAGATTAAACGAATATAAATGTAGTATATAATATAGATGTATATATTAATATTATCTAAGTCTTTGATTGCTTCACACCACAGCCGGCATGTCCTTGAGCCATGCGTCCAAGGGCTTCCCAATAGAATAAACAATGAAACCGATTTCCCTTAGCTTCTCCACATCTGCGATATTCCTACCATCAAACAAAAAAGCGGGTTTCTGCATATTATCGTAAATCTTCTGATAATCAAGCGACTTGAACTCATCCCACTCAGTCATGATACAGATGGCGTGAGCGTCCTTGGTCGCCTCATAGGCATCAGATACAACAGGAACCGCGCTGACCACACTTTTATCCAACGGTTGAAGATGAACCTCGCGATCCCAATCGAATTTGTACATCAACAGGTCCTTACGTATCTGCTCTTCAGGAACTTGAGGATCGTAAATCGAGATCATGGCTTTGTCTTCAAGAAGCCCCCTACAGACGTCTATTGCTGGCGTCTCGCGCGTATCGCCAGTATCTTTCTTGAAAGCAAATCCCAAGACAGCAACTTTTTTACCGGAAACAGTGTTGAACATAGATGAAACGACGCGGTTTACGAAACGGGTCTTTTGGTAGTCGTTTACCTTAATCACTTGTTTCCAGTAATTAGCAACCTCGGGTAAACCGTTACACTCACAGATGTAAACAAGGTTAAGAATGTCTTTTTGGAAACATGAACCACCAAAACCAACGCTAGCGTTAAGGAACTTGGGCCCGATTCTCGAGTCTTTACCAACAGCATGAGATACCTAAGTAGCATGTATAAGCATTTAGTTGCTGCACTTGTTAAGTTAAAACTTTAAGCAAATAAGCTTGGAAAGGTTGTGATGAAAAACTTTAAACTTGGAAAGCAAATAAGCTTGGAAAGCTTTAAAACTTCGAGCATGTTCGGATGAAAAACCAGATTATATCAGATTTAAGTCGTGTTTGTTGCAGCTTATAAGCTTAGGCATATTGCTTGTTTGCTTAAAACCTGGACTGTGTTTGGTTGACCAGCTTCAAAGCTGAGATTTACTGGACAAGCCATTCAACGGGTATCGTAAAATAAATTTTAGGCTCTCAGGAAAAATGACAGAACAATGAGATTAAAAGCTGCAAGCAGACAGGGTTTACAGGCCATTTGGTCGGAACTTTTGAGCTGACGAGCTTAAGCTGACTGAAACTAGAAAACTTAATGCATAATTGCTTTCCTATGATTAAGATGCACAGGTAAACCAATAGGACAAACCTGAGTGATATCGGCACCTGTTGCCTCGCATAGCGCTGACATGGCATTGACCGATGAGATCCTCTGGGCCAGAAAAGCATTAGCCGCAAGCTTCGAGAGCTCGGCCGACCACAGATTAGTGCAGATAATTTGATCTTCAGGTACCCAATGGGCATAAACATCTTTTAATGCTTTGACCGCCTTGTCACCCTCTGGGGTCACACGGCCTCCAATTAGGACACGGTCAGGGTGCAAAAGGTCGCTTATTGCGGTTCCTTCAGCAAGAAACTCCGGGTTCGACAAAATCTGGAAATTAATACCTGTTGGAGAATAATACAAATGACTGAAAAGTTGTCCATAATACAAAACTCTGGGATTTTAATAGAATTGGTAACTTAACAACATGCTATCAAAGTCTACGTCATGGCTTCAAATACATAAAAATTTAAAAACAATAAATGAAATGTCAAACAGAAATTTGAAACTACAATACTTCTAACCTGAGCCTTCAATACAGTCAATAACTTAACAAAACCTTTGCTGTTGTGGCTCAATATTGGTTACCTAATAGAATTGGTAACTTGACATGCTATCAAAGCCTACGTGATGGAATCGAATACATAAAAAGTAGAAAAAAAGTAACTGAAATGTCAAACAGAAATTTGAAACTGCAACGCTCCTGATGAAATATATTATACCCCATGATTAAAATGTTT
Source organism: Primula vulgaris (assembly GCA_963920805.1). NCBI lineage: Eukaryota > Viridiplantae > Streptophyta > Magnoliopsida > Ericales > Primulaceae > Primula > Primula vulgaris. Next base: position 24,787,420 of record OY987213.1, read on the forward strand.
GTTCTGCTACTAACCCAAGCTTTTAATACAATTAATAACTTAACAATACCTTTGCTGTTGTGGGTCAATATTTTCTCAATTGCCTCAGCAGTTTTAACCGGGACTGTCGATTTCTCAACAACGATCTTGTCAGATTTCGACACGTCAGCGATCATACGTGCGCAGCTCTCCCAATAGGTCAAATCGGCGGCTTTTCCGGCTCCAAGCCCTTGGGTTTTGGTCGGAGTATTAACGGAAACAAACACAATATCGGCTTCCATGACATATTTTTCAACATCAGTGCTGAAGAAGAGATTTTTTCCTCGGCATTGTTTTACTACTTCGTCGAGACCCGGCTCATAAATGGGAAGATGATCGCTGTTCCATGCATTGATTCGTGCTGTGGCTATGTCGACAACTGTTACTTGGATCGAAGGACATTTTAGTGCCATTACAGCCATTGTCGGCCCACCAACGTAACCAGCTCCAATGCAGCATATCTTCACCATTGTTATCGATCCCTAGACTTCCTGAAAAAAGTGAAAATGATCGGATATAAGTATATAAGGTCTTATTATCAGATCTCAATTCTGTAAATCTAACTTAAAAAAATACTAGCAATCAGCACTCCGTCCTAACATATTGGCTTTTGTGGACTACATAATAAGTTAAGTTGGGGAAATGAAAATTATTGTGTAAATATATTTAAAAAAAAACCCGAATTTGTGGTATATGTTTAAGATTCAGTACATACAGTGAGCATCAATGTCATAAACAAAGAGTAATGCCTAAGCTTAAAAGAGATAGCCATGGTTTTTGATAATTAAGTCACAAAATATGTACTAAATAATCATAATATGTAACAGCATCACAGGAAACTAAAAAAACTTGATCAAAGACAAAATTAAAAGATCCAAACACGAATTAGCAACAAAATATTAAGATCTAAACACAATGCCAAAAATACAAATGAAAAAACTCAGCTATTCTTCCAACAGAATGACAAATATAAGCTCAAAATTCATGAACAAAAACCAAAATCAAGCTCATAAATCAAATATCCAGATAGCATATTAGATAAAGTAATCGCCTTTCTGAAGAATAATTAAACCCAAACACGAAACAGCAGCCAAAATTAGATCCAAACACAATGCCAAACAAACAAAGCTCAGCTTTACTCAAACACAGACACAAACACAAGGTCAATCCTCACAAACAAAATAATCAAAAACCCAAATCAAACAAGATATCAGAGAAAGTAATCACCTTTCAAAATATAATTAAATCAAAACACGAATTAGGAACCACAATTAGATCCAAACACAATGTCAAACAAACATAGCTCACACAAGCTCAATATACATAAACAAAATAAAAAAACCAAATCAAACTAAAAACTATTAACCCAGATAACATATCAGATAAAGTAGTTACCTTTCTTCAAAAAATAATTAAATCCAAACAATAATTAGCAACCAAAATTAGATTGCCAAGCAAGCAAAGCTAAGCTAAGCTTAAGCTCAGCTTTACTCAAACACGGACACACAAAAGCACAGTATACATAAACAAAATAATAAAACTCAAATCAAACTAAAAACCAGATACCCATATAAGATATCAGATTAAGTAATCACATTTCTTAAGAACAATTAAATCCAAACACGAATTAGCAACCAAAATTAGATCCAAAACACAATGCCAAACAAACAAAGCTCAGCTTTACTCAAAACACAGACACACATAAGCACAATAATCATAAACATGATAATCACAAACTAAAACTGAATACCCAGATAAGATATCAGATAAAGTAATCATATTTCTTGAAGAATAATTAAATCCAAACACAAATTAGCAACCCAAATTAGATCCAAACACAATGCCAAACAAACAAAGCTCACACAAGCTCAGTTTTCATAAACAAAATAATCAAACACCAAATCAAATACCAGATAACATATCAGATAAAGCAATCACCTTTTTTCAAAAAATTATTAAATTCAAACACTAATTAGCAACCAAAATTAAAATGTCAAACAAACGAAGCTCAGCTTTACTCAAACACAGACACACACAAGCTCAATATTCACAAACAAAATAATCAAAAACCTAAATCAAACTAAAAAGAAAATAACCAGATAACATATCAGATAAAGTAATCACCTTTCCAGAAGAATAATTAAATCAAAACACGAATCAGCAACCAAAATTAGATCCACACACAATGCCAAACAAACAAAGCTCATACAAGCTCAATATTCATAAACAAAATAGTCAAAACCCCAAATCAAACTCATAAATCAAATACCCAGATAACAAATCAGATAAAGTAATCACCTTTCTTCAAAAAATAATGAAATCCAAACACTAATTAGAAACCAAAATTAGATTGCCAAACAAACAAAGCTCAGCTTTACTTAGACACAGACATACACAATCTCAATATTCATAAAAAAAAATAACAAAAACCCAAACCAAACTAAAACTAAATACCCAGATAAGATATCCGATAAAACAATCACCTTTCTTAAGACTAGTTAAATCCAAACACGAATTAGCAACCAAAATTAGATCCAAACACAATGCCAAACAAACAAAGCTCAATATTCATGAACAAAATAATAAAAAACAAATCAAACTAAAAACTAAATACCCAGATAAGATATCAAATAAAGTAATCACCTTTTTGGAAGAATAATTAAAAGCAAAATTAGATCCAAACACAATGCCTAACAAACAAAGATCACAGAAGCTCAATATACATAAGCAAATTAATGAAAAACAAAAATAAAACTAAAACTAAATACCCAGATAAGATATCAGATCAAGTAATCACCTTTATTGAATAATATATTAATGGTAATTCTTTTTAAATAGAATTATGTATCAGATCTACAATGAGAGAAATATAAACAAAAGAGAGAAGTAGAAAATGTGTTGGATCAAACAACTACCGGGTAATGCGGGGTTCCACACTATCTCACCGCGTTTATATCTCCTCCTCTCTCTCTCTCTCTCTCTATATATATATATATATATGTATATATCTATATACATTTATATGTATGTAAAGACTAAAGTGTATTTATATGTATACATCATTTAAGGTTAAAGTGCAAATAACCCCCAGAACTATGTGTATTTTGCAAATATTTATTGGTATATATTTGCACTTTAAACTAACTACGTTTTGCGTTTAACTTAAAAGGTTATAAGATTGATTGTGTTCGTTGGTACGTTTTGGAAATTTGTTCGTTTGATACATGTATTTTACGATAACCAATATCTCGATCACTTTTTCGAGAAATACGATGCATATAAGTCATACAAGTAAAGAGATTTATTCATTGATAAGCTATGAAAACTTCTAATTAACCCTTCTAAAATGCAATTAGTGGTATGCAGTTAATCTTACTTCTAAAGAGCATAACTTTGTGTTTGTTGATACGTTTTGATTATTTATTCTTTTGATATATGTGCTCGTTAGTAACCCTAAAAACTATGGAATTTGAAAATAACTCCATAAACTTGCTAATTGCAATTAACCCCCATAAGCAATTTTAAAAAGGCATAGTTTTGTGTTTGTAGAAATGTTTCGTAATTTTTATATATTTTATTTGTCAATATTAATAACCCCATGAACTGTGGGAACTTGTAAATAATCCACACAAACTAGCTACATGTTGCAGTTAACTCCATATAGTCAATTCTCTTTGCATATTTGTTCTTTTGATATGTGTAAGTATATATGTAAGCAATCGAGTCGTTAGCAAAAATAGTATGCATGTATAATTTATACTTTTTGCTTGCGGATTATCGATCATAACAAGGCATATACAACAGAAAATTAATTTTCCAAAATAATAGCAATACACAAACGTATCCCCTTCTCAAACTTCTCATGTTTTTTTTTCTTTTTGCAAAACATAAATAGCTTGCGGGGGAATCTTAAAGTTAATCAGAGTTATTTACAAATTATTCATAGTTTTTGGGGGTTATTCGTAATTTACTATCCTTAAATGAAGAACGCAAACAAAATGAAGGCTCTCTTGCTTTGTGTGCATTGCTTCATCTTGAAACGTATGAGAAATGGTCCAAATTTTTGATTTGGCTAATTCTTAAAGTAAATAATATTAATTACTACTTATTTAACATAAACTTTTTGACATAAACTATCGTAGTGTTTACATTAAGAAGTCTATGTCAATAGCTATCAAATTAGCTTCTTTCAGAATTTTTGATTTGACATAGTATCAATAGTGTAATACAACAATATTTTGACATCAATATGTAAATAATATTGATAGCTATAAGAGGGAGAGGGACCTCTAGGCTCTAGGACCAATAAATGATAACAAGAAGTTAGATGACCGAAATTATATAGACCAAAATTAAGAAAGTAGTTGGCATCATTTAGTGTATTGACCAGTATTCGATGCCATATTAATTACTCCTGCTTTTCTCCTTGTTTTAATTACAAAATACATTAAGTGGATATCCACGTTTATGCTGCCATTGAGTCATACTTATGACCATTTAGATTAAAAAAATAAGAGATACATGATACATTTTTAATAATTAATTTAATTTTTTAATTTTTATTATATACTAAATAAATTATTATTTAATAAATTAAAAACAAATTTTACAACACAATAAAAACTAAAATAAAAATATAGAACCATAGTGGATATTATCCTAAATTTAATTATTAATCAAAATTTGAAAAAAAATAACAATTGAATATTTATTTTTGAAAACAGAATTTTGTCCCGTTCAATTGATTGACTGCACACAAAAAAAACTCATTAACATATTTGTACCATGTTATATAATAGCTTTACTCATTAAATATAGATTGCATTAGTAATTATTTAAAGAAGCTAATTTGATTATAAATAGTGGTATATTTATTTTAAAAAATTATGAATGACAATATTAATTGAGTTATTATTCCAAAACTCGATTTTTGTATTGCTTATATAGTTTATTATGATAACATTTATTGATTTTTTTAGGAAATTTAATTTTAGTACATGTTTGTCATTTAATTGGTACCAAATAATAACTCAATTAATTTCGTCATTAAGACAAAAAAAAATCAAATTATATATACCACTATTTAGAATCAAATTAAATTCTTTAAATAACTACTTACATGTACTATAATTAATGCAAATCTATTTTAGAACTAATTTTATGAATTTAGAAAACATACAGCACTTTATGACACTCTAATGATAAATGATGCACCAAAAATTGATTTTTGATAAGATTTTAATCCAAGTTACCATAATAAACTTTATAAACATACCAAATTTGAGCTCCGGAAATAATGACTCATCAATTAGTATTATCATTATGATGATAATTCAAAAAAATTGCACCACTCCTTATCAAAATTGAATATAAAATCATGACAATGCCCACTCTTATGCATACTCTACATATTGCACCCTCTTCTCCCACATCTTTTAAAATAACAAACATTTCTCACATTCTTCTACCGTGCGACGGCGGTGTTGGTAGTGTTATTTCTAGGCGAGATGAATTTAAACGAAGCGGCAACGTGTGACCCGAAACTGCTATTGTTAGCATGTTGTAGGATGCCATGGATATTTCCACCCAAAAAATGTTGTGTTACGTTGCGCCAAGAAGTCCCTTGCTTGTGTACTTACTACCATATTTCTATGCTGAAACCATATTTTGACAGTCCTTTTGCATAGCTGGTTATACTTGGTCGTGTAGATTTACCCCATAAATGCTAGATTTACGTTAACCAAAGAAAGATGATATTTATATATTGTGTTATTATTGATAAAAATATATTGTGTTATAAAAAAATTGGTAAATTTTGTATTGGTATCTTATCTACAACATAATTAAGGATTAGTTCATGAAACTGAAACCAATTAAGGATTGGTCCAATTCTCATAACTAACCAATAAAAATGTAAAAAATAAGAAAAATTAAAAAAATTCCAGAAAATAAAAATTAAAAAATTAAAAAAATCCAAAAAAAAATTAAAAAAGGCAAAACCCCGAAAAAACACGAATAAAATTTTAAAAATCCCCCAAAAAAAATAAAAAATCCCAAAAAATCTAAATCAACAAAAATCCAAAAACGCAAAAAAAAAACATTAAGAGTCAGCTTAATTCATATTAAAAATAGTTTGAGTGTCTTTAAAAACAGTCTGAGTCATTTTAAAAACAATATAAGTCGATTTAAGCCATTTTAAAAAACAGTCTGGATCGATTTAAGTCATTTTAAAAACAGTCTGAGTCGTTTTAAGTCATTTTAAAAACAGTATGAGTCGATTCAAGTCATTTTAAAAAACAGTATGAGTCGATTCAAGTCATTTTAAAAAACAGTCTGAGTCGATTTAAGTCATTTTAAAAACAGTATGAGTCGATTTAAGTCATTTTAAAAACAGTCCGAGTCGTTTTAAGTTATTTTAAAAACAATCTAAGTCGTTTTAAATCATTTTTAAGTCATATAAAGTCATTTTGAGTCATTTGAAAACAATTACAAGTTATTTTAAAAAATTTAACATTGTTTGGACTTTCCGACTTTTTCCGACTTTTTTGAACGTTTTTTTTCATTTTTTTGTGATTTTGGATTTTTCTTAGTTTTTTTTTGTTTTTTTTTACTATTTTTTGGGTTTTTTTCGAGTTTCCGACTTTTTTGAACGTTTTTTCATTTTTTTTTTGTGATTTTGGTTTTTTGGATTTTTCTTGGTATTTTTACCAATTTTTCGGGGGTTTTTCGGGTTCCCGACTTTTTTAAAAGTTTTTTTTGGTTTTTTTCCATTTTATTTTTTAGTTTTTGAGTTTTTTCTATTTTTTTTATTTTTTTTATTGGATAATTAAATGGGTGTAATTCTTAATTAGTTTTAGAAATAATTAGTTTTAGCCATTTCTTCCTTGCTATGTTTTCATACAAATGCGTTAGCACTCTGTATAGATACATTTATTAACTCAAAGTTAATGTAAGACATCAATTGTATAACCGGCTTTATGCAACGCATATCACATAATCAAATTTTACAACATATTAATGTTGAATCATAAGAAAGAAGAAGTGCAGCAAATAGATGTAGAGCATACAAATATAGTGGGTCATTCATAACATAAAGTCACATATTATTACTTTTAAAATATCACATCATATTAAAACTCATGTATCTCACCATCAAAATATCTCCTAATGATAATAATGTATAACTCTTTGTAAATCAAGAACTCGATCATTATCTAGATAATATGGTATAATATAATCTAACACACGTCAAAATACAAACCAACAGGAAAAACATGTAAAAAGAAAATATCTCGAATCTATGAAACGTTTTGCTGCCATTGCACGTCAAAATACAAACCAACAGGAAAAACATGTAAAAAGAAAATATCTCAAATCTATGAAACGTTTTGCTGCCATGTCACGCAATGCCTACATAAAAACAGGGGTTTATTATTCTGTAATTTCTTTTAAATTATGGTTAATTTTTCGTTTCATTACCACAAACTATGAACTTTTGTTTTTTTGGTATAGTAAATTTACGGGTTTTTTTAACGGTGGTTGATGACGGCGGTGTGATGCGGGCGATGAGGAGTGTATCTAATTATTTATCTATACATGTTCAACAACGGCTCAACAACGCCTCTAGTACCCAATTTTACAACTATAAAATTGTGACTTCCAAATATTAAGGGTATCATATTTTTCTATGTAGTATATTAAAATTCATAATTACTCCTATTATTTTTAAGGTTAAAAAATGTTATGCATTACAAAACAATCATATATTTCCCATAAACTGCATAGCATCAAGACAAAATTCTACCGCCTCCCACTTTTTAATGAGTTTTTTTAAATTTGTGCATTGACTAATCTATTCGTTACATACTAACAAAATTATAATTTCAGTTTAAGTTACATGTAGTGATTTTCTTTTTATTTATTCATTTAATTTTTTTCTTGTCTCAACAATTCAGTTTTATGTTCGGTTTGTTTTGTACCATAATTTTTGGTGTGAAAATTTTAATCACGTAAAAATAAACAAAGTAATGATGCAAATATTCAAACACTTATCGACTGTAAACAGAACGTGAACTCTTAGAATAAATATATGAATATTATTTTTAAAGTGATGTTAATATATACATGTGTTATATTTGTGTGTATATGTATATATGAATGTATATGTTTGTATTTATGTATATATGTATATTGTATACATGTTTATGTTTGTATGCATATGTAAGTATTAATGTATATGTTTACGTATGTGTATATCCGTGTAAAAAATAATAATTAAACATGAGTGTTTTGCTAAAACACAATTTTTCATCAAAAATATTAACGGAACGTACTAATTTAAGGTATTTTGTATATCAAACACGTGGTTTGGTATACAAAATCACACAAATTCTATAGTTTTACAAAGCTAAAAAAAACTAAAATATCTATATCAAACGCTACATGTTAACAAAACTCATGTATATACAATTATTTTATTTTATTCTGATAAGTAAGTATATACCATTATTTAATAAACAAGATTTTCATCAAATTGGAAACAATATTTTAATAAAGGTTAAAAATAAATTATAACAATATGTCTTAAAACCATTATATAATAAACAATTTTTCCAGAAAAAAAATCTAAAACTTAGACACGAAATAATAGGAAGAAAAAAAGAAGTTTAGCTAAAAACATTTCAGAAACCTAATAAGTTAAGAAAAATTTCACATAAAAAGCAATTACTTTTTTAATTTAAAACCAGGCACTCAGAAATATCTCTCTCTCTCTTAAAGGTTAGCTACTTGTCTACTTTGCACTCTTATTCCTCCGTTCCCAATTAACTGCACTTTATGAAATTATGTCTAATTTTGACCGGATTATATCGTGTATCAAAATTGTCGAAATGAAAAATTTCAAACCTAAATCATATAATTTAATGTTTGAACTATATATGATTAACTTTTGAAATTTTTCATTCCGACAATTTTGATACAATTTATCGGCCGGTCAAAATTGCACTTACTTTTCATAGAGTATCATGCAGTTTTTTTTTATGAACTTTTCATCCATGTTTTTTTTTACTAATTCCCCTTAGATATGATTCAGTTTATTTTTGTCTTTATCTTTATTTTTTGTGCAAAATCTGTTCTTTTTCATGTTTGTGCTCTTTGTTTGATTTCAATTGTGATAGCCCTTTTTTCTAATTCCAATCTTTAATAAAATAAAGCTAAAGTCTTTATGAAGTTTAGGTTTAGGTCTTTTGGCTTGTTTGGTTGCAGCTTTTAAGTTCAGTATTTGCTTACAAATTGATTGACAATTGGTTGGTCAGCTAAAAATCTGAGCTTTTTTTTTTTGTTTCTTGACCTTAAAAAATTTAAGCTTTTATTTTGGTTTTTATTTTTATCAGTCTTGAAAAATTAATCCAGCCTTTTTGCATAAAATTTGCAGCCAAAAGATCCCTAGATAAAGTTAAGTTTATCAACAGATTAAATTAAGGATTTTTTTGTTTCAGCTTTATATTCTGACTTTTGCTTATAATAAGTTGTACTTTATTTGGGGGTCAGTTTAAAAGCTGAGATTTTTTGAATTTCTAGTCTGAAGACCTTGTTTGGTTGTAGCTTTTAAGCTAGACTTGTTGCTATTTGCATGAGCAGGAGATCATACTTACTTGACTAGAAAGGTGATATCTTCTGGTCTTTTGCCTTAGAAGTTAAAACTCTAAATACTTTAAAGCTGGATGAACCCAATTTTTTTGAAATTCAAGTAAACCAGCTTATTTGCTCAGAAGCTACAGCCAAGACCCTCAAAAGCTAGGAAAATTTAGTTGGATGAACTATTTTCTTCTCTGCATCAATAAGTCAGTTTGTTTCGTTTGAAATCTATAGCCAAGCAAGCCCCTATTGAACAAAGAAATTTGATAGGAACCAAATGGCCCCTTGTATTAGGTATTTTGGTGTGTGTGTTTGAGCACCAACCTTTTTAGCTTAAAAAAAGGGGTTACAGTGGATATTAATGAGCAAATATATCTAAATGGAACCAAATGTAACTTAATATTATGTATATGGGGGTTTAAGTCGGTGTTCACGTGCTATTTTCGAAACTAAAGAAAGGTTGCAGTTGATTTTATAAAGAAAATATTCACAACACTATTGTTTGCAGTCTCTTGTCTGTTCTTTTTATATGGATTAACTACCAGGCCTTCTATACGTTTGACCACTTTTTTCTTAGATCTGATTCAATTCAGGAAAATCATTTTTGTGTTTGTTCTTTTCGAACTTGGTTGATTCTAATTGCGCCTCCTTTTTGTTTCCCCCATGATTGTAACTCTTTATTCATGTTATATATCTTTAATTAATTAAGTTTCAGTCTTTATCAGTATCAGGTTTGATGAGTATATATTTTGGTCTTATTTGGGAACACTGCTTTTATAGGTTTGTTAGCCTTCAGTCTGGAATCCCAAAATGTTGTTCGATCTTACTGCTGTCAAAAGTAGAAAAATTATAGTATTTCTTAGAAATATAATGTTGATGTGTTTTACCTCTGCTTTCACCACGCCCAGATTCTACCAAACGCTTCGATAGTAGTTGTAGCTCCTACTGAGAAGTACCATTTTTCACATCTATCAAAGTTATTTTTGCTGGTAATATGGTTCAAGCAACAACAAACCCAACACATTCTGCTGTTAGGTGAGTGTTTGAGCACTCTATTTGAATTAGGGTTGAAGCTGTATATAACAGGCAAAGTCGGTGTTTCGACACATTTAGTGAGCCAATGTATTACATATCTATTGTTTGGGTGGTGGTTTTGATATTTTTTTTGAGACAAGGAACTTGAATTTGTATTTGTATTTGTATTTGCTTACCAGAAGTCAGATGATTTTTGGGCCAATAAATGTTTTTTTCCTCCTCTTGTCATTGATTGAAAGTACAGAAACTCCACACGGGTTGGTATGAATGGGATTTACGGCTTAATTAACAGGGAACTAAAAGTGGGGTTGAGGTTCACTTTGTAATGGTTAACTTAAAGTAAATTTCTTTTTGGGTCATATTCATTTTTTCTCCTTTTCCTTTTAAAAAAGAAGAAGAATATTTCTACGTACGAACTCATACAGATTGTTGTCACAATTTCTTGGCTTCGAGAATTAAAATGCCACGACATTGGTAGAATGTAACATGAATGTGGCCTTAGGTACTTGAAACAAATTGGTGAAACTTTTATTGTTTCATCTTATCATTTTGCTTCCCAAAATATAGGCTCATATTGAGTTTAAATTTTGCAGGACGGATATTTGAGTTCCAATATCTAACCCGAATAGGTGGAAGCCATAAGAATATACGGCAACTTAAAAGAAATTACAAATTTTTGCCAATGGCACTGGTGGTAATTTGTGGCCAACCTTGTAGTGGAAAGTCTACGGCTGCACAATGTTTATCAGATGCACTCAAAGCTTCAGATCCAAATTCAACGGTAAGGATCATTGACGAAACATCATTTCATCTCAACCGTAACCAAAGCTATGCCGATATGCCCTCAGAGAAGAATCTAAGAGGGGTTCTAAGATCCGAGGTAGATCGATCCTTGTCTAAAGAGAACATTGTCATAGTCGATTCGTTAAACAGCATAAAGGGCTATCGATACGAACTATGGTGTTTGGCTCGCGCCGTAGGAACAAGATATTGCGTCCTTTTTTGCGATGTTGAGGAAAATAATTGCCGAAAATGGAATGAAGAACGTCAAGAGAAAGCTGAAGGTTCGTACAATGACAAAATTTTCGAAGATTTGGTGAGAAGATTTGAGAGACCTGATCAGAGGAACCGATGGGATTCGCCTCTATTCGAATTCTTCCCATCTAGAGAAAAGATAGAAAATTCTTCACCTGTAATTTTAGAAGCCGTTTCATACATAACAAAAAAAGTCGATACGAAAACAAGAGATGTAAAAGTGTTGAAACCCACGATCGCTACACAAACGAATCAATTTTCAAAAGCGAATTCTCTTTATGAAATGGATAGAGCGACCCAAGAAGTGATAAGTGCTATTGTTGAAGCACAATCATTGGCTATGAGAGGGGGTACAAACGGAATTCGCATTGGACATGGGTTGCCAAATATCGATATAACGAGAAATGTTGGATTACCGGAGCTTCGTGGGCTAAGACGGACTTTTATAAAATTAACAGGGCAATCGAGCTTGAGTGGGCCCCCGCCACCATCAGATGCAGAGAGTGCTAAGAGGATGTTTGTAGATTACTTGAATAGAGAGTTGGGATCAGCTTGAGACGCTAGAGGGATTTAGCTATTTGGCTTAATAGCCATACTCCAATACTACATTTGATCGGTCAGCTCAAAAGTTGATCTTTTTGGTTTTCTGGTCTTAAAAGTTAAAAGTGTAACAGAACCACCTTTTTCAGCTCAGGGAATGCTCTTTTAGCTTTAAAGGCAGCCAAATAAGCTCAACGCTTGAGTCAAAGTTTTAGGCGAGTTTGGTATGGTTATTCAGCTTGTATTTTGTTTGTTTTGCTTCTATGATTTGAATTGATGACATTGTAATTTATGGGAAAGACGTTTATAACATTTTTGCTGACAACAGCGGAATTGGATTTGCTTGTTTAGCTTAAAGGATGAAATGTTTTCTTTTTTTGATCAGTAAAAGTTATAAGTTTTAATCTGAATTGCCTACATTTTTCCGCTTGAGCAAGGCTGCAGTCAGGCAGAGCCCAAAGCTTAAGCTAAAGTTTAGATACCAGAGCGAAGCAGTTCGTTCAATGTTTTCGGTTTCTAAGCAGCGTCAAGTATGCTTGCCTCGCTAAACCCATACTGGTTTGTACTTTCGAAGATGGGTAGTTTAAAAGAAACCATCGCCTTATTTTTCTTTGAAAAAAAGAAGTTTGAACGAAACTGCTATTGTGATAGCCTGCTGAATAATTTTTTGTTTGAATCAAGGTACTTTTCTGATATCCCCTTGAATAGGCAGGCAGAGGCAAGACGCCCTTTGGAAAAAATATTTAATCTTGTAAATGATTTTTTGTAATAAAAAGGGGCTTCCAGGTCTTACCAAGAGTCGCAAATAAACTCAGATCAACACCTATAGAATGTCCGGCATTCCTTGTAAAAGAGGGAGACGGTGACGAAATAAGTTATAGTCTAAACCTTCAACTATCGGTTTACTTGAACCTCGAAGAATGCTGGTGATTGCGTTGATCGGTGCTGGGGAAAATTCCCGGAAATCCGACCCGACCTGGGTCCCAATCCGAAAATTCCCGACCTGAAACAGTCCCGACCCGAAGACGTCGGGTTTTCTTCCGACCCGACAGACTTCGGGACGGGGTGATGATTTTGACTTTCCTCGGGTGTCCCGACCCGACCCGAATTTTAAAGAAAATATAATTTTATATTATATATATATATATATATATATATATATAATATGAGTATATTACATGGATTAATGTGAACTACTTCCTCTGTTTTTAAACAAATGTCCCTTACGAAAATACATGCAATTTTGATCGACATATTTTTCATATCTAGATTATCGAAAAAAACACTTCCAAAAGTTAATCACGTGGTTCATGATTAGAACTATATGATAAATTTTCAATTTCTTCATTTTGAAAATTTTGATATAAAAAATTTGATGGTCAAAATTGTACATGTTTTCGTATGATACATTTGCTTAGTAACATAGTGATTATTAATTAAACACACTGATATACGAAATAAACCCTTCAGTTCCCTATACCGCTTTATCTCATCCACCTTATGTCTCTCTCTCCCTTCCCTAGTAGTGTAGAGATAAAGTTACATGCTACTTCATATTTGTTTTGTTTACTCCGATCAATGGATGTACTCCACCTCCCTCATCGGGCTCAACCATCCAAACGCTAAGTTTTAATCACTTTTACTAAATATAGACATACCGTCACAGCGTGTTGATAATTATACATCTCGTGCTAATTTTTCTATCGAAGCAAGTGAAGACAACGGTTTATATCATTGTAATTTTCTTTTATTGCGAGTGTGAACTAATGAAACTTTTAAATTATGAGATTATTCTATCTCTTTAATTATTTTGTGAGGTTGGGACCATTTTTTTTTTTTTTTTTGTGGTTTGATGATGAGTCGTATTTTATGATTTTGGGACATTTTGACTTATAAGACAATGTGGTTATGACCTTTTTTAGTCTTTCATGTCTCGTTTTGTCTACAATTTCATTAACTGTATGTTGTAGTTGTTATTAATATTTAGATCATATTTTAGTATGTAACCAAAAAATTCGACCTGTATTCAAGTCGGGATAATCGGGACCCAACCCTACGGGATCCAAAATAGTCGGGTCCTGACTTTTGTTTGGTCGGGATTTTTTTTTCACTTTTAAAAGTAATCGGATCGAGATGCAGATTAAGTGTCTACGGGTCAGGTCCCGACCATAATCCATCCCCGACGGTTGCTGGTTCGGTGAATTTAACATTTAATCGTTCATAAATTTGTCTGCAATAAAAGAAGGCGGTAATGTAGTTGAATTTATAAAAATGATTTTGGTCACACATTTTTCCTACCTAAAAAATCAACTCACATTATATGTCATATCCAGCTCATCAAAAGTTTTGATTTTTATTAATATTAGATTTAACAATTTTTTTTTTAATTAATATTTAAATTTATGGTAGATTTTTATTTGAGTTTTTAGTAGTTTGTATTTTTAGATTTAACAAAAAAAAATTAATTAATATTTAAATTTAAGATAAGCTCAACTAATGTTTTAGTATATTTATATTTGAGTTTTTAGTAGGTTGAGTTTTTATTACGTGACGTGACTTGTAATAGAAACACAAGTTTATCTTCTAATTTTTTTTTATTCAAACGTTAATGTCAAAATTTGAGCACAAGTTTTTTAATAGGAACACAAATAAACGATATGTATAAATGAATAACTAGAATGATTAATATATTAATTAGTGTTGAGAATGATATGACTCTTTTTTCTTAGCGGTAGTATTATTTTTTAAACACGTGTTTAAAAAAAATAGAATTATTCCATATTATCGGATATATTTTTTAAATAAATTAGGTGGGTTGGTATAACATCATTCTTTAAAAAGTTTGAACTATCACTTTTGAGTTCCTTTTTCACCAATTCCTTCAATCAAGGCTTTAAATGAAGCAAGAAAGTAAACACTTCGTTAATAATAGACCCTTTATTAGTTGGAATAATGGTTTCCCATAGTTATTCTGGGGGCAATGCCAAAAAAATGATAAACAAGGTCCAATATTCCAAAACAAAGTGGTTATTCCACACTTTGGTGTGATACTCGTAGTTTTAATAGAAATACTAATATCACCTCAGTGTTAAGAAAATGGAGTTTTAGTTCCCAAATATGAAATATATATATGCTGATGATATCAGCTGTAAAGAACTGATTAGCCACTACTTAAAGTTTGATTAATATTTTTTGTGGAGTGAGTGAACTCTTCTGGCAAGTTTGTGAATTAAAACCACTTATTAAATCACACACTTAATGGCGCCGAATCGAGTTTGATTGGGTTCATTTTTCAGTTTAGTATTTCATAACCAAAACGTAGCAAAAAATGTTGTTATATAACTCGAACTCAGTATATGATATACTTAAAAATGAACCGAAACTAGAAAAGCGAATCCAAACAAAGAACAAAAGAAAGTGAATTTTTTCCATAAATCAATAAATTAGTGAAAATCGGCATAATCTTGGAAATCATCAAACTAATCTAACCAAATCGATTCCAATCCTTATTTTCTCACTGCACCATATCGAACCATAGAAAACTAAATTATTCCCACCAGCTCAATTGAATCGCATAAACCCCAAGTCAACTCCAATTATAACAAATAAATAAATAAAAAACTCCATCACCTTCTCAAAATTTGGATTCCATTACATGTTGAACAAAAACTAAATGAACCAAATAGAACTATCACTAAAACTACAGTTAAACCTCGATAAAGTAGTATTTGATAAACTAATAAAGTCGCTAATATAATAATTTATTCCGGCTCCGAGTTGGGCCAATGGAGTAAACTAATATTCTCGTTAAATACAGCCAAAAAAATAAATAAAGTAATAATTATTAAATTTCATAATATATATATATATATATATATATATATATATATATATATATATATATATAATGTAGACCAAAATATTCAATCAATCAACAATACTATCACAATAATTATTTTATTTTAAAATATGTATCTATAGTTGATTGTTTTTTTTCCACTTAAACCAAAATGAAACTCATCCTTGACTTTTTGTAAATCTCGTATAATTTCCGGAATATTTTGCTCGTGGTGGAGCAAGTAGTTGCTTAAGGTGAGTATTGCTTGAAATGTCTCGTTTAACGACACATTTGGGATTACGCTACTATCATCTGGTTCCGGATCATTTTCATCATCATTGTTAATTACCGATTGAATAATTTATTCGTATGTAAGTGATTTCAAAACTGTATCATTTTCGTTAGAATAATTCAAAATACGTTAACATCATCACATTTGTATATGATAAATTAGAAATGACATAATATAATACTTGAATATATTCATCTAAAATAATAAATATTCATTTATCTATAAATGAATAAAACAATTTTGTCAGATGGCAACTATTATTTGAAAGAGGTTTAACTGTATCGGAATGTAAATTAACCCAAGAAACAAATTTACCGGTAATATACATACACCCATATATATATATATATATATATACACACACACACACATACAGTGGAGTATATATTTATGGTTTTACTCTCTCTCTCTCTCTCTCTTATAAATATATAAATACGTGAATATCACAGCTAGGCAGTGTTTTGTAAGCTTCTACACTCAACGGCTATTGTCTTCTACTTGTCTCTCAGATCTTAAATTAAATATCACTCTCACTATACACTAAATCCCACTTTAAAAAAAGGTACATTTAAGTGATTTTTTTGTTGAATTTTGAGGTTCTTTTACTGATCCATTGTTAGCAGCTGAGTCAACTAGTATAAATCTGAATTGGGTTTCATTACTATGTTTCTTATTATTTCTTATTCACTAAGTAGTGTAATTTTAAGTAATGGTTTCTGATTATGCATATTCCTTAACCCTAGTTACCTATTTATCCCCAAATTTTATGGTTTCTGATTATGAACACAGTTCTCATTTTCTCTGTTTAAATGTGAAAATTCAGTAAAAAAGTGTTTTCTATTGATTGAGATTTGAATTGTTTAGTGTGAAAGAAGTGAATTTTGGGTTGAATTTTGAGGTTTTTTACTGATTAAATGCTAGGAACTGAATCAACTAGTCTAAATCCAAACTGGGTTTTATTACTATGTTTTTGTTTTTGTTTTATTCAGTAAGTAGTGTAATTTTTAAGTAATTATATATCTGTATGTGTGTGTTTGTGTATATGCCCTAACCCTGGTTTCCCCCCATCTATTATGGATCTAAACAATGAACAGATTCCTCATTTTATCTGTTTTTAGGTGAAATTCAGGAAAAAAGGGTTTTCTACTGATTGAGGTTTGATTTGTTTAGTGTGAAAGAAGTGATTTTTGGGTTGAATATTGAGGTTTTTTACTGATCCATTGTGAAGAACTGAATCAACTAGTCTAAATCTGAATTGGGTTTTATTACTATGTTTCTTAATTTCTTTTATTCAGTAATTGGGTTTTCTTACTAAGTAGTGTAATTTTAAGTTGTTATATATGCCTATGTGTGTTTTTATGTATATGCCCTAATTCTAGTCACCCAATTTTTGCCATCTTATATGGATCCAGAATATGAAAAGATTCCTCGTTTTATATGTTTTTAGGTGAAAATTCAGGAAAAAAGTGTTTTCTACTGGTTGAGAATTGATTTGTTTAGTGTGAATTGGGTTAAATATTGGTGTTTTTTCTTGATCCAGGAATAAGCTATTAAACATCTGAATTGGGTTTAAATTCTATGTTTCACATTTTTTCCCCAGTATATAGTGTGATTTTAAGTAATTATGTGTGTGTGTGAGTGTGTGTTTATGTATGTATATGTATGTGGATAAGTGCCCATTTATGCATATGGATAAGGTCCCTAAACCATAGTTACCCAAGTTTCCCCATCTTTTATGGATCCAGATTATGAAAAGATTCCTCATTTTATCTGTTTTTAGGTGAAAATTAAGGAAAAGAGTGTGTTCTACAGTTCTACTGATTGAGATTTGATTTGTTTACTGTGGAAAAAAGTGAATTTTGAGTTATATGTTAGTGTTTTTTATATACTGATAATAGGCAGTGAATCAGCTATCCTAAAAATAAAATGGTTATATCGGTCATCATTTTATCTGTTAATCCACCCGAAATTAATCTATTTTGATTAAGATTTTGGTGGAACTAGTGAATTTTGCTCAACATTGGTTTTTTTTTTTAATTAACCTTTTTGAATCTTGTTTATATGAACTGGGTATTATTTATATAATTCCCAGAATTGTATTCAACAAATATGTTGCGGTATTTTAGTCAACTATGGTACTGTAAGTCACCAAAGATATAAAATTATGATCTCAGTCCTTGCTTTATCTATTTTTAGGTGATTCCCAAGACATTCACTTTGAAGGTTGATCTGCAGCTGTTGCATAGTTACCACTTACCCTATTGATTGATATTCAACGACTTAGTTTTATAAGAATTGAAGACTTGGGTTCATTATCGTTTTTTTTTTTTTTTTTGGATTGGCCAATAATCGAGTGATCGAGATCTGATTATTGGGTCGTGAAAAGTGAATATTAATGTATTCTTCGAATTGAACCAATTATATACTTTTGAGATCTGATTTGTTGATTGCGAAAGAAGTAAATTTATGATTTATTGCTGGTATTGTTTGGACTGATCCATTACTAGGCGTTGACTCATCACCCCTTGTGATCTAAAGTGGGAATTGTTTCTGTAGTCACCAATGATGTAATTTTAACTAATTACGCCACTAAAAAGATATCATCTTGACAGACTCTTCCGATTACAACCCTCATAGTCAGAAATTGTGTTTCATGTCCTGATCATTTATAGTGTGGTTTGGCCTCTCCCTACAGTTAGAAGATTAGCAAGTGGGGTATTCATAAAATAGCAACAATTAGAGGTATTGGGATATGAGGAGTCCTTTATTGAATAAATTTTACATGGCATTGGGTCCAAAACCTCCACGCAACTGGTTATTCTTGTTTCTTGTTAGCATCCTTATAGTGATCGCATTGTTAGGATCCTCTTCTTCTAGCTCCTATGAACCCATATCTACAACTATAAAACCCGATATATACACGAATTACAGAAGATCAAAGGAACAAGCGGCTAGTGATTACTTTGAGCTGAGGTCTTTATCATTAGGTGATACTCATCAAAGGGAGTTCAGTCTTTGTGGTAGAGAGAGAGAGAACTACGTGCCATGTTATAATGTGACCGCAAACTTCTTGTTAGGGAGATTTAAAGATGGAGAGGAATACGATAGGCATTGTGAAGTATCTCGAGAACAAGAAAAGTGTTTAGTTCGTACTCCGAGAGATTATAAAACCCCTATTAGATGGCCGATCGGTAAAGATGTGATTTGGAGTGGGAATGTGAAGATTAGCAAAGACCAGTTCCTTTCTTCTGGAAGTATGACCAAAAGGTAATTTATATCAATATAAGTTAATTTTATACTCTCTCGGTTCTTTCTAGTATTACGAAGTGCCCTGAAATGAGTGATCACTAAAACAGGTTATCCTATAATTCATGATAAAATTAAGTTGTCGTCAAAGCCATTTTGACTCTTGAGGGTACTTTTGTAATCTTCAAGGTGTAGTGAATCTGGTTCATAAAAAGTTGAATTACGCTAGGAATTTCACTTATACGGAAAGGACGAAGTATTTATTGAAACTTTGTGTATATATTTCCTTTCTCTTTTGTCATGCATCATTTTACTACCCTGTTGTACTTTTACGTGCTCAGAGGCTCTACTTTAGCAGTCTGTCTTGTGCCGCATTATTTTAGGTTGATCCAAATTAATTAATCACAACAATGAAAATTGTAGGTTAATGCTGCTAGAAGAGAATCAGATAGCTTTTCATTCTGAGGACGGGTTGATCTACGATGGTGTCAAAGATTACTCTCACCAAATAGCGGAGATGATAGGGTTGGGTAGTGACTCTGAATTTGTTCAAGCTGGTGTAAGTATAGGGACATGACTTGGTTTAGCATTTTGACTTGGATCACCTCAGACTTAAGTCAAATATTATTGATTGTCAACTTTGAAAATTTTGTACACTCTCTTTCCAACATTATTAATTCGGTAACGGATCTATGGTGCTTTTTCTTCCAAGTTAGCTACTTCCCTCGGTTTATTTAGACGAGAATTAGTGTGTACCTTTTTAAGGGCAAAATATTAGTAGTGTACAGAAATATTTCCTTCTTTTCAGCACTTTGTACACTAATCTATTCATTTTAAACGATTTCTATACCATTCTAACAAAATGAGTGGGGAGATTTAGTAAAATCGTATTTTCATCTCATTTCCATGACCAGTTTCAACTTTTAAGTGAAATGACTCTGATGACGGAAAACGCATAGATCAGGGACAAAATTAAGCATGTTGGATTAATTTTTTAATTAAAGAGGATCAAAAGCTATCACACCTACCCCTTAATAAGACTCGAACTAAGCACCTCCTCGTTTGAGAGTGCGGGTTCCGGCTCATGCCTATTGGGTTAGTATGTTCGTAGGATAATGTACATCTAAATAGGGAAAAGCTCCTCTGTAGTATGTTACTATACAGAACTGCAATTAATCTTTAAAAAAGTCAGTAATGGTCTCTTACTTCTACTTTATTCCATTTGGCTCAAAAACCAGGTGCATAATGTGTTAGATATTGGCTGTGGGTTTGGTAGTTTTGGGGCTCATTTGCTTTCCATGAATTTAATGGCGGTTTGTATCGCGCCATATGAAGTAACGGGTAGCCAAGTGCAGTTGGTTCTTGAGAGAGGTCTTCCGGCTATGATTGGGAACTTTATTTCTAGACAGCTTCCTTATCCATCTTTGTCATATGCCATGGTTCACTGTGCTCAATGTGGTATTTTGTGGGACCAAAAAGGTATATTTCAAGCTTGCTTTTAGTCTATGTCCTGGGTATATAGTATAACTATCAATTTCTTCTAATGTTTAACTTAAACGTGTGACCATTCCTACCAAAGAAAAAACTACTCTTTGTTCGACTGCACCAGTGGTAGTCGTCTAATTCACTACCAGAAACGACTTTACATGGCATTTTCACGAGAAGGAAAAACCAGGATTCGATTTAGGTTCCTGGAAGCGGACATTTAAAATTAACTATAAGTATAAGTTCCTTGCATTCAATAGAATTTGACCTTTCATTCTTTTGATGGAAAATGGGTTGAAGCCTTTTTTTTTTTCCATCTAAACTGGTCAATAGAAAATTTGAATGGTTGCACTAAGTTTTTATGAAAACTTTTCATTTAATCTAAAATGAAAACGCTGAGTTATTTTTGTTGTATACTCTTTCAACTTGTTGTGAATATGTCAGGAAACGCTGTAACTTAGTTTCAAGCATGTTCAGTTATTGCTATTTGAACAAAACTCAGTGAAAGCTGAAATCAAAATGATTTTGATTGATTTCTGGAATTTTGTTGGTCATCCACTTGATTGAACCAGTAAGAGTTGAGCAGTGTCATGTTTTAGTTTGGGGTGAAATCATAGCCGAAAGCGAATCAAATAAAAAATATTGTTGCTTTTAATTATTTAAACCTAACGCTTAGATTCGGTACATAATAACTGCAAAAAATTTGCCTAAAAAAATTGATATCATTTCTCTCTCTATCATTCTTTGGATCAGATGGGATGTTTCTCTTTGAAGTTGACCGGGTACTGATACCTGGAGGTTACTTTGTATTGACCTCGCCGACAACTCAGGTTCATGGAAATTCATTGAGTTCAACAAGAGGTAGTATGGTGAACCCTATTGAAGATTTCACCAAAAAACTCTGTTGGAATCTTTTGGCTCAACAAGATGAAACTTTTATTTGGCAGAAAAGCGAGGATCCTTCTTGCCATGCATCTAGGTAAAAAAGCGTTGCAACATTCATTTCTCTCTTCAAAATTCCGGTTTTTTCGAATATAATAGATTTTTCATATGACTTTGATCTCAGCATTTTTCTGAGGAGGAAATTCCTGTTAAGTGACATTGTTGGTCGTATTTCTTGTATCCTTGTTTAAGTGCTATCGGGAACTTTTAAATCCCATTTAGTAGTACATGCTAGTTAATATGCATTTTCACAATATTAGTTATTGAAATGTATGCGCAATAAGAGTGATATCTGTCAATTTAACAGTACATCAAACAACAATAGGTTCATTGAAGTGAATGCCCATCTAAAGTACCACAAAATGGGATAATATATTTTTCTTTGTGACTTAAGTGGAAAACATGCCTTCTATTTGTTAGTTAAATAAGTAAAAAATTCTACTTTTTGTTTTGTTTTAATTCTATGTTTTGTTCAATTTCCTTTAGTTAATGTTCTAACGACTAACTGTGCTTTTTGAATGTTCTCTATCAGCAAGCGTAATGCTATACCTCTTTGTCAAGAATCTCAGGATGGTCAATCATACTATAAACCACTGGCTCGTTGTATAAGTGGCACCGCCAGCAAACAATGGATTTCTGTTCTCAACAGGTCTTCTCGTTCCCGTCCGAGTGCATCTCAACTTGAAGTTCATGGCACGTATTTTCTTAATATTTAACAGCAGTTTAAATTTTACCTTTCCTTATTCACTTCATATCTTCATATTAGCATTATTTGGAAAAGTAAACAGAGAAAAAATGGTCATAGAAGTATAATTAAGGGTTTTGTAGCATTTCTTAAAAATCTATTAAATTCTGGAGACATTTATTTGCTTAGATCTTATTACTACGACAACATGTGCTACTGAGTTCTTTGGAGCACCATATATTATGCTCAATAACAACTTGTGACATGAAATGAATTATGAACAAGAAATGAAGAATTTCCCGAAAATCAAAAGAATTTTTGTGTTTAGCCTTTTTGAGTATATATATTTAAAACAGATGTCTTACCCAAAAGAATGGGGAAAATATTAAACAGTTACAAAAAAAATATATTAAACAGTTGATTATAGATTTAATCTGTCCCTGGTGGTTTCAAGCAAATAGTGAGACAGAAAAAGTGTCACAAACACAATTAAGATTATTAAATCTGGCCATTTTTTGAAAGCTCTTGTAAATGTCTTATTGATTTATCTTTTGCCTCGCAGGAGTTCAACCAAATGACTTTTATGAAGATAGACAACATTGGAGATCATTATTGAATAACTATTGGTCTTTATTAACACCTTTGATTTTCTCTGATCACCCCAAAAGACCAGGAGATGAAGACCCATTACCACCTTATAACATGATACGTAATGTAATGGATATGAATGCCCATTATGGTGGTTTAAATGCAGCTTTTGTTGAAGCAAAAAAGTCAGTTTGGGTTATGAATGTTGTTCCTATTGAGACCCACAATCTCCTTCCTCTGATACTCGATCAAGGGTTTGCGGGTGTTTTGCATGATTGGTAAGTGACAACTTGATTTTATGGCAGAAAACTACAAATTCTAGCTTTGCCTGTTTGGTTGCATTTTTTTAAGAAAAAAAACTAGATTATTTTAGTTTGACAAAAAAAAAATGAGGACGTGAATGATACCAAGCCAGATTGAAAATTTTAGCCTTTTCAGGCCGCAGTACCATATAACTCAGCTTTTTAGCTGATCGACCAAAAGCAGTCCAACATTTAAGCCAAAACTAATTTATGACCTGAAAAGCTTCAAGCAAAAAGAGCCTGAAGCACCGAAACTCGTGTTTTCAAATTTTGGTAGGCCACCCCACACCCCCACACCCCCATCTAGATTCCAGTGGCAACCTTGGTTTTGCAAGTATATTTGACTATTATCATAAAGCTCATCTCAATTATTAACTTGGAAATTTCTCAGTTTTGAATTGGATGCTCCTGAGAAGTACCAATTGGGCAGGATATTATTAAACTATTTCACTAAACTATTGTTTAAAACAGGTGTGAACCGTTCCCCACATATCCTCGAACATATGACTTGCTCCATGCGAATGGGCTCCTATCTCATCTTGTGCTGCAACGTTGCAGCATATTGAACTTATTCTTGGAGATGGACCGCATTTTACGCCCTGAGGTAGTTCATATTCATTGTGGTCTGGAAAATGATGTTTACATTGATCTTTACACAAATTCTTTTACAAACTTGAGAGGTGGCAGTGGATTTATACCTATTGATTGACTAATCTTGTGTGGATCCTACTGCCACATCTTAAGTCTGTGTACATAGTAAGAGCACTCGCATCTCTCTTTACAAGCTTTCTATATAAATTTAGACATATAGCTCCTCATATAACGTTACACAGCCAAATTCTTGTATTATGCACATCGGTATATATAACAGCACAGTATAAAGTAGCAATTATTAAATAAATAGAAAATAAAAAAGTGATATAAAACTAAAATGTTCCAAATCTCATAGACTGGAAGTTAAGATCAATAGCAGATTTCGATTTATATTAAAACAAAAGTCCATTCATCTGCTCATAACAATCAAATATATCCAAGATTCATGAGGAAGAACTAAATTACTAAATCATTTCCTTTTGAATTTTCCCAGATCTATGTATCCATTTGTGGGTATTCAATGAAATTAAAGAAGAGAGTGGCTTTGACTTAAAAAAATAGACAAATCGCGATGGTGGTAGTTATGAGAAAGTAAGAGAAGTGGGCTGCGATTGCTGTAGATGGGGAGGGTTTAGTTAGAGAGAGAGCAGTTTTGATTTATGAGACCAGAAAGAAAAAGACACATGGTTTTGTTCAGTCTAAAATAATAATAAATTAAGCTCAGACATCAATAGATTTCCTGTATACTATACAGGAATCTTATATTTCTGGTGCATCAATAAGAAATATAGGGCGATATATGACTGTTGTGCGGTGTTTTTAACACTATTGTATAAATTTATATGTATATAGCCTTCTAATAGAGACTGATGTGAGTGCTCTAATGTTGATTTGATTTTTCTTCTTCAGAAGTACCTCATCATGATTGTTCCATGTGGCAATAAGGCATCTGTCCAAATCGTGCTTTTGAAACTCTAGCTCAACTTAGAAATTAATATCAACAATTTTATGCAGGGATGGGTTATATTTAGTGATAATTTGGATCCAGTAGAAACTGCAAGATCAATTGTGACAAAGATGCAGTGGGAAGCAAGGGTAATTGACCTTGAGAATGGAAGCGACCAGAGGCTTCTTGTTTGCCAAAAGCCATTCTTGAGAAAATAAGTGATTAAGCTATTTGAGTCCTTCTCCTTCTGTGGACCATTCAGTTTCTCTACTTTCTGGTAATTATCACAATTTATTAGCCAATTACTGATGGATGCTTTATCTGCATTCTATAAACCCTTTCGAAACTTGAATAAGTACCAGAACAATGAAACATAGAATCCTTGTGAGTGTTATTACGTGAAACATTTCACCTTTTTATACGATAAAACTAGTAAGAGCTTAAATTTTCTCTTGAAACACCAAATAGTAACCGCCTGGCAACTTTTCTGTTGTGTTCCTCCACTTTCTTTCTGGACCGATGAAGAATAAATTTAATGGGAGATAAATTTGGAAGCAACACCAAGGGGTTTCTTTAGCTGGAGAAATAAGGTCGACTGAGAGCCTTTTGTTTTGCTTCTAATTTGCACTGCATTCGGTTAGTCAGCTTCAAAGCTTTGGGTCCTGTGAGGCCAGCTTTTCGCAGCCTGCTTATTGCTTCAAATCTACAGCAGAACAAGCTTTCTAATAAAGTTCTCAGACCTTCTCTTTTCTTTTCGACTGTGAGATTCACAGTAGAATCCACTCAATTTGAACTTGTCACCTGTTTATTTCTTATCCTTTACATATTTTTACACTGTATTATAAAGCAAGACACATTCAACCAAAACGAAAACAATATCGAACCAATGGTTAGTTATCTAGTATTCAACTAAATCTTTGCATGGTGTTTTCAGGGAACTGGACGATACACATAACAACGACAAAAACTAATATTTTAGCCTCTATCGAAAGAATGATGTTTCGGGTAGAAGTCTCAAAAACACGTCATTGCTGGTGATTAAAAAGGATCCACTGACCCTGCAAACTTGAAAATTACAATTTTTCTCCTTTGTTTCCCGTATGATGTTGTAACTATTTTTTCCCATTATTATTTCTTGGTTCTATTTCTTTTCACTTTTATCTGTAATTAATTGTTAATTCACACGGGGCTGTGCTCGAGTGCTTTTGTAGAGAAGGGCACCTCCAATGGAATGTATGATTTTTGACCTCAAATTGCAATATTTTTTTCCGATCTTCATATTTATGTGGCGTTCCATTTTCCGCCCTTTTCTTTTTTGTCACTGTGATCCTTTACGAAACTTGACTGGGTCTATACTTTGTCTTGATAACTAATTCAGAATGTTGACATTCTGTAAAGTCCTGACTGTAATTCGTAACCTGCAAGTCCTGATTGCACACAAATGTAAAATCGTGGGGGTACGTCTACAACTGCATAATTCACTAAGTTTTCGGAAGAAAAGTTTAATCTAAAGTGTAATCTAGTAGTCTGCAACTGTAATTCGTAACCTGCAAGTATTACCCTTTAGAAAAAACAAAGCTATATTGTTTGACTAACGAGTCAGCCATAAATTGTGTCGGTTGACCGGTAATCTCAATTTTTAGATTCACCCATGGACAATAAATACGAGTTATCTCAGATACCTAGCAAAGGTTCAGGGGAGAAAAAAGTCATTAATCAAGGGGCACGGCAATACTCTGTATCTTTAAGGTAAAAAAAAATGATATAATTAACTAATAATACCATTAAGAAAGAAATGAAAATAAAACAACGCTAGAAGGAGGGGTCGAACCTCCGACCTTGTGGTTAACAGCCACACGCTCTAACCAACTGAGCTATTCCAGCTTTGTGTTAGTCATTTACATATCTAACTATTAGTATTTTTATAACTTCTTTTTGTTGCATCTACTCTCTCCAGTAATATTTCAATGATACTCCTGTTATAAAAATCGCACTTCTAACTAATAATAATATAAGTATTCAAAACGTAAAAATAAAATGAACACCAAATATAACATGGTTCAGCATCTTAATATTGTGGGATTGAGCCATACTCCAGCGAAAATGATCATTATCTTCTTATATATATGAAAATGGGAATTTACAAAGTATAAATTTTGTGCATCACACTATTTCTCTCACTATTTTTCCTTACTTCTTGATGGTTGGACAATGGTGTATCGTATAGCTATTTATAGTGAAACTTTCATGTTAACGTATGTGATACCACTTGTCACTAGTGTAAGTCACAATAAACTGGAATACGACATGTGTGACGATCAGTCGTCAAACCATTGTTCATAAATTGACCTGTTGAAGGTTATGTGTCATCGTATAAAATTTCCTAAGGTTATAAAAAGTTCAACAATTTTCTTCGATTTTTCGGTGCTGTAATGGCAATAACTTACAAGAATGTAAGAAATAAATTTCAGTGTTTCTAATGTAAAACTCGATAACTCGTGTGCATAGAGTAGTATACTCGTATAAATTGATATGCTAAGTCTTGCTGTCTTTGCATTTTCGGCGTCGTGTGTTCAAATTAAAAAATTCGACATCAGTTTAGCCAAAAATTTATAGGTTAATTCATTACTCTTAATTGCTATGTTTAAAAAAGTTCCCATCTAGCCCCGCCTAGACACTAGACCTTGGTTTGGCACCATGATTAATGCCTAATATGAGACAACCTTTAGTTACCGTGGTAGAAGGAGTCAAATCGGTCATAATATGATAATAGATATTTTTTTCATAAAAAAAACGATCTTGTAAATATTTAGTCCAAAAACGAACTTTGTGAACAATTAAGATTTACATTTTAATATTATCTTTGATAGTACGTGTTTATGTTTATCTCGGTTTATGTTTGAATGTACATATACTTTTATCATAACTTTTGTTGATTTTTTTTAGAAGTATAATGGTAAATTATTGATGAATAAGTGCTTAATTTAGGTTATTAATTACATTATTACATATATTTTTACACAGAATCCGAAAATGTGTTAAATATTCACAACCACGCCCCATCTTCTATCTTTAGTCCGCCTAGCATATTTTAAAATATTTTCTCTTGTATGAGTGATTTTTCTTTCAGCTTTACATAAATTTAAATTTATTCTAATTAAGAACAATATACTAATTGAATACGAAAAAAAAAAGGTGAAAGAAATAATACATGAAAATGGAATAATCTGTTTTCTGAGTATTTGTAGCAAAAAAAAAAAAAAAAAAGTATAATAAATTAAATAAAAGCCCACGGCGAGGATCGAACTCGCGACCTTTCGCTTACGAAGCGAACGCAATACCACTATGCTACGGAGGCCTGTTGTGATACTTAATTTGTAACAAATATAGTTAAACAATTAAATAAATAAAGTCACAAACAAGGCCTAAATATACACAAGGGGTAACATGCAAATAACCTCCTGGGACTATAGGGCATTTTTAAATAGCCTGCAGGAACTATCAATTCTTGCAACTAATCCCCATATACTATCAAACTTTTTCAAGTTACCTCCAATGTCATTTTTTTTAAATCAAATAACTTTATAAACGATCATCCGTTTTGGTTGAGTTTTCATTTATTATAATTATTTATTCGATATTCATGCATATCAATTAATTCTTTTACGGAATGACACCAAAAAATAATATTTCTCGCTAAAAGATTTTTTTAATATATGAAACCTATTCCGATGGCTTTTTTTAATTTTTAAGTCTTTAACACATGTGCATTGAAAAAATATAGATATCAAACAATAATTTTGTAAAATGAGCAATTGAATAAAAAATTATGTCATTTTAAATTTAAAGATGGCATATCCAAATAAACAACACTTGTATATTCACAATTTAATTTTTGTAACACTAAACAGTAAAGAGTATTATCTCTCTCTATATATCTCTATATATTTGTATTTTTTTAATTTTTTAAACATTAATCATATAAAAAAATATAACAAAATTGAAAGAAATAATACTAACCTAAAAAATTGCTCCGTATTTTCAATATTTTTTTACTTTGTATTTTATAGAGAATGAGAGAAAGAGAATATGATAACTAATGAGATAAACGAATTTAATTTAATCAATAATAGTGTAGAAACTGATTTGACTTTTTTTTTTAATTTTTTAAATGGAAAAAAACTGATTTGACTTTTTTTTTTAAAATTCTGTATTAATTGGGTTTTTTTATAAATATAGCCGCCCTCGTCACATAAACTAAGTATACATATATATCTCATGGACGGTGGTAGCTCCGGCGACGGAGGATGGACGGCGGCGGAAGCAATAGCGGGAAACGAGGAAGCGGTGGAAGCTTTGAGGGAACTGATCACTTTCCCTATCCTCTATTCTCATCAAGCTCACCAACTCGGCCTCAAAGTAATACCTTATATATCTCTCTCTCTATATATATTTATCTATATCTATATAATTATATATTCGTGCCTTTCTTTCTTAGTGTATTTGTTGCTGTTTATGAATTTGATATTCTTTTAGTGCAAATTTGATTGGAAACAATTGTTGCATTTTCCTCACTGTATCTCTTTCTCTAAATATATATATACGTATATATATACTAGCGAACGTGCCCACGCGTTGCGTGGTGTAACCGGTGTATTTTTAAAAAAATTCAAACATTAATCATATAAAAAATATACAACAAAGTTGAAAGAAAGGATACTAACCTATGCTGCCACGGTTGATCATGGTAAAAATTTGCTCCATATTTTCAATGTTTTTCTACTTTGTAGAGAAGGAGAGAGAAAGAAAAGAACAGACTAAACCATATGATGAGTGATGTGATAAACGAATTTAATTGATGATAGTGTAGAAACGGTTACTTCATGGGCAGTTACATTTTTTAAATGGAAAAAACAACTTGTTTAGCTTTTTTTGTAAATTCTGTAATTAGTTGGGTATTTTTACTTGGCCTCATAACTCCTCACATAAACTAATACCCAACTAATTACAGAATTTACAAAAAAAGTAAACCAGTTGTTTTTTCCATTTAAAAAATATAACTGCCCAGGAAGTAACTGTTTCTACACTATCATCAATTAAATTCGTTTATCCCATTACTCATCATATGGTTTAGTCTGTTCTTTTCTTTCTCTCTCCTTCTCTACAAAGTACTAAGTAGAAAAACATTGAAAATATGGAGCAAATTTTTACCATGATCAACCGTGGCAGTATAGGTTAGTATCCTTTCTTTCAACTTTGTTGTATATTTTTTATATGATTAATGTTTGAAAATTTTAAAAAATACACCGGTTACACCACGCAACGTGTGGGCACGTTCGCTAGTATATATATGTGTGTGTGTTTATGATTATAGATTTGTGCCTTGTTTCCTTAATGTATTTGTTGCTGTTTATGTATTTGGTACTTTTTTAGTGCAAACTGGTAGGAAATAATGGTGTGTGTGTGTGTGTATGTTTATATTTTCTTAATGGCATTATTTTTATTGTATGCATCTCTGTATATATGTTTTACATTTGTATTTATGCCTAATTTCTGGTACATTTGTTGTTGTATATATATTCGGTACACTTTTGGTGGTAATTGATTAAAAACATGTCATGTATATTGTCTTAATGGCATCATTTTTACTGTATTCATCTCTCTCTCTCTCTATATATATATACGTATGTATATATATATGTGTGTGCGCCTTAACTTCTAGTTCATTTGTTGTTATGTATGAATTTGGTACTGTTTTAGTGGAAATTGTTAGGAAATAATGTTATTACAGTTTTAGTGGAAATTGTTAGGAAATAATGTTATTACAGTTTTAATGGAAATTGTTAGGAAATAATGTTATTACATAGGGTTTGTCTACTTCTGCTTAGGTAATCTAAAAGCTAATTGCATTTTCCTCATTGTATATGTATCTCTCTCTCTCTATATATATATACACTAGCGAACGTGCCCACGCGTTGCGTGGTGTAACCGGTGTATTTTTTTAATTTTTCAAACATTAATCATATAAAAAAAATACAACAAAATTGAAAGAAAGGATACTAACATATGCTCCCACGGTTGATCATGGTAAAAAATTGCTCCATATTTTCAATGTTTTTCTACTTTGTACTTTGTAGAGAAGGCGAGAGAGGAAAGAACAGACTAACCATATGATGAGTAATGGGTTAAACGAATTTAATTGATGATAGTGTAGAAACGGTTACTTCATGGGCAGTTACATTTTTTAAATGGAAAAAAAACTGGTTTGGCTTTTTTTGTAAATTCTGTAATTTGTTGGGTATTTTTATAAATATTTGTTTCAAGGCCTCATAAGCCCTCCTCTCATAAACTAATAGTATAGATATATATCATATATGTGTGTGTGTGTATGTCGTTTAATGGTGGATTTTAACTGTTTGGTGTAAATGTTTTTTGACAGTGGCCTCGTGGTTTGCTGCTCTACGGTCCCCCTGGCACCGGCAAGGTATTTTTTCACATTTTCACTTAAATATATACATATATATATATATGTATATATTTATTTATATTGTGATGACAAATTTAATACGGAGGCTGAAAATTATACACATAGATTGATCCAGCTTATAACATAAGCGTTTTAGCACCTTTTTTATGCAATGGTTTTAGCAAATAGACTGAGTTTAATTGTGTTACTGAATTGTGATTTGTGAAGCCATTTTTTATGTTGTTAACTCTAGATAAATGATTATAATTCTCTACTTAGTTCTTTTTTAGTTGCAGAATTCCAACAAAAGAAGCTTGGTTTATCCAGCTTTAAAAGCATTTAGTTTTTTTTAGCATTTTATCAATTTGCTGCATATAAAGACTAAGTTGGGTTGTTCATGGTTGAGAAATAAATTGATATTTATAGACTAGCAAATTTGTAATTTTTTTATGTTTGATATTTTTATCTCATTAAATAATAACTGGGTTTACACAACATAAGCGTTTTAGCACTTTTTTTTCATTGAATTGTGTTTTTTTTTTTTTTTTTTAAGTTAGTAACTTTAGACCAATGATAGTAGTTCTCTACTTAATGCTTTTTTAGCCGCAGGTTTACAACAGAAAGATAAAAAAAAAAAACAGACTGAGAAAAGATCTAGGTTTATCCAGCTTAAAAACATTTAGCTTTTTAACATTTTATTCGTTTTGCTGCAAATAAATACTAAGTTGGGTTGTTCGAAGTTGAGAAAAAAACTAATTTTTATAAACTAGTTGATATGTGGAATTATTATTTGATATCTATTATTTGATCGTTGATATTCTGGAATATATATGTATCTATAATATTTTTTTTTTCTCTTGACTAGGTATAGAGTAGCACACATGTGGGCTTTGATGGTCAACAATATGAAAATATGTTGAATTTGTTTTCTATATTATTTGTGGTTGTTGATTAAGTTTTCCCTTCATTTTGTGTGCAAGTGAAGACGAGTTTGGTTCGAGCAGTTGTTCGTGAATGTGGCGCACATTTGATCGTCATTAGGTAACCATGTTTGATTTTGGAGATGTTTCTTTGGCAGAGTGAATTTTAGTATTGCATTTATCGCACACTTACTAAAAGTTAGTATGATAGTTTTTGGCTTGGTCATACTTACTTCTTGTTTATAGAGCTTTGCTTTCGCTTTTAATAATTTGGTCACAAAGTCACAAACCCTGGTATAGCCTCTTTTTTTTTAATATTAAATGACTTTGGGTTTTATATGCAGTCCACATTCGGTTCATAGAGCTCATGCTGGAGAAAGTGAGAAAATACTACGTGAGGCCTTTGCTGAAGCATCATCTCACGCTAAGTTGGGCAAGCCTTCAGTTATATTTATAGACGAAATTGATGCTCTTTGTCCTCGCCGTGATTCAAGGTGTTGCACACTTGCTACATTCCTTTATTTGGTTGGATGCAATTTATTGCGTTTTTATTGTTTATGCAAATATATTGATATCGTGTCCTAAGTGGACGGTAGGACAGGGAGGGAAAGCTGTTAAAGAATGATTTGACAGTCATCAAACCTTTTTTTATCATAATTTTGTTTTTGGACTTTTTTTCTTTGTATTCAGCAGACTTTTTTCCCAATGGCTAGAGAGTCTAGTTACCTTTTGTAGTAGGTTAATTACTTTCTGTGGTAGGTTAATTACTTAGAGTATGTCTGAATATATAGTAATTATAATTGAGTTTGGTGTTAGTAGTTTTACTTACAAAGGCGGACTAGGCGTCACAGGAACAAACATGTGATACAATTCAGCTATGCTTATGTCACAAATCATGATATGACCAGCTTCAGCCGGTCTATACTTGACTCTTTAAGTCAAGAAAATATACAGCAGTATTTCTAATTTAGAACTATTTTTTCACATGATTTTGCATGTGGTGTTTTGTTTATCAGATGAAAATATTGTTTGTTGTGTTAAACGACAAGTTATCACTTTGGGGTGAGATATAGTTTCCCGTTATTGTTTGTGCTTTGGGATAAATCATCTCATTAGTTTTACCTTTCTTAATTTAACATATCATTCCTGTTATGCAGGAAAGAGCAAGATATCCGAGTAGCTTCTCAGCTTTTCATGCTTATGGACTCAAACAAGCCTTTATCAAGATTTAAGCCACAAGTAGTTGTAGTAGCTTCCACTAACAGGTATTTATAGCTGTGATGGTCATTTGTCGCCTTGTCGGTCATCTATTCTAGATTATTATCTAAACCTTATAGCTTATTGTGTTGAGCTTTTTTATTTTAAAATGAAAAATCATCGTTAGTCGTTAAGATATTCCAGGTAGTCATGCAAGTGAAAATGGTAAAAGTCCTTATAATTGTACAACTACCCACTGCAACTTATAACTAGAACTCTTGAAAATCATTCATAAAGGAAGTAAGTAATAAAGAGATTCATAAAGCAAGTAAGCAATAAAGGGACGTCATCATGTCGACGTATGTTTGTTTGCATGCATCTCTATACATATGTAATAGATTTGTTATGCGTAATTACTAAAACTAATAATTCTGTTAGTTGCTAGCACTTCTCAATAAAGATTGCACGTGTAAGCTTCATATACATTTAGTTTTCATTTCCTGTTCGTGTGGGTTTCTTCCTCTGGCAATTTTGGTCAAGGAACTGTCTCCATATATTCATGACTTAATTACCGAGTTTCATGTAATTTCTGTTCTCAGTTAGTTTAGCTGTTTAATCTGTGTTTAAGTCTGTTATCTTGTTTTATGTACAAAGAGTGGATTCAGTTGATCCTGCTCTGAGAAGGTCTGGGCGTTTTGATGCTGAAATTGAAGTTTCAACTCCTAATGAAGAGGAGCGCTTTCAAATACTCAAGGTCGAAATATCAAGCTCTCATTTATTAATACATATAGAACCTGTGTAAAAAATAATGATTTTGAGCCCACAATTCAATTTTATTCATGAACCTTTTGCAGCTTTATACGAAACACCTTCCCTTGGACCCTACAAACGATTTGCGATCTGTAGCTGTTTCTTGCAATGGCTATGTAGGCGCAGATTTAGAAGCTCTGTGCCGTGAGGCGTGGTTAGCTTGTAGAAGATCTTCGGATCCAAGTAAGGGAAATGGTGCTTGTTTAATAACGATGGATGACTGGAAAAGTGCAAGATCTGTTGTTGGTCCAAGCATAACAAGGGGTGTTACTGTGGAAATTCCAAAGGTCCATTGGGACGATATTGGAGGACTAAACGATCTAAAGGTATGTTAACTGGTAGATTACTCTTATCCAATGTTTTAAAACGTGTAAGACTCGCTGAAGTGTTTTTGCTAGTGCTTTGTAAGCATGAGCTTTGCATAAATATAATATATGCTCGTAGAATAATATAGCTAAAGCATCATGTACAATTCACAGTAATAATTAACTTTGACAATAAGTAAAAAAACTATACTCAAGACCGTAAAAAATCTTTACTAAAATACTTAATCTCACGTCGTTTGCTTTATTTGCGGTATTCCCACATTACAGCGGAGCTTACAATTTTTTTAGCATTATAGATCTGTTCAAAGTGTTTGAATGCACAGTTGCTAAAAAAACATTAACCTTGCTTTTAGTATGAAAGCCTTCTCTGTCCCCACGTCGACGCCTTCAACATAGTAATGTACCTGCATCAGACACTTGACATTTAGACAAGAACACTGGATAAATAAAATGTTCATACCTAATTGGCAATTATTCTTTAGATATTTAACTTAAGTGCCCAAGCGTCTGTCTGCCGTAAGCGTCTGTCTGCCGTAAACGTCATAACTGGCGAATACGACTGTTCAACACGTACATAGATCCAACAATTATGATATTTTCTTTTGAATGGCACTGAAAATTACTTTACTCTTGTAACAGAAAAAACTACAACAAGCTGTTGAGTGGCCATTGAAACATTCTGAAGCTTTTTTAAGGCTTGGAGTATCACCTGTACGTGGGATCCTTCTTCATGGACCTCCTGGGTGCTCAAAGACCACTCTTGCTAAAGCTGCGGCTCACGCTGCTCAGGCTTCTTTCTTTTCCTTGAGGTTTGTTGATCTTTTTCCTTCAAGCTAATTAAAAACTTAGTGTTCATCATAGATGATTTAGAATTGTCTTTCTATTGGGTATATCTATTTATAGCAACTGTTATGAAAAATGTATAGATAACTAGTTTAAAATCTCTTTTGGTTAATGTCTTAATGCCCTCTTCAAAGTGGGGCTAGCTTTGCGAGTGAACATTTACCTATCTGTATAGTGGTAAATGTAATTCCGTTGCCTTTTATGAGATTTAGTATATTTGATCATTTGTCCTTGTTGATGTTTCAACATTGACATAAGTGCATTTGATGCAAGGGATTCATTTTGTAGTGACTGCTATTCTGCAATTCAAGTGGTAAATGTTATTGAAGCCTGAAAGTGATCCTTATACAGTGGAAAAGTTTATGCTTCCATAGAATTAAAGCTTTGTTTTTCTATCGGTTTTATTTATCTACAATAACTGCAGAGTTTTCTTTTAGAAAAATTCAGAGCCAAGTATAGTATAATATTATTGCAATATAGTAGTTAATTTTTTTTGGGCTAGCTGCATAATTTCCTCTTCAAAATGATGCTGTTTTGAGAGATATGACCGCCTTTTTATTTTTTAATTGATCCTACCGCTAAATGTAATTCGTTTGGCTGTTCTGCAATTCAGTCTCTAAGTTGACTTGTCAACTGCTCTTATTGATCCATCTTAGATATAAGTGCAATATGTTGCGGATGCATATTTTTGGACTTTAATGTTTGTCCTGGTTATTTACACACATTAAATCAGTGGTGCAGATTTATACTCTATGTATGTTGGAGAGGGTGAAGCTTTATTGCGTAATACATTTCGGAGGGCTCGCCTTGCAGCACCAAGCATAATATTTTTTGATGAGGCAGATGTTGTTGCTGCCAAAAGGTTAGTACCATTTTTAAGTTGCTTCGGGTCTGAATAGTATTTTAACATAAATGTGCCGTCTTTCCTTTTTGCTTCCAAAACTTCACTTAGGTATGAACGTTAGTCGATAGATAAGAGTTATTGACTTGTGTACAATATAATTGAAGCGAGTAAATATATTTTCACTCTTCTCTTACAGTTCACACCTCATCATTAGAGGTGAAAATATAATATGGTTAACTTGTTGCAAGTGAGTTTGATTTAAATTTCGTTTTGATCCTGCCACATATGATGGAGTGAGGTCTGGAGTGTACGATGGGTCAACGTAGCATTACTCGGTTGTAGCTCTCTCATTTTTCTAAGAATCTTGTAAATTTGTGAAAAGATAAGTGTCAAGTATGTGAAAGAATAGGAACTCCTATGTGGAGATAAATAAATTATAATTAGGAGCACAACTATTAAGTTTCAACTGTATTTGTTGGAAACTTTCTGCAGTTGGATATAATAATTGAAATTCAAGTTGGCTGTTGTTTCCGAAAGTTTTTATCGAAAGAACAAATCAACAAATCAAATATCACCTTTCATCTTTTGCGAGGGCTTATTTGTTCCCTGCTTTAGTGTGGTATTGTTCCTGAATCTCCTGAATTAAAATTGTTAACATGCATTGCAATTTCTTTTAGTTTTAAACAAAATTTACATTTTTAATTACTAACCATTCTGCATCTGGTAACAAATTCCTGTATTCTTCTGGAACAATATAAAAATTTCTACCATCACATTCCCTATTGTTGACACTTTGTCAAATTGTGTGCCTATTCTTTCAATTCTAAAGAAAAGGGAGATAACAAATAAGTTACATAAACATGGAAAGGACAGACGGTTTGGCAAGTTTTGCCTTTAGGCATCCAACTTAACTCGGTTTCACGTTAATATGAGTCTGTTAGTTTGTTACATAGGACACACCACAGTTTTTGTTGTGGCCTCAAGTTTTTTCAGTCAATCTTGTTATTAACGAGATCCTGTTTTTTTCTCTCTTAAAAAAAAAGATCCTGTTTATTTTCTTCGGTGAAGAAGTTATTGAGCGTTTTTGGATTAAAAAAGATTTATTTGTAATTTCTTTTTGATATAACATCATTATTCTGAAGGAGACTTTTCTAAATTAACTCTTAATCTCTGTATTGTTTCTTTTGATCCTATGATAATAGAGGGGGTAAATCGAGTGGCAACTCTGTAGTAGGAGAGAGACTTTTGTCTACCCTGCTAACTGAAATGGATGGTTTAGAACAAGCCAAGGTTGGACATTCTAAATCATATACATCTGTTCTTTTAGACATCATCTTGTATGAGATTATTTTATTACCTTTTGAAGATTTAACTTGATTTGTGCAATTTCATTATACAGGGAATTCTTGTTTTAGCAGCTACAAATCGACCTCGTGCAATTGATGCTGCTCTAATGCGCCCTGGGCGCTTTGATCTGGTAAGTCTCCTTCACTAATTACTTTTTTGTTTTGCCTTCTATGAAGCATCTTAATGTACAGCTTCTTTTGCGAAATGACCCGCCAGTTGAATTTGTGCTTTCAATATGGTAGCAGCGAATAACAAGGTGGAAACACACAGGAATTAGTTTTAATGCCTTAAAGTTGTTGGAGGCTTTACAAATGTTATTGAGAAACTTGAGAATAATTACCTGAAATGTCACTAGGCTTTTAAGAACACATTGTTTTAAGTATATATATGTGTTAATATATGTTACGAATGAGATCCAACATTTTTTTTTAATAAAATTGAAGTCTTCCAATAGTTGAAGCTAATATTCTTTAGGATTCCAGTGTTCATGCAAAAAGCAAAGTGTCGAGTTTGGCCATTTAGATACAAGTTTTACAGTGCTTTTAATCTTTAATTGCAGTTTCTCTACACGTTTTTGTTAAAGATTCTTTAGGATTGCACTTGTATCTGCAATTCCTACTTCCCTGTATTTTTATCGCGTCGTTCTGTCTTCAGTTAATCTTCCTGAATATAAGCTTCATAGTCATCTTCGATCACATGTTAACTTTTTTTAGTTGCAAGTTGTAACATAGGCAAAAAGTTACCACTTACACTTCACCTACACATTAATTTTAACATCAATTTTATCTCTACATTAGACACTTTACTTTTTGCTAGTCATCCTATTTTATACTATTATTTTCTTAAAAATATAGATGTTCATAATCCACTTGCTAACACTTTTGCTAGCAAACATAGTTTTTAAAAACCAATGGAAACAAATGAAGTGAGAAATTCAATTGCGCGTGGCTCACTTAAACCTTGCTAACTTTATTGCCAACCTTAACAATAATTATAACATATTAGACTAAAGTGTGATGACATGGCATATCCAATGTAGCTACAAATAGTTACTCTTCACTATAGGTTGACATATCCAATATAGCTTCAAAATATTGGAGCATCTAGATTTTTTTGATTTTTTTTTTCATAAGCAAAGAGCATCTAGATTCGAGTCATCATTTGCTACACGATTATCTCATCTTTCAAATTTCTCAGAGAAATGCATATGAAAATCTTCTCTAATAATTGCTTTGCCCTTTCTTGTAGTAATTGCAAGTATTCTTCTTAATCCTGATGTTCACTATATAAATTTTAGGTGCTTTACGTTCCCCCGCCAGATTTTGAAGCTCGAATCGAAATACTCCGAGTACATACTCGTAAAATGAAAGTGAGCGATGATGTAGATCTCAAAACAATAGCATATAATACCGAGCTTTTCACCGGGGCTGAGCTTCAGGGTCTATGCGATGAAGCTGGGATAGTGGCACTAAGAGAAGACAAATCAGCCACTGTTGTCTCTAATCGGCACTTCCAGACTGTGAGAAAGGCGTTAAAACCCGCTCTAACAAGAGAAGAAGTCTATACATATTCTTCATTTATGAAAAAAACATCTAGCAGGTCTTCTGGGTCATCAAAACCGAAGGTAGATAAAAAAAAAGAAAACAAAAGGTTAGCGGTCTCATTTGTTCCGGTTTCGGTTGGCATCATTGGAGTTATTTTACTTACCAGTGTGAAGTATATTGTTTCTTATCGTAGTCATTTTCCCAATGAACTAACAAGAACATAAGAGATATATTAATGCAGATTATTAAAAAAAAAATCCTATTATATTCATTAACAAACAATTTTTTTCTTTTAATCTTTGTGTTTTCCCATTTTGTTAGTTGTATCTTGTACAAGGGTTGTATGGGGAAAAAATACGATTAGTACTATCTGTGTTTAACGATTTAGTTACCATACTATCACTCTGTTACAATTGAGATACTGAACTATCATAATGTTCACAATTCAGGTACCGATATTAAATTAATTGGATGAAAATTAGTTTCATTTTTTATTTTGGTCATATTTTTTGTAATTTGTATAAATATAACCATTGATTTTCTAAAATGTCTTATTTTAGTATAAATTCAAAAAAAAACGTTTTAAAAAAAATACCAAAAAAAATTTGAAAAAATCTTTTAAAAAGTTGGAAACCCGAAAAAACCCAAAATCGATAAAAAATAAAAAATAAACCCTAAAAATCAAAAAATCAAAAATCACAAAACAATGAAATCAAAAAAGTCAGAAATCCGTAAAAAACCTGAAAAACAGTAAAAAAAATTATTAAAAAACCAAGAAAAAAAAAAATCCAAAATAACAAAAAAATAAAAAAAAGTTTGAAAAAGTTAAGAAAAGTCGGAAAGTCAAAAAAAAATGTAAAAAAAACTTTTAAATAACTTGCATTTTTTACCGTATGGTCGGGATAGCTTTATCCCGAATCTACCGACAATATCATTTTTTATTTGAGAAGTCTAAACATGTTATTAATACGAAACATAATTCTAGTTTGAAAATAACACTTCTAATAAATGCAAAAAGAAATTAACATGTAGTAGAAAAAATAGTGTGAAACTATAAATAATAGAGTAGATAAAAATTGATACGTTTTTTTATCAGATTCTCTTACTATTTAGTTTTATTCACACAAGCAACAATTATTATATTAAATAAGATATATTATAATTATAATTTTTATAATCAAAAAATAATGATCACTTATCTTTTTTAAGTAACAATAAAAAATTTATATTATACTTATCTAATTATAACTAATATATGAAACAAAAAGAGTTGTTATCTCATATGGCAGAGTACTTACATTACATGCTAGAAGTATAAGGTTTGATTCTCATCATTTGCATTTGATATGGATTAATTTACATTTTAGTGATAAAATAAAAAATATCATGTTATATAATATTAAAAAAAATCGGGTCGGGTCGAGACACCCGACGAAATCAAAATTGCAACTCGATCCCAAAGTTTGTCGGGTCGGGACAAAATCAGACATTTTCGGGTCGAGACTCTTCTCGGTTTAAAAAATTTTGGGTCGGATGCGAGTCGGATCGAAATTTCGGGATTTTTTCCAGCATATCATATCAATGTGTGTAAAGACCGGATCACGGTGATCAATCCCCCTCAAAAAAAATTAATTTGACTTTTGAAAAATGCTACTGATATTATGCATGGAAATGATTTTTCTCATTAATTTTTTAATTTGAAAACGTTATCCACTCATATGACGGATTAGATGTACCAATCGTTTTGTGATTTAAAAAAAATAAATTTTATTTGATATATGATTGCTACACATAATTCGTCGCATCAGCAACTAAGGTTTTTGGGTAATATATTTGGATATATATAACAAGACTGTTATGTGAAATCTAAAGTTTGTTAATATTATTAATTTGAAGTACCTGCTGCATGCGTTTAGGGTTTTTATGTAATACTCCATCAAGTGTTGGCTAGTTAGCTTTATGAATCCAGGACGAAAAAGTGAGGGAAATTCATATTCTATATTCTTTTTAATACCCTAGCTATATGATTTTATTTTTTTGTGGGAGGGGAGTTGGGCATAATTTTTACAGATTTAAATAAAAATAGGAATTTAGTTTTATCCATTTTAACCAAACCAAATGTCAAAACTTCTTAAACATATGATACAAGACCGACCAGATTTAAAACCTGGATTACTTTTTCTTTTATTAGGAATTATTATGAAATGATTACAAGCAGATGAAAACTAAACGAGCAAAAGAGTCTTGAGAAATAAAAAATATGGATAATAAGTGTTTAAGACGCTTGTATGACTGATCATATTGTTGAGTTGTGAAGTAAAATGTGTTTTGCCTATGTAGATAATTACCGTGTATCATTTTCTTTACCGTTGAAACACATGTTGGGTTCTATATATTCCCATTTACTCTTCATATTTTAATATCACATAATATCATATTAAGAGTAAAGTGAATATTTTAATGAGAGTTATATTTGTGAGAGAATCATAAGTTTGTCATCAATTTAGATTAAATTGTAATAAGTTTTAGCCCGGTAAAGTAGTTAGTGTTGGGTGAATCTCGTAAACAAATATTGTGTGTTTGTGTTTGTGTTTGATTGCATTTT
The DNA here is from genome assembly GCA_963920805.1 of Primula vulgaris. Lineage (NCBI taxonomy): Eukaryota > Viridiplantae > Streptophyta > Magnoliopsida > Ericales > Primulaceae > Primula > Primula vulgaris. The sequence continues at coordinate 24,829,504 of OY987213.1, forward strand.
CTATTTAGATATTGTGTGCGTGTTTGTTTGTCAATCGTCTGAGTTACTTAATTTCGCTGTACAGATCTTGGACGAGGCGAGATCCCTAACACATGAGTTATGATACTTTGAGATATCAACCAAATATGTATTTTTGCTTTCTAACAAAATTTCGTTCTGGTTTCAGTTATGATCTTCTATATATATTTGTTTAATCTCTTCCTCTTCTGGTGGACTAAGTAACATTCATAATCTCTTTATTTATGAGTGATAATGAAGCGAAACGAGATGAAAACGAGCGAAACTAGACGATTTTTTTAAAATTTTTGAGTTTTTTGTTTTCGTTTAGTAATGACCGAAAACGAGACGAACTATTAACGAAACGAAAACGAAATTTTCGTCAAATTCACACGTAAACATATTACGTCTTGAACGGTATGTTACAACTTAAATGTAATTATATTTACACCTCACAATATATATTTATATATAATTGGTTTTAGATTCATATTACTATTGAAATATTTTAACTATACTTTTATTGCTACAAACACACACGTGTATATATCATGTATAAATTTATATATATATATATATATATATAATTTATTTTTGACGAAACGAAAGTGGCTCTGATCATTATCATTTTGTTTACTAAACGAAATGTATATTTTATTTCACTATTATTTCATTTAGTAATGAGTGAAAACGATACGAGCTATTAACGAAACGAAAACGAAATTTTTCACGAAATTTTCGCCTCATTTGCAGCCCTACCCTTATCATAGTAAATCAACATGGCAATATTTCTAGTTGTATAGACAACCATTGTATTTCATATTTCGGATTTTATATCTTTTCGTAAATTCGTTTCTTCACTTTTTTTCTTTTAGTACATTGTTTTCTTAAATTTTATTTTTTTTACATTCGTTTCTTTGTTTATTCCCTTTTTGTAACTTGATTTCTTAAATTTTCTTTTTTTTACCTTAATTTATATATTTTTTCTTTTTTTTTCAAAATTCATTGGCTAAAAGTTGTACACATGGCTTTATTGATGCTGTTTTTTTTTTACTTTGAAATTAAAAAGTCAAAATTAGTCCAAATTTACCAAAAAGAAAAATATTAGATACAAAAGGTACATAAAGGTAATAAAACCCTCATATTTCATATAGTTAGTTTTATTTTCCAGTAGATACTACTATTATTTATTCACTGATCATTTGAAATATATAGACCTCGCATTTTCATTATAATTTTAAGATTTTGTTTCTCATGTTATGTCATATTGTGCAACACCTGGCTCTATTCGTCAAATCATTGCAAAAAATATAAAAAGTTTAGCAAGACAAATTAATACTTAATCATACTTTGATATCTTGCAGTCAAAACGATCCATAACACCAGAAAACACTTCTCAAACACAAACCACTGCAAATGCAAACAGCACTAAAACCCAAATGAAACACCATGAAATAAGCACTTATTTGCGAAGGTTACGGAAATATTTTTTTGGGTCACTCTCGAATACATCACGCTTGATGTAACAACCAGGTTTTCCAGGGGCCTTCATCATATTCTCATCACTTCCATTAACAAGCTTAGAGATACCAACAGCAACAACACCAACAGCTACCCCAACTTTCTTAAGCAACTTCATCTTTTTTAGTCTCATTCTCATCAACAACATCTTCTTTTGTAGTTATTGCCTTGAAAAAGTTCTCAAACGTCATATCTTTGCTTCCTTCTGAAGATTTCAACAAGCACTGTTCACACATACCGTCTACAAGGACGGATTCACACTTAGACATGGGGTGACACATGCCCCCCAAAATTTTCAGAAAAATTTACCAAAATTTATTCTATTTATTACTGAACTGCCATTAGTTAAATATAATTATATTTTTATGTTTTTTAATATTCCTTTTGAACTCTCTGTTTCTCTCTTTTCTTATGTCCATCTAATGAGCTACTCACCCCACAAAACACCTTCCAAGCTACTAAAAAAACTTAGATATTTAGGTTTTCCTTTTCTTTTCAGATTTTCTAGTTTCTGATCGGATTTTTTGGGATTTTACAGTCACTTTTATCAACTTCGTGTTGGATTTACGCGAAGTTGGATGTTTAATCGTTTTGAATTAGAGATTAGATTAGTTTTTTGTTTTGGAACTTTTGTTTTAATTTTTTATTGGGATTTCCTTTTAGTTTATTTTTTTTGGCAATTGGAATTTTCTTTTAATAGGTGCGACAATTAATTAATTTAGTTTATTTTTTCAGCAATTGGGTTTTTCTTTTAATAGGTGCCACAGTTAATTAATTGGATTGTTTTTTTGGATTAAAGCCACTAAACCCATGTATACCTATTTAGTAAATTGTTATACCTTTTAAACAATGTAATTATGATTTATGGATTGCTTTCAAAAATTGGTTAAACTTCACCTAGTCAAATAAAAATTAGTATAAATTCTAATAACTTTTTTTCTATATTTTTTCATTTATCAATTGTGCCCCCTATAAAAAAAATTCCTGTCTCTGTATACAAGTATGTTTTTTCTTACGTGTTTAATAAAGAGAGCTGGGATGTGTGTTTATGCGGGCACTTGGAGTAACCGTGCACCAGTTTCGTTACACTTTTCCTCGTATTTGAAATAATTAATATCAATTTTATATTTTTAGAGTAACAGTTTAACTTTATACATTTTTCATATTTCCTATCAAATTTATTATCATAACTAAATATTACTTTATTTTAATATACTTTTATCAATTTTTTTCAAACCAAATTAATTTACTAGAACAACTAAATTAAATAACTTACAAGTTTTATCGTATTTAAAGTAAAAATTACAATTTTACAACTTATAAGGAAACGTTTTGATTTATACAAATTATCAGTTTTTTTTATAAATTTCTCTATCACAACTATACAACTCATCTTTTTGTTATTTTATTAATTTATATGTAAAAAGTATAAATAAATGAGAGAGAATAAGAGAAAAATAAAATATAAATTATTATTTTAATTATAACCGAACATATTAATCTCTTATATTTGAGAGATATTTAAGTTAATATATATTTAAGATAATAGATAATAAAATTTATAGGTATATAATTTTAAAATAATATTATCGTATTTAATGTTAGACAGGGCATATACAGAATAACGTCACAACTTACAAATGAAGTGAGTAAACGATCAGATGATCATTAATTACACTAATTATCTCCGTAGTCTAGGAATACATTCTAGTTGGTCCTGATCAATTGAGTATGAACTGCTTGGCAAAGGTGTTGAAATTCACGTCAAAGTGTTAAAAAAAAAACAGTGAATTTTTTTGTGGGGTGCGAGACTGTTAAAAATTTACGGAGGTACATAGTGACGGAACCAGGATTGTCAAATGTGATGGCTGATTTTCTATAATAAAAAATTATAGCTTATATGAAGTTATTTTATGCAATGCGGGTTGAAACATTAAAATTTAAATGTTTTGATCAAAATACATAGAAAAAATCTATTTTTTCATCAATTTTTTTTAAAATCAAGGGCTGCAGCCCCCGACTGTTCATACCTAATTCTTTTCATGGTACATAAAGATTTTCCATTACACTACATGGTTGTACCTATATTAATTCTTCGCATGGTCGTCCTAATCTATCGAAAAGTTCCACAAAGTAATATTAACAATTTATTACTGTATGATTAAATAAATACACTAGTCAGGTGTTTTTATTTTTGCATCTAAAATGTCATTCTAGCCATTATTATTTACAAGAACTGACACTTCTATGAAAGTTTAGGACCGTCGTTACTGCAATTCAAATTACATGGACTGTACATCTATGTGCAATATATACTATTGATGTTTGCTGTATTTATTCGTGTAGAGTTGACTTTATTAAATACTAATAATCGTGTCACACGTTTTATGTGTGTGACGCATAATGTAATTAAAATATATAAAATAAGTGTATTTATGATTCAAACATGTGGATAATAAATAAAAAATAGTATAAGATGATAAGACTTAAAAAAATGTTTGTTAGTTAAAAAGTGATAAATAATGTTATTAGTTATTACTTTTTATATTTTTTTTATTTGAGTATGGTATTATTGTAATTAATAAAAAATTATAAGAGTATTTTTAAGAAAAAAATAGCTAAATTGGACAGGATCATTTTAGTTATTATAATATAATAGAGTGATTCTACATAGTCACCAATCAGTCAATTTTAAACTTGGGACCAAATTACTAAACTTCCAGGTTCGGGAACAAATTACTCAAGTCTTCAAATTTGGGAACAAAATTTGCTCAATTTTACAGACTTCGCAACCAATTTACTCAATTTTGATATTCCAGGACCATAAAATGCTACTAGAAATGAAGCTAAATGAACAAATGAAACATTAATTTTAGTTAGAGAAGAAAATTCTCAAATTTTAAATAATCAAGAGAAATCACATTCTAATGAAAACAATACAGCTTGAATTGAATTACAATCAGTGTTTTAAAAATCAAATTTTAGCTAAAGCGTTTTTGTAAGAGATATGCTAAAAGCTTACCGTAAGCTTTTTAACGGCCTAAATAACGGAAAAACGAGGTTTTTAAGTTTTGAATCGAGATTTTCCAGTAGAACTCTTTTTAAAACAGAGATTACAATCCATATTCAGGGGGTCAACATTGAAATATTCAAAAAAAAAAAAAACATACTTACAAATTGTGTTTGAAGGTGTAACAAAGCGGTAATATATATATCCACAAAGTTGATTTCCAAATTCTGGAAAATAGGCATAAAAAAACAAAGAACCACGGATCAGAACGAGATAATCAAATAATAATTAGTAAAACAAATTAAGAAAACCGATTGTCCTTATTAGTATCAACTTACCGATAAAGTCACTAAGAAAGAGATTTTGCGAGCCTATGAGAGTACAGTAAAAGAATAAGAGAGGGAGAGAGAAAATTGATGTGAGAAAATTAGGAAGACAGTGGGGGTATATAAATATACAAAAAATTGATACGATTGTCACGCAATACTAATACCGTAATACGTGATACCTTCAAAATAAAATACTAATACGTGATTGGTGAGAATGACCAACTTACCCTATGTTCAAACGAAGGATTTTCGGGAAAATAATTATAGTGTCATCTGTAAGTATTTTTTTGATTTATTGTATCATGGTTTCACAATCTTGACTTACTGCATTTTGTTTACAGTTTTTTTTTTGATCGAATTAGTGTATTGTTTATTTGGATGGAAACAGAACACACGTGATATTGCATGACCTATTTAAAGAGCAAATTATTGTTATAACATTAAATTTGGAGGGAAGAACTTGGGACATTGGTGCCTAATCGGGTGTCTTAGAAGACTTGAAAGGGAGTTGGCGCCTTACAAGACTAAAAATCTTGAATACTCGTATTATTTAATAAAATTTTCGTGAATGAATCATGTTTACAAACGTGGAATAGTAAATAAGTTCAAAACTTAAGAAATTTGACACATCTTAGACACATGAGATCAGTGGATATTGATGTTGTGACGACGATGATATATATAATTTGGCAACTGAGTCTAAATTCATTTCTTATTACTTGTAAACGAGCCATTTGTGAACTAATCGTGGTTCATTTAATTATCAAATGCTCGGTTTGTTGGAAAACATGTTTAACATGGGTGTTTAACATGGACCGACTTTGAGCCAAATTTGTAAGTGTTTAGCACTTTCACTTAGTACCGTTCTCAATTAATTTGAGTAACTTGTGTAACGAGCTTCGAAACGATATATACATTTGACATAAACGATGAGTCGGTGTGAATGTCAATTGGTCACAGAGTTGGTGAGTTGAGAGTTGCAACTTTAATATTTGTAAATGTGTAAAGTTGAGAAAAGTCATAAAGTTTTATCCTATATTGAGATGGGAAGAGCCCCATGTACTGTTTATATACAACCACATAGGTGTGTGTTCTCAAGGGAACCACTTCGCTCGGCTCGATCTCGCTCTTAGTATCGGGTGCACGAGTCTCAGGTCACGTGGGTTCGGTTTTTGCGTACCCGAGTTGTGATGCGTACTAGTTTGAAATTAGTGTAAATTAGAAGTCAAGTTCTTGAACTTTCCGACAAGTTGTAACAACCGCATTTAATAATTTAATAAGAGTAACTAATGTCGGGTGGTTTACGAAAATTGAATGGGCGGGGTATCAAGGGGTGTTAATGGTGTAACCCCTGAATACTAAGATTAATTAGTACTCGGGGGTTACACCATTAACACTTAGTTTAGTTGTGGGGTTATTGGTTGAGGATATGTGGGATTAAGATGCTCTGCAATTTGTTTCAAAAAAAAAAAAAAGATTGCTCTGCAATTGTATATAGACAGCAGAGAAATCTGTCCTATCTATATGGTCCCTTATCTTTTTAGAATATTTGTATTTAGTCCCTCGATTTCTTGTTAGACCAAAGATAAAAGTTTAAATATCAGTTAATAAAAACATGACCCTTCTATGATTTGGGTTTAATGTAATATTTTTCACTTTGCTTGAGTTTTGAACAAATAAGGTCTTATGGTATTTTTTTTAATTACAATATAACTTTAAAGAAAAGTAAAATAGAAACTATATACTAGTAACTTTATTTGTCTCCGTCAATAGAGTTCATAATTGAGAAACTATATACTAAGTAGTAACTATATACTAGGCATATATTCATGTAGCTATTTGGACTTTAAAAAATAAAATTTAGGTCAATAATCTTGTCACTTGTCTTTTAATATTCTAACTAGAGAAATTAAGGAACTATAAAGAAATACTCTTAAAACACGAGGGGCCATAAAGATAGAACATATGTCTCTGCTGTTCTATATACAATCGCATCGCAGAGGATATTAATCCGGATATGTGATACTCACACGTGTAGGACATGTACCATAACTTCTATTTAGTGTGTTAAAGGACAGTTCAGACATTACACAAATTTGGCGGGCGGGTAGTGGGAACTTTAGTTGAAATGTCTTCTCTTTTTCCTTTGTTTTCTTTTTATAAAAATAAAAAAGTTGCATGATTTGGTAAATGGATTTTAAGATGTTCTTTCCTCAATTTTCAAAGGATTACACGTCCCCATGAGCTGCATCTCTGTGTCTTTATAGTAACTTGTTCTTTCGAAATGAAAAAGTACTCCACTAGTTCCTATACTCCTTAATAGATAATGTAAATGAGATGAGCTGTGCAGTAAATCGTTTGGCTAGGCTAAGTTTCAGTTTATTTTCGTTCATTTATAAACGAATATAATAATAAACAAGAATATATCGTTCATCTATTAATTGAACTGAATATGAAAACGACTATGTTCGTCTCGTCTAATCTCGTGTTTGTGTAATTATATATAGAGTTTGATAAAATCAAAAAACTAAATCTGTTAATGATGTAACAAAAACTAACTAGTATCACTACACATTAATAAATTTATTTATACTACAATAATATTAATGATATGTTTGTATTATTTTAAACTTATTAAAATAATTTATATCATTATACTATAAATACAGTCACCGATTTTATTGTTAAGTGTTCGACTCGTTAAATTAATTAATTATACGTATATAAAAAAGAATTTATGCATTAATTAATAGAATATATAAACTTAAAATAAAAAATATATTATGTTATAATGTCAAATAAATTAATTAACTAACGTTTTATCTATTTGTAAACAAATTTATCATAGTAAATAATATAATAATAAAATTATAAAATTATAATATATTATAAAAAGAAAGAAAAAAAAATACTAATTTTATTTATTAAATGTTTTGAATTAATGAAAAGATATGTTCACGAACAATTCGTGTTCGGCTCGTCAGACATTCGATTCATGTTCATCAAATGTTCGTTCGTATTTAAATGAACATTAACTGAACATGAATAAGTGAGTTTATAAATATGAACAAAGTGATGTTCAACTTATTTAGCTTGCTTTAGAACCCTATTAATAGTTTACCTCAATTATTGAACAATTAAAGGTAAAAAGTATACCTGCACTTTTGTCTTTGCGCTCGGGTATACTTTATGCTAATTTTTATTAACATTGTGTGTTTTGTAGTGTTTTGTAATGTTTCAGGAATACATAGGACTTGATTGAACTACTCAGTAAACTATAGGACAGCCTGTGATACATTGGACCAGAAGTGTTAAATTATAGAATACAGAAGACCTATTTGTAATTGCTGTAAACTATTCATATATAAGGGTCCATGGGACTAAATAGAAGAATACTTTTGAGATTTCAATATCTTTCTCTCTCTCTCTGTAAACACGAATATAATCTCTTATATGTATAAAGAAGATCATCAAGTTATCTTGATGATCATAATATTCAGTTTATATCAGTTCTACATGGTATCAGAGCAATAAAGCTCTCTTTTCCGCTATTCACAGATTTAGGGTTTCGCTGTTTGGTTTTGGTTTAGGGCTTTTTCCACAGAATTGGAAGATTAGCCTGGTTTGTGTCTCTTTAGAAAAGGTTTTCTTCCTCAGGAAATCGGGTAATATCTGTATTCATTTTTCCCCTTTTATTTTAGGGTTCTTGGTTTGATCTTGATCATGTCTGGTGAAAATATAGATATGAGTTCTAATCAGTCTATTAATACTATGAATCCATATTTTATTGGTACTAATGAGAATATTAGTACTAGTTTAGTAAACCCTAAATTAGCAGGGCCTAATTTCCATTCTTGGAAAAGGGCTATGGAGATTTCAATAGGGGCAAAGTCCAAATTAGGGTTTGTTAATGGGTCTTTAAAATGTCCAGTAGAGGGGGATGTATGGTATGGTGCTTGGATGCAGTGCAATTTGATAGTGATGAGTTGGATAATAAATTCTGTTAACAATGAAATTTCTCAATCTATCTTATATGTTGATACTGCTAGTAAAATGTGGAGAGAGTTAACAGAAAGGTTTTCTCAAGGAAATGAAGCAAGAATTTATGAATTACATCAAGAATTACATAGCACTATTCAGGGAGATATGAGTGTTGCTTCTTATTTTACTAAACTGGAAACTTGCTGGAATTCTTTGAATATCTTAAGTCCCCTACCTAGGTGTAGTTGTGGGGCAATAGGGAGTTGCACTTGTAATTTTATGAGTGCTGTAATTACTAGAGAGAATAGGGTGTTCAAGATGACATTCTTAATGGGTTTAAATGAGTCTTATTCTATGGCAAGGGGGCAAATTCTTTTAATGAAACCTATGCCTACTATGAATGACATTTATGTCATGATAACTCAAGATGAAAAGCAGAATAGTATTGGTAAGAATGTACACAGTATGGCCTTGGTTGCTCAGTCTTCTCAGGATAATATTAGATTTAGGCCAGGTTCTTATAATTCTAGGCCAAATTCTGGTGGCTTTAGACCTAGTTATAATATTGGAAAAGGTGTTATGAGATGCTCTCATTGTGGTTCTGATAGACACACTAAAGATAGGTGTTATAGGGTTCATGGTTATCCACCTGGGTGGAGGCCTAGGCCAAGGGTTAGTTTTGGTGGACCTAGGTTTAGTGGTTCACAACCTCAAGCTCATCAAGCTTTTGCTCAGTCTCAGATAGGTTTTCAATCACAACAGCAACAACCTTTGTTTCATTCACCTTATCCTGTACCAGTATCTTCTCAATCATCTCTACAGAATGTGTCTTCTAGTTCTGAACAGGCTGTTAGTGTTTCTGATCAAACCACATCTTTTTCTGACTCTCAACAAGCTACACCTTTCTCTAACTTGGCATACACATGAATGTCTGGTATGGATATACCTGTATCTTTTGCTTTTTCTTCTTTATCTACTTACAGCAATAATTTTATTAATAAAGACAAATTAAGTACAAACTGGATTTTAGATAGTGGTGCTAGTGAACACATGGTTAATAGCTCTAATTATTTTTCAGAAGTAAAACCCACTTGTATACAACATGTAAATTTACCCAATGGAAACACTGCTTTAGTAACTCACATAGGAACAGTATTTTTCCAATCAGGATTAGTATTATATAATGTACTGTGTGTACCCTCTTTTAGTTTCAATCTTGTTTCAGTTAGTAAGTTAGCAAGAGAATCAACTTGTTCTATAATTTTTAGAGATAAGGTTTGTTCTATACAGGACCAGGGCTCCTTGAAGATGATTGGTAGTGCAGAAGAGCAACATGGTCTTTACATCTTTAAAAACCCAATTGTTATCAAGTCTTCATATAATTCTAGTTTTTCTTGTAGTAATGTTTCTATTCAGAATAAGCCAAGTGTGTGGCATTTTAGGCTAGGGCATCCTTCTCAGTCTATTCTTAGACTTGTTTCAGTTGAGATCAATGATAATAGTTGTATGAATAATAATGATGTAGTTTGTGAATTCTGTCATTTTTCAAAGCATCACAGGTCTTCTTTTCCTGTTAGAAATACTACAACTGCTTGTGCTTTTGATATTATTCATTGTGATTTATGGGGGCCTTATACTGTTTCTACTCATAATGCAGAACAATATTTTTTAACCATAGTTGATGATTATACTAGATGTACTTGGATTTTCTTGTTAAAACATAAGTCTGAAACTGCAACAATCTTACCTATTTTTCATCAAATGGTTTTAACACAGTTTGGTTTAAAGATTAAAGTATTAAGATCTGATAATGGTAGTGAGTTTAATTTGTCTTCTTTTTATGCTAGCAATGGTATTATTCACCAGACCAGCTGTGTGGAAACTCCACAGCAGAATGGTGTTGTTGAAAGAAAACATCAACATATTCTTAATGTTGCCAGAACACTTAGGTTTCAATCTTCTTTACCTCATATTTTTTTGGGGGAATGTGTTTTAACTGCTGTTTATTTAATAAATAGAATGCCAACTCCTTTGTTAAAAAATAAGTCACCATATGAAATGTTGTATAATAAGAAACCTACTTATAATCATCTTAGGGTTTTTGGGAGTTTATGCTTTGCCAGTACTCTGTCTAGAAATAGAACTAAGTTTGATAAAAGAGCAATAAAGTGTGTTATGGTTGGGTATGGCACTAGTACAAAAGGTTATAAACTGTATGACTGGGATACACAAGTTTTTTTTCTTAGTAGAGATGTAGTTTTTTATGAGCATATATTTCCTTTTCTTAAAGACATAAATGTTGATAATTTGAGTGTTTTTCAGAACAATGAAGTCTATAACACAAATGATAACAGTGGTGTTAATGATGTCAGTCAGATTAATAGTTCCAGCAATAATAAAAATGTTAGAAGTACTAGAGATGATACAGTTGTACAGGTACAAAGGAGGTCAAAGAGGGAACATAAAGCTCCAGGCTATTTGCAAGAGTTTCATGTTCAAATGAACAATGTTGTAAGTCACAAAAGTACACCTACATATCCTTTATCTTCTGTTTTATCTTATAATAATGTATCCAGTAATTATAAATCTTTCTGTCTTTCTATTTCTGTTAATATAGAACCTAAAACTTATAAGCAAGCTCAAACTAATCCTTTATGGATAGAAGCTATGGGAAAAGAAATAGAAGCCTTAGAGGCTAATAGGACATGGATTTTAACTGAATTACCAGAAGGAAAACAACCTATAGGATGTAAGTGGGTTTATAAAATTAAACATAAGTCTGATGGAACTATAGAAAGATACAAAGCTAGGTTAGTTGCAAAAGGTTATACACAGTTAGAAGGAATAGATTATGATGCTACTTTTTCACCTGTTGCTAAAATGACCACAGTTAGGACTTTTTTGGCTGTTGCAGCATCTAAAGGTTGGTTTTTATCACAAGTAGATGTAAATAATGCTTTTTTACATGGTGAGTTGGATGAAGAAGTTTATATGATGATTCCACCAGGTTTTCAGAAAAATGAATCATCATCTTTGGTTTGTAAATTACAAAAGTCCTTATATGGTTTAAAACAGGCTTCAAGACAATGGTTTTCTAAATTAAGTATGGCTTTGATATCTTTTGGGTTTCAGCAGTCAGTAGCTGATCATTCTTTGTTTACTTATAGTAAAAATGGAGATTTTTTGGTTTTACTTGTTTATGTAGATGATATTTTGTTAGGTAGTTCTTCTGCTAATTTGATTGAACAGGTAAAGAGTCTTCTCAATACCAAGTTTCAGCTAAAAGATTTGGGTCCACTCAGCTATTTTCTTGGACTTGAGGTAGCTAGAAGTAGTTTAGGAATACATGTTTGTCAAAGAAAATATGCTTTAGAATTGTTAGAAGATACAGGACAATTGGCTGTTAAGCCTTCTTTGTTTCCAATGGATACTAAGGCTAAATTTACTTCTTATAGTACTACTTTGTTGGATGACATTACTAAGTATAGGAGATTAATAGGAAGATTATTGTATTTAACCATAACAAGACCTGACATTAGTTATGCTGTACATGTTTTAAGTCAGTTTTTGTCTGCTCCTAGTATTGATCATTATAATGCAGCAATTAGAATTATAAGATATGTTAAAACTGATCCATCACAAGGTATTTTCTTCCCTACTGCCTCAGGACTTAAGTTGAAAGCTTTTACTGACTCTGATTGGGCTGCATGTTTAGATAGTAGAAAGTCAGTAACTGGTTTTTGTGTATATTTGGGTGAGTCTCTTATTTCATGGAAGAGTAAAAAGCAACAGACTGTGTCTAGGAGTTCTGCAGAAGCAGAATATAGGGCTATGGCTGCAACTAGTTGTGAAATTGTATGGTTAATTAGTTTACTTAAAGATTTTGGTATAAGTCATGATGAACCTGTCATTCTTTTTACTGATAGCAAGTCTGCTTTAGCTTTGGCAAACAATCCAGTACATCATGAAAGAACTAAGCATATAGAAGTAGATTGTCATTTTATAAGGGAGAAAATTTTAAACAAAATCATTCATCCAATGCATGTTTATTCCAGTAATAACCTAGCTGATTTGTTCACAAAAGCTCTTGGAGCTCCTATGTTTAACAGTTTATTACTCAAGATGGGTGTGCTTTCTTTGCACAATCCATCTTGAGGGAGGTATATTAACATTGTGTGTTTTGTAGTGTTTTGTAATGTTTCAGGAATACATAGGACTTGATTGAACTACTCAGTAAACTATAGGACAGCCTGTGATACATTGGACCAGAAGTGTTAAATTATAGAATACAGAAGACCTATTTGTAATTGCTGTAAACTATTCATATATAAGGGTCCATGGGACTAAATAGAAGAATACTTTTGAGATTTCAATATCTTTCTCTCTCTCTCTGTAAACACGAATATAATCTCTTATATGTATAAAGAAGATCATCAAGTTATCTTGATGATCATAATATTCAGTTTATATCAGTTCTACAATTTTTATTCGTTTCTTACAAATATAATAAAAATGCACACTTATTCAAGCAAATCTAAAATGATCAGTTGAATCACACTAATGATCTTCATAGTTTAGGAATACATTCTAGTCAGTCCCTTATCAATTGAGGAGGCATGATCTTCTTGGGAAAGGGGTTGAAATTTATAAGTCAAAGAGTTAACTTTTAAAAAAACAAACAAAAAGAAGTGTTAAATTTGTTGTGGGTTCGCAGACTGTTAAAAAAAAATGTTTAGTAAAGTAAACATTTTCCATTAATACACTGCATATGGTCCTAATATATAGTATCAAAATACACAATTGACTCGCTTGACTTCCATCTTCTTCACTACAACAAAAATATGATTTAGAGATAAACTATTTGAAAACAATCAAAATTTGTCTTTAAATAGTATTTTTATAGACAAAACTAATTTTTTAAGAATAAAAATAATTTTTTTCTATTTGGGTCAATTGTATGTTTTGGGAATAATTTATTTGACTTGTATATTTTGGTAATATTTTATAACACGTATATTTTGGGCATTGACCCTTGTAGTAATAGTGGTTAGCAATTTAGTTACTGAACTATTACTTTTTTCAATTGGGATATCGAACTACGAAATTTCGTCAAATTAAGTGACTAACAGCATAAATCGACAAGATTGCAATCAATATATATATATCACATTTAGAGATATATTTTTCACCTATGTTTATAAAATGTACTCATTATGTGATAGGCAAGAGAATGTTAATGCAATTTTATCATTTTGTTTAACGGTAGATCCTTAATTATGACAAATTTCATAGTTTGGTATCTCAATTATTAAAATTATCAGTACAGTAACTAAATTGTTAAATACCGTTAAAAGAGTACACAAAACCATTTTTTCCGACACAGACAGACGAGATTTAGTACCTGAATCGTTAGTGTTCTTAAATCAAAGGAGTCTTGAAAAATTAAAACTACAGTATATATACGTGGATGATAAGAGTTTTAACAGTGATATCACATTAATTAAGAGTCATGACTCATATTATAAAATAAACTTATATCGTATCTGTTTAATTTCTTCCGCTTCTGGTGGACTAAATAAAATTCATAATACCGTTGTCATAATAAATCAATATGACACGATTTCTGGTATAGACAACGATTATTGTATTTCATATAGCTAATCTTATTTTCCAATATACTATTATTTATTCACTGACTTACAATATATGGCCGATCTCCCATTTTCATTATAATTGTAAGATTTAGTTTCTGTCATTGTGCAACACCCTGCTCAAATATTAATCAAACCATTGCAAAAGATATAAAAAACATAGCAAGACACAGAATTAATCATACTTAGATACCACTGCATTCAAAATGCTACATTCATTATTCATACTCGCACGATTCATAACACCGTAAAACACACTTTTAAAATATAACCAACGGCAAATGCAAACACCATTGAAACCCAAATGAAACCATGCAATAATGACACCTATTCACCGTTGCAGAGGCTACGGAAATTGTTTATTGGGTCATTCTCGAATACATCACGCTCGATGTAACAACCGGCCGGGTTTCCCAGGGGCCCTCATGATATTCTTATCACCTCCATTAAAAAACTTAGAGATACCCCGACCAAAAAGGGCTACCCCAGCAGCTACCCCGACTTTCTTAAGGGACTCGACGACTTCATCTTTTTTAGTCTCATTCTCATCAACAACAACATCTTCATTTGTAGTTATTGCCTTGAAAAAATTATCAAACGTCTTCTCTTTGTTTCCTTGTGAAGACTTCAACAAGCACGTACTGTTCACACATATTGTTTCTGTATAAATGTATGTTACATTTTTTTACGTGTTTATTAAAGAGAGGGGTGGGTGTTTGTATAGGCAGTCTAATTAAGGCTCATGTAGAACGTTACAAATGGAGTACCTAAATGATCAGATGAATCACACTTCATAGTTAAGGAATACATTCTAGTCGGTCCTTATCAATTGAGGAGGCATGAACTGCTTAGGAAAGGTGTTGAAATTTATATATCAAAGTGTTAACTTCTTTTAAAAATTTCAAAAAGAAGTGTTATATTTTGTGTGGGGTGTGAGACTGTTAAAAATTTATGCATAGTAAAGTAAACGTTTCCCATTACACCGCGTTATTGACTCGTTGTACCTATATATTTCCTCGCATATATGCATGGTACTCTAATATATATATATATATATACTATAATAATAGTGTCTCACACGTTACGTGTGTGACGTGTAATACAATAAAAATATAAAAAATATATATAGTTATGATATAAATACGTGGATAATAAAAAAAACATAGTTGATAAATAGTTTTATTATTTTTTATATTTTATATTTTTATATGAGTATTGTATTATTGTAATTAATATAAAAGTGTAGGTGCATTTTTGGAAAAAAATTGCTAAATTGGACAGACTCATTTAACTTGGTTGTATTATTATAATAGAATGATATATATATATATATATATATATATATTATAATAAGTATATTCAAGTCAAATGATACAGTCCAATTTAGCATTTTTTTTTTATAAAAAATACACCTAGACCTTTATATTAATTACAATAATACCATACTCTTATAAAAATATAAAAAGTAAAAACTAATAAAAACTATTTATAACTTTTTAACAACCAAACATTTTTTTAAATCTTAAACAATGTTTTTTTTTGTACTATCCACATATTTATATCATAACTATACTTATTTTCTATACTATCATAACTATACTTATTTTCTATACTTTTATTGCATTACGCGTAGCACACACAACGCGTGAGATACGATTACTAGTATATATTAAAAGATCCACAATTAATACGTTTGACTTCCATATCCGTGTTATCATTTCGTTGTTTAATAAAAAATATAATAAATTCATATAAAAGCAAAATATATGTTGTACAATTAAGTAATACACTAGTCAGTGGGAAAAATGCTATTTTGGTACCCAACGTATCAGCTTTTACCAATTTGGTACCCAACGTACCATGCTTTCTAATATGGTACCCAACGTAACTAGTTTCTCTCCAATCAAGGGACCAATCCCACTTCAGGTCACCGGAGACTGGTCATAAATGCTATTTTACTATTTTACCCTTTTGTTTTCCCTCCAAAATGTCATTGAACTTTCCCTCCATTATCTTTTTTACTTTTATAGATATCACAACAAATTTATCAAACACACACACAGCTACCCCTCACTCCTGCTCTCTCTCTCTAAAACTCCATGGATTGTCTGTGCTATTGTGGAAACCAACCAAAAATGACGACTTCATGGACCAAAACAAATCCAGGAAGAAGGTTTCTTGACTGTAAAAGTGGAAAATATAAATTTTTTTAGTTGGTTTGACCCCCCTATGTGTGATAGAGCTTTGGCCACCATACCTGGTTTGTTGCGCAACAAAGATAAAGTTGAAGAAGATAATAAGAAACTGCAGGCCTATAATGAGTCACTTGAAGAGAAGATACAAGAGCTAAAAGAATACATTAAGACATTGGAGGTTGAAAAAGAGGCTGCTATGAAAGAGAAGCAAAAACCAGTTAACTATGTGTTGCTAAGCCTAATCTTGTTTGTAATTTTGGTTTATGTTTTCTTACTTAATGGTGAAGGTGAGCTAAATTAAGTGGGTTGGATGAGCTAGTTGTAATGTTGTAATGATGTGATGTGGTTTTAATATCAACTTGAACTCTTTTATGATTAATTGCAGTTGATGGTTTATAATTATTCTGACTATTCTGAAAATGAGAAATGATATTAAAAATACACACCTGTAATGAGTTGCAGTGATGAAATTTGCTTCACATTGGTCTTCATTGGTACCTGAAAATACAATAGGAAAAAAATTCTGATCAAAATTTTCAATGATCAGAAAAAACTGAAATATTACCACAAAATGAGACAAGTACAAGAGAAAAGAAATATTATATGTCATTACAATATCAAAGTAACAGTAATAGCTTCATCAAATTAGCACTAAAAACTTCACCAAAACACAAAAATAACAGCCATTTCATTACCAAATTAACTGTCATTACAATACCAAATTTTAGTCATTACAATACCAACATTACAGTCATAACTTAACCAAAATTGCAGTCATTACACCACCAAAATTACAGTCATAACTTAACCAAAAGTATTGCACCAAACTAATATTAACAAAACACTTGATATCCAAACACTTGATATCAAACACTAGAAGGACCATCTTTCTTTACCATTTTTGCCTTCTTTTTATGCTCCATATCAGCTAAGAGTGCTTGTGGTGTCAAATATCTCTTCCTCCCTTTTGTATGTGACCTTTAGGCAGATTAATGGCACCTTGTTTTGGCCTTTTCAAGATTCCAGCATGCATTGTTTGAGGTTCATTTTCAGTGGATAAATCTTGATAATCAACTATGACAGGCCCGTTTTTAGGAGAATTTAGTATCCTGTTACTCATTCTAATCTGTATAACAAGTATATTTAAATAATTACCACATAAAAATGTGTGCTAGTATATATTAGTTAAAAAATAGGAAAATATTATTTCTTACTGGTTTTTTGGGTGTTAGCTTGGACTTAGTGCCAACTTTTTGAGAAGAATACAATTTGTTGGCCTTTGGAATTGGGTCATGTTGATTGATTGTCTGTGGTTGACTTGATGACATATAATTCTCAGCAACAAGTTACTTATCAATTTCAGCCCAAAGCCTTTCTTCTTCCAGATCTTCATTGTGGTTTATCTCACTAACAATTTCATTGATCATTGGTTCACTCACAAATACCTCACTCAGAACTGCCTCATTAAACACTGGTTCATTAAACACTGGCTCACTCAGAACTGGCTCATTAAAAATTGGCTCATTAAACACTGGCTCATTGAACACTGGCTCACTAACAGTTGGCTCACTCACAATTGGCACATACTGCTCATCTCTCTCACACACCACAACCTCTGCCTCATCATCTCCATCATCTCCACTAGTGTCAGTCTCATCTACAAGCTGTACAGGTTCTTTTTCTTTTCTTTTTCTAATTTCCTTACCTGCACTCTTAACTTTGGTGGCCTGTCACAAGTTCTAGAATTATGTCCTGGTTTTCCACAATTTCTACAATTCATAACAAGACCATTCCTGCTTATTTTAGTTTGTTTTGGCTCATTTGGTCCCCTTCTTCTAATCCTAGCAGGCCTCTCACGTTTTACCTCTTTTACAGGTGGTGGTAGAAGTATTGGATGCTCTTTGCTCTTAGGCCATAAATCCTTACCATTCATGGGTTTCATGACATTAGAGTACAATCTCTTGTATGTGCTAATACTATAGCAGCTGTGCACATAATCTTCTGGCTCTTTACCTTGGTGATATAAGCAAGCAATTCCATGTACACATGGAATTCCAGTGAGTTGCCACCCATTACAACCACAGGTTCTTTGCTCTAAATTCACCATAACACTCTTATTATTAGGCCCAAACAGTTCAAATTCATCATCACCATTAAATTTTGCTTCCCATAAGTGCGAGATTTGTTTTAAAAAATCTAATCTCTTTCCTATTTTTGGACAAATATCCATAGTGGTTACCCTCTCTACTGTAAGTTTTTTTCTCATCACTTGATCCATCAACTTCAACCTTATTAACTCAAGCATTGTAAGTATGGGTTTCACTCTAAATTGTCTTATACAAGAGTTAAAAGTTTCACATAAGTTATTGAGTAATAAAGGAGACTTAGTATGAGTGGAAAAGTGAGACCTTGACCAGTTTTTACCAGGTTTATTTGCAAGCCAAATGTATGCTTCTTTATCCAAATTCTTCATTTCTTCTAATGCTGCATCAAAATAAGGGATGGTTGTAGCTCTTGCAGCATTTTCTAGCATTTGTTTCAAGGCCACTTTTTGTGTTTTTGATTGAAGTTGTTATACAAATGACGTAGACAATACATGTGCTCAATGCCAGGCAATAACTTAGCTACTGCTTTGATCAACCCCTGCAATAAAACATACATAATACAAATGTTTTGATCAAAAACATAGAATACCATTGAATACTAAATATACTAGAATTATAGTTGGGAAAAATTACGGTGTATCTTTTGTTTGTCAGATATGATACTATAATTCTCTGGAATATCTATCTCAAGGTCACTAACCAACAATTTTAGAAACCATTTCCATGTTCTGTAATTCTCTATGTCCACAATAGCATAACAGAATGGGTAGCAACATTATTTGGGTCAATGGCTACTGCACTAAGCAAAACTCCCTTGTGTGGCCCACTCAAATGGCAACCATCGAAGCCTATCAAAGGCCTACAACCCTTCTTAAACCCTCTTTTCAAAAAGCCCCAACATATGTAAATCCTCCTAAAAATAGCAAAATCATTTCCTGGTCTATGTGAGACTTTCATAACTATTGTAGTCCCTGGATTTGATCTTTTCATCTCTTCTATATATCCATAGAACCAAATATTGCTCAACATTTGTTCCTTGCAGTCTTGTTTTAGCAATTCTTATAGCTTTGTAGGCTGTTGACATGGTTACTTTGCATTGTAAATCCATATGTACTTGTTGCCTGAAGGCTTGTGTTGAACTTAGAGTTCAATAATAGATTTTGATTATAACTTTGATTATGTTTTTAATGATTTTACGATTTCGATGATATAATGCTTGTCTTTTCCAAAAGTTGTAAATGAAACACCAGAAAGATAGAGCTCAGAAAAACGAAGCCACAGGTTCAGACGGAACCAAAATCGGAGCTAAAACGAAGAAGTTACAAGCTTTCGAATAAAACCGAGACCATAAGAAAAACGACCGATCGACTGGACAAAAACGACCGATCGTTTTTGGTCCAAAATATTCCAGTGAGCTCGTCTGAATAACGACCGATCGTTTTCTGGCGACCGATCGACTGTAGAGAACGACCGATCGTTTTCTACAGATTTCGAAAACAGCTTTTCAGCTTTTTCTGGAAAACAGCTTAAAACCTCTGAAAAATAGCCCCAACCACTTCCAACGGTCATAACACAGAAAAACAGACTTTGTGACCATATAAACCTCCAAAATCTTTCTTCAAAAACATCAATCCATCATCCTAAAACCTCTCTTAATCAAAACCCAAATTATCACCATTTTGGTGAAAATATTCGAAAAAGAGGAAATTAAGAAGAAAGCGATTCAAGCTCGAACAACAACAAAGACTCACCAATTAGCTTATTTAGAAGCAAATAGAATAGTGAGTGTAGTTACATTTTTGTAACAAAATTGTAACGAGTATTTTATAAACTCATTTTTGTGAGCGAGTGATCGGGTAGAGGCTTTGTAAGCAAGTGAAGCTTAAAAGCTCTAGGTCTTTCATTTCGGGACACTCATAAAGTGAGGGGGAGCTTAATCGGTCGATTAGCTTGTTAGGATTGTAATATCCGGGAAAAGAATTTTTAGTGAAATACTCGGTAGTACCGAGGAGAGGACGTAGGCGCGTTTTGCCGAACCTCTATAAATCACGGTGTCATTTTCTTCCCTTAAACTTTTATTTTCCGCAAATATTTATTCTTGCTTGCTTGCGTTTGAATTTATTAACGATTATTAACACTTAAACTTAGAATTGCGTAAGTTGGGGTGTTAGTTGCTTAGAATTTTTAATTAGGCGAAAATCGTGATAAACCTTATTCACCCCCCCCCCCCCAGGTTTAGCCGCACCGGGGCCAACAGCTTGAACATTCCATTTAGGGTTAACTCTAATCTTTTCCATGTACCTCTTAGCAATGAACAATGGCTTACAAGCACTTATGTCTTGTGTCCTAGGGCAGTTGTGTGTTTCAACAATTGTCCTCACTTCTATTGTCACTTCATCTCTCACTGCAGCTGCATACAAGTACCATTTACACTTGATGTCATTCCCATCTTCTTTGTTGGTCCTATTAAAACACCTAACAATAAATTTCTTTGCTGAGTTCTTTACAAGTTTACAGTTTTTTCCATTCTGAAAAGAGTACATTTTTACGGCCTCTCTAAAGTGGTATGGAGTGGGAAATTTCATTCCTAACTTGAAATTCACATTGTCCAAATCTGCTTCACCAAATACTAAAGAGTTGTCCACATGTTCTTCACACTTTCTTTATCACTCTCAAAGTAATCAGAATCTACACAATCCTCATTCAATATTTCTTCATTGAACACTATGTTTGGATGAGGATTTGTTACATTTGGCACAAAATTAGGCTTACTTGAACTTGAAGGCCTACTTGAACTTGAAGGTAAATCTGTTTGGAAAAGTACAGGTAGGTCAACAAGACCATCATCATCATTACCCTCATCATCACTACCTTCCAAGATTGAAATTTTTCCAATATCACCATCATCCATGTTGTTCTTCATCACTGTCATCACTAGTATCACTAGCTTCAAATTCATCTTCACAACATTCAGCATACACTTGAACACACTTATCACTATTTATAAAGTTGCCTAGGTTCACAACATCAATATCAACCTTAATCTGAATCAAATTATTCTCAAATTCTGAACCAGCTCTCTTAAAAGCAAATTTTCTAACATCGAGCCATCCTAATTGAGCAGCAATAGCTTCTAATGACTTTAAAGACAGCCTTTTTGGGTTACAATAATCAACAAAAATCTTTTCCCCACCCTCATAACCACAAATATTTTCTCCATCATAAACAAAATTACCCCATGGTGAAAGTCTATTGAGAATAAACTTGTCTTCGCAGCTGCCAAAAGAAAGGTATTACAGGTTTTAAAAGTTGAATAAGCAGTTAACTTACAAGATACTAATTTCATACAATATTTTCTATCAATTTTATCTCCAATTTTATGCAATGTTTTCTATTAACTTTATACAATATTATCTGCAATTTTATGCATTGTTTTCTATTAGTTTGTACAAAAAAATCCCCAAATATCAATCGAAACCCTAATTAAAATAAATAGTTTCTATACAAACATTAATTCACAACCAAAATTGATAATAAAATTTCAAATTTTAACAAATGGTAGTGGACTCACCGTAACTTGGGACGAGAGCCTCGTTTCTGCGTATTACCCACACCATAATGCGTATCTTCAATAATTTTCCCAGCAACTATGATTGATTGAGTATGATCAGAAACCCTAGAATTTTGGGTGCATTTTTTTTATGGGAGAGAGAGAGTCTGTGTTGTCTAAAGGAAAAAGCGCCAAATGTTTTATATTCTCATTTTTATAACTTATAAGTTACAGTAGAAACTCGATAAATTAATACTCGATTATTTAATAAACTCTCTAAGATAATATTTTTGGTCAGTCCTGACTCTGGGATAGGGTGCTAAATTAATAATTCGCTAAAATTATAAGATAATACATTTTTGATAATTTCTTTAGACCCCATATAAAATATAAATTAATAATTCCTTATATATAGCATATTACATGAATGATTTACGAAGGTTTCTTGAAAAATGACTCAATTGTCTTTTGTTTTTTGTTGAAATCAATTTCCCCTTGAATCTCGTCTCTAATTTTCCTTAGCATGGTAAGAACTTCTGGTGTTGTTTTCTCATAGCTCAACAATAAATTGTTCAATGTGATTGCCGCTTTAAGTGGAAGCTTGAAAAGTGTTTGTAAACTAAGTATTTTACTATAAATTAATAAAATATTAATTAATATATAAATTAATAATTATTAATTTATCGATTAATTAATAACTCTTTTAATTAATAAATTTTGGTGGTCCCAAGTGTATTATTTTATAGAGTTTCTACTTATATAAAAAATAAATTAAAAACTATATAAAACTGAAATGACAAAATTGCCCTCCTATCTCAGACCTAATGCTATCACGTGGTGTCACGTGACCAGTCTCCGGTGACCTGAAGTGGGATTGGTCCCTTGATTGGAGAGAAACTAGTTACGTTGGGTACCATATTAGAAAACGTGGTACGTTGGATACCAAATTGATAAAAACTGATACGTTGGATACCAAAATAACATTTTTCCCCTAGTCAAGTTGATTTTTATTTTACCATCAACAATGTCTTTCCATCAATATTTACAATTTACAAGAACTGACTCTGTAACCAGGACAGTCATTATTGCAATTCAAATTACATGGACTCATATATACGTATACATATATATAGTGGGGGTACTATTGATATTTGCTGTATTGAAACCAGGAACGGTCAATTATATTTATATGTATTATTAATACAGTTGTGAGTCTTGTAACTACGCGACTTGTCGTATAACTACAATTATATTTATATGTATTAATTATGCGTATCTTACAGTGAGTAATTTACTTCAACGCTCAAATGATGCATTTCTAGTCTATTTTTCTTCAAACGGTTTATATAAATTGGAAGTATTAAGTTATTAATCAATCAAAATGTCAAAACTTTTTGAAGATGTGATGCAGCACACAGATGATTTTTACTTGTAAAGGTGTCTTTTACAAATAAAACGGTAAAAAAATATGTTTAGTATACTGTACCACAGTTAACAATTTAGATATTGTACTATCAATTTTATCACTTTTGACAATTAAGTTACTGAACTATGAAATTTAGTCTAATTAAGATACTAACATAAATTGATAAAATTACAATCGTTATATCTCACATTTGGAATCTATTTTTTACATAGTCTAATTAAGATACTAACATAAATTGATAAAATTACAATCGTTATATCTCATATTTGGAATCTATTTTTTACAGATGTTGACAGAATTGCATTCACCATGTGATAGACAAAAGAACGCGAGTATCACTTTATCATTTTGTTTAAGTACTCAACTGCTCAATTATTAAAATTGATATTATAATGGTTAAATCATTAAACACCCCCTAAACAAAAGACCATGTGGATGGCAAGAGCGAAGGTTTGAAGACGTCATGAATCGTTAGAGAACAAACTTTGAGATATCAAACCGATGGTATATATTTTTGCTTTTTAAAAGAATTTCGTGATGGTTTGAGTTATGAGCTTCTCCATATCAACTACAATTTTTAAACCAATTTTTACAACTCGCTTATTCTATAATCATAATCTTAACCGAGGAAAAATTGAAATCTTTCAGAAAATCTTGCTCATACATAAAAGGAGTAACTAATTATACTTTGTCACTCGTAGCTTGCATACGTGCAATTCACTCTGCGCAATTCATAGGAAATCAAAATTATGGACATATATAGGCTATATAGTCGTTTCTGCCATTTTAAGTTATGGCATCCATGTTTCTGAAATAATATAAATAAATGGAAGGATTTCTAGATAGATTACATACACAGGATTTCTCGTCACAAAATTAGAACCTCAATAGCCTAAGAATCGTCAAAAAAATTTACAATTTAATAAAAACCTGAAACAATATTGAAAGAATATAATCATGATGTTGGCAAGAACTTCTCTTTCATACGCGAAATAAGCTTAAATTTCTCCTCAGCTTCGACTAGCTTTCGAATGTCCGAAGCAAGAACTCGGTCCGGATGAAAGCTTAGTAAAGCTTTTTTATAGGCCGCACGCATCTGAAACAATCGAGGGAGCATTAACTATAATGCAAAAAGAAGAGGCAAAGAAAAGGAGGTTCTGTATTCGCTTTAAAATAATAGAGGAAAGCAGAAAATCATGCTAATAAGAGTGGCTGTCAATTAGGCAAACAATTTCTGGGTTCGTAATGCATATTAGAAGGAGATGTGATTGGAGTTTTTCGAATTAACATATGCAAGATATTTAGCTATTTTGGAAAAAAAATATGACAATGGGCAATCCATGCCAGAGCCGTATGTCAAATATGTTGGGAAATGCGTCCTATATTCCATGAAACCATGCTATATATTAGTCACTAGTATATATATACCCTCATATTAGCCACATAAATTGATCTCTCAGCCTATTTCATGCTCATTTCATGCTCTTTTATCTATTCCTATTTCACGTAGTGTTGAAGCTAGCTCGCTCTTCTTTTTCAACTGTTTTTTGCTAGAAATAATTATTATAAAAATAGATTTTTGAACTCACTTCATGGGGCGTGGGCTTCAAGCCCCCGCTGACATGGACTCCAAGCCCACGCAAAAGTGAACACATGTTGAAAGACTTTTTTTCTAATTGCTGAAGCTCCCTCCTAACTTCCGCACGTAGCTTCTCTTTCATATTCAAATCCTCTTCATCCTAAAAAAATCATAGAGTAAATATAATCACTTGCAAATCTATTTTCATCCCATGAAAGAAATTTAATTCCTGTTCATGCAGGTTATATTCTCATCCTGTGTACCCACATTAAATTATGCCTTACAAATATATGATGTAGGTCGAGAGAGTAACAGGAAACTAGAACAGCCATAATACATTGGAGGCTAGATGTTAAACATTGGCGGTGAAATATTATAGCAATTGATGAATAATCCTCGGCCATTACTAATGAGCAAGAAAATTGTGACGCCTTTTAAACCAGGACTACTCTTCTTCTCTTGGTGTATCCTAAACTCTTATAATTTAAATTTTTTAGATTACTTGTGATAGGACTACGTACAAATATCCTGCCAATACGATTATTTTTTAAAAGCAACACAAAATCAGATATATTAGCGAAAAAGGAACCGCGATTACCTTCTTTTGAGTTTTTCGTACTTCTTCCACCCTTTGTTTTTGTCTGTTCTTAATGTCTAATTCGCGCAAGCTTTCAGCTTTCTTTCGTTTCAGCACCTTTCGCATCTTTTGTGCTTCTACAGCCTACAGAAACCAAAGAATACGACATTAAAGTAACAGCCAACACAAAATAATAATTGCCAAATTTCATATCAGCATGGGGTCGGGTGCTAGTAAGATGAGTTACGTTGCAACTCTCGAATAACATGCCACAGTGTGTGATCGCAGGGGTACAACAAAGTCAACTAAGTGAAGAACATAGATTATAGTTTACTTCTTGCAACACACATGATATTGATACCATATGAATGCTAACACTTAAAAACATGCATATCCAGCCAAAAAAGAGAAGGAAAAAAAACTATTATATAGTTATATGTGCACTTTTTGGCTCATCGACCACGCAAGTGATGATACAAGCAAGGGGTCTGTGTTATTCTTACGCTCTCCAAAGGGATACAAGCAAGGGGTCTGTGTAATAAGAACTATTCCTTGACAAAACGAGTACTAACAAAGGGAGACAAAAATTGGTTGGAAACTTGGAACTACTCAGGACGGTCACTTTGTGATTTAATAATGGGTGGGAAAAAACATTTTTTAGCTACGCTTAGTTTTGTCACTTGAGCACTACGGTTGGTAATGTTTTTAACTTTTCATTTCCTTAGTATTAAGAAGAAAGATCAAGGAAAAAAACTAGTTTTGTTGTCAAAAAATAATAAATCAAAACAACACAGAAAAAAGTATTTAACGCTGATAGACCTAACCCGGTTGGGTTTTTCTTTTCAGTACACCCACTGCATTTTCCAGTACATATGAGAGGAAACATAGTAAAACTTTTAGACCCTCGACTCACAAAGTAGTCGACGAGATAGTGACCACGTTGTCTTTCTTAAAAAAAATTGCACAACCTCATTGTTTTTAGTTTTCATTCAGGAAAAGAAATCAATAAGTGAAAACAAAAGAGGAAAATGTAAACAGAAAAAAACAAAGATAACAAATACTGGGTCCTACATATCCCAAATCAGAAAGTATATGCAGAAATGCAACAGCACTTTCTTGCATGCTAAGGATATTCATATACCCTGTTTCGTTGTAAAATTATTGAACAACTTCAACAAAACTAAAAAAATCCATATGACAATACAAAAGTAATACTCTGTATAACAAAATCTACATATAAATATCACGCACCTGATGTCTTAATACTTGCTGTCTAGAAACCCACTCTTCTTCTTCAGCTCGTTTATATTCATCAGTTTCCTTAAGCTTTTCTCGATCATTAATTAAACAATCCTGAAATGTGCCTATGTCACTACCATCTTCCTCGATCTTTTTATCTGAATATTTCCCATCAACGACATTTTCCGCATGATCATCAACAACTCGTGTTTCATCTTTCGGAAAAACGTTCTCTTTATCCGCTGATTTGCCACAACCATTTTCAAATTCCCTTCGAAGTTTAGAACTAAAATTAGAAGGCTCATTGCTAATATCAGTCTTAACTTTTGTTTCCCTTCCAAAGACAGGAGCCTCTTCTTTATCATTTCGTAACTTTACACCAAAAGATGCTTCGTTGGTAAAAAAGGAATGTTTACTGGAATGTTTTTTCTCATTATCGGTGGAAAATCTGACGCCCTTATCAGTTTCTTTATTCATACTTTCTGTATATAAACATGAGGCAGGACTAAAAGAACACCGGCGCTTGGGCTTTTCTGGAGAACTTTTAAAAGAATTCACTGTTTCTTGAGCGGGATTCAAATCTGAATCAGCAAATGGCTTTTTCTTGCGGAAAGTAGAATTGCGCCTTGAATTTCCATCACCAGCATTACGGGACTTATTGTTCTCCTTTCGGCTAACTTTGCCTGGATTAAGATGAATCCGACGTTTAGAATATTTACCCATTTTTTCGTTTTCCTTTTCCACCTCCACCTTTTGACTAGAAGAAGTTTGTTGACCATCTTTCGCATAATCAACACTGTTGACACCATATTTCTTCAGCAGGTTAGCTGTTTGCCATAGCATCTGCAGCTCATTGAAGCAGTCATCAACGTCCTTATCTTCTTGTTGACCTTCAACCTTTGGCCCGGTCTCAGTTTCGTTGCACTTATTTGTCTTATCTCTTACATTATGTGTCCCCCGTGGTGGATCTTTACCTGCAGTTTCCATAGTTACAGGCT
Source organism: Primula vulgaris (assembly GCA_963920805.1). NCBI lineage: Eukaryota > Viridiplantae > Streptophyta > Magnoliopsida > Ericales > Primulaceae > Primula > Primula vulgaris. Next base: position 24,857,662 of record OY987213.1, read on the forward strand.
CAGCTTTGCTATCATTTTTCACTTGATCATCACTACCTCGTGTTTCGTTTGTTGTTTTGCCTTTCTGGAATAAAGTTTCTCCACTTACAATGGTCTCTCTATCCACTGAGTTGGTACAACCACTTACAAAATCCTCTTTAAAATTATCCCTATAACCAGGAATGTTATTGCCAACTTTGGTATGAACAGGATCTTGCGTCCTAAACACAGGAGCATCTTCGTATACATGACCACCTTCCTTATTCTTTAACTTTATCCCGAAAGGGGACCCTTTGTTAGAAAAACAATGTTCAGTGGGGTGAGTTTTCTCTTCATCCTTGGGAAAGCTAACGTCATTCTCATTTTGTTCATGGGTATTTTGTGTATCCCAACGTTTGACATTTGCCGCCTTTTTCTCCACATTGATATCATAATCTTTTGATTTTTTAGGGGACTGCAAATCTGAACCAGCTTTCTTGCAAATAGTAGATTTGCACCTAGATTTTCTAACACCAGGAATACGAGATTTGGTGGTTTCCTTACAATTGACTTTGTCTGGATTTAGATGAACCTGTTTTTTTGAACCTCTACCAGTTTTATTTTCATTACCCAACTCCACCTTTTGCCGGGCGTTGGAAATATTTGGTTGACACTCCTTGACAGTTTCCTTTCTGAGGAAACCATTATTTTTCAGGCTTTTAGCTTTTTCCCACAGCAATTGCAGCTCTTCAAAGGGGTCTCCCATGAACTCACGGTCGATTTGCTTCTCGTCAAATTAGTTGTTTTCCAAATTGATAAGCTACGCTGAAAGGTTTTGCACACTCTCTTTAGAATTTGATATCTTCACAAGAAGAGAAAGCACTTCCATAGACAAATAATATTATGGATCGACACTTTATTCCTTTATAAAGAACAACTTAAATTTTTATATTTCGCTAAAATAGTCGTAGGATGAGAATGACCAACACCAGTAAGTGATTTACGTGTCCTATGCAGCTCCCTGAAAATAAAAAACATAATCACAAATGAAAATCAAACATTAATAATATTTAAACAAAGAGAAACAAATCAGACAATAAAGCAAAAAGTATAAATGTAAAAGTCAGAAAGCCAATTCTTTGATGAAAATCACATAATATCCCGTTGTACTTCCCGATCTCAGGTCAATAAGCAATTATGGAGTAACCTTAGGGGTATTGAACTATAGTTTCACGCATGCTCTATATTGTAAAAAAATAGGAAGCTTCTACGTAGTTATGCACACAAAAAGAAGAAGATTACGGGGAACAGTTCTAAGGCTGAGCATGAAAACAGACGATTTAAAATAAGTTCCACTCTATTTATTAAACACTAGCTTCTATCTGTACTATTCTGAGCTGCAAAATGACTTGTCACTGTCTTCATCAACAAAAAGAAAGGTCCCCCCCTAGTTGCCTCATCGCACACAAGCAGCTCACATACCACAAACAATTGTGACAAATCACATATATTACTGTATGATACGCAAACTCAAAACATATCACAACCTTTTTGAGAGAAAGCAAACTTATACAATTAGACGAGACACAAGCACTTACTCAAAGCTAAATTCTAAACCAAATCACCTTCTAGTTGGCCTACAAAACTATTCTTTTATGAGAGTTTCGGCAGACTTTTCTTTTCCTCTTCACGTAGTATTGTTTTCTTCCTCTTAACAACCTAAACTATATCCATATTTACATTCACCTGTTCATATACTGGTGAACACTCGAGTTATCATTTGTAGCATGGATATAAACACATTTCTTTCGGCAATAAATGAGCAAATTTAAGCTCATGTAGACCATAAGTCCTGATATTTGTTTCTGTTAGCCTGGCAAAGATTTCTCAGCACTTAGAGAAGCAAGTTTAATATTACGTTTCCTCTATTCACACTGCATAGTTCTAGACACTGATGAATAAATATGCATTATATTTTTTTGATTTTCTACAGTCATGAAAGATGGATGATCTGAAATGACACAAACTTATCAAGCAAAAATCAGCCCATCATTACATTGATTCTAGGATGAAGCCCATTCAACTAAATAACCAAAAGAAAATACAGCTTCTCTTAAAGCAAAATCTTTTATATGTGGTATTCGTGGCATCACTGTTATGTCGATCCAAAACCCAAGAAGTGCATTAACATACCAACAAATTGGATCAAAAAATCCTGGAGTACCAAAATAAACAATTTCTCAATCAAAACATAAGTATCAACCCATAAAGAGCAATTCTACAAAATCAAGAAAAAAGGTGGCAAACTTTACCTACAAGAACATTCATTACCAGCAAAAATTATATATAAAAAAAAAGTGATTCATAATAAAAACTCATGATACCTTAACTAATTAAATATAACTCTACAAGAATTACCATCCAAATTCAAGGAAAAGGAATCTTAAATAACAGAAGAACAAAAACCCAGAGGACTAGAGGAGCATCATATACCAACAAATTTATCACAGAATTCTTCCAAATAAGAAACTTAACAAAATTTACCTGGACTGGTATTAGAATATGAATACTACAAGAGTTATAATTCAAAATAAACAGGGAACTCCAATCTAATATATTATAGATTAGAAGAAAACCCCATAGCCCAAGATAAGTAAACTATACACTACCAATTTGTTTATTTAAGAAAAAGAGTACCAACCCGAATTACATAATTATCATTAAAAAGCATAGTGAACAATACATTGATTGCGTTAATAAGATATAAACCCTACAAAATTAATCATCCAATGTTGAGAGGAGCATCCTTATACCAACAACTGAATCTTAATTTTCTCAAATAAAATCCTAACAAATATTCTTAGACTGAATATGAATACTACTACAGTAATTGACATCCAAAATAGAGAGAAAACTCCAATCTTTTATAGATTACAAGAAAACCCCTCATCTCTAGAAAAGCTTACATTGATTAACAAACAGAATTACATAAATATTATAAAAAAACGTTACCAGTAATGCCTTAATTTGCATAATAGATATGAACCCCATCATGGCAGGTTTAAAGGAGATGCGAACAGTCGAGTGGACTGGGAATCCCACCCCAAGCGCAAATAACTTCCGCAAAAAAATCTATAATTTATACTATGTTTTTTCAAGGTTTTCTTAGAACGGACAAAGCAAAAAAAATCTTCTAGGCAACCCACGAAAATAAATAAATTTGGGCCGGCTCTGAACCCTATAAGAGTTATCATGAAAAACCCAAAACCTCAATTCTTCAAAATTGAGAAGAAAAAAAAGATAAAAAAAACCCAAAACCCCTACAAGAACATACATTACCAAAAAAAAAAGAAGTGACCTCCAAAAAAATTCAAGATACCTTAAGTAACTAATTAAATATGACTCTGCAAGAATAAATTCTTCAAACTTGAACATCCATATACTAACAAATTAGTTAATTGGGTAACAAACTTATCACAAAATCATAATTAAGATTACTCTAGTTATGTGCCTTACAATTATTATCTTCTAAAGTAGATAAAAATCCAATCTTTAATAAAGTGAGTCAAGAAAAGATAACGAGACAAAGAATACTGGAAACTAAATAAAATATGAGAATTGGGTTTTATTTCTTTTACCTGTCTGAGAAATTTAAAAGTGAGGAAATCAAAAGAGAGATTTATTTCTTTATTTTTTCTTCAGTGCAATATTATAGGAAACAATTTGAAAATAAATACACGGCTAATTAACAACTATCAAATTAGTTATTAAGTTCTGTTTATTAGTTTAGCTTTAGGACCAACTATACTTGCACGTGACCCACTCAAATAGCAAATAGCACAAGTCAATTATCAGAAAAGAAACAACATAATTTTTTTTAAGAAAAACAGGGCCCTCAAGCCCAATGGTAGATCTTAGAGCTCACATCAGCAAAAGAAGCAATTGCAGGGATTAAGATATTGTTTTTTTTAATGTTTTGATTATTTATTTTTTGTAAAAATCTTGTGAGTGGATTGTTTTGACTTTTGACTACGTGTATCACATAAACAATTGGTTTTGATTGTTTATTTTTTATTTTGAATTAGATTATTAATAGTTTTGTATTAAATTGTCAAAAAATATTTGAATTAGATTGTCCAAAAAAATTTATTATATTGTCAAAAAATTTGTAATAGATTATACAAAAATTGTATTAGATTGTCATAAAAATTGCATTAGATTGTAAAAAAAATTATATTAGATTGTCACAAAAATCGTATTGTATTAAACTGTCAAAATATTTGAATTAGATTGTCAAAAAAATGCATTAGATTATCAAAAAATTTGTATTAGATTGTCACAAAATTTGTATTAGATTGTCACAAAAATTACATTAGATTGTAAAAAAAAAATGTATTAGATTGTCAAAAAATTTGTATTAGATTGTCACAAATTTTGTATTAGATTGTCATAAAAATTGCATTACATTGTAAAAAAAAATTGTATTAAATTGTTTAATTTTTTGAATTAAATTGCCGAAAAAATCAAATTATATTGTCAAAAATTGTCTATTAGATTGTCAAAAAAATTATATTAGATTGTCATAAAAATTGCATTAGATTGTCATAAAAAATCATTAGATTATCAAAAAATTGCTAAAAAAAAGTTAGTAGATTGTCAAAAAAATTGTATTAGATTGCAAAAAAAATATATTAGATTGTCAAAAAAAGTGTATTATATTCTCAAAAAAATTGCATTAGATTGTCAACAAATTTTAATTTTTTTTCGAAAATTTTAATTTTTTCCAAATTTTATAAATTTTCTGGATTTTTTTGATTTTTTTTAATTTTTTCCGGAATTTTTTATATTTTATTTTTCGGGAATTTTTATAAATTTTGTAAGAGATTGTTAAAAAATATTTTTTGTTTTTTTTTATAATTTTTTTCCAATTTTTTAATTGTTTTTCCAATTTTTCTATTTTTTATGGATTTTTTTTCATTTTTTTGTCAATTTTGTCAATTTTTTATTTTTTTTACATATTTTATAACTTTATAATTTTTCTGGTTTTTTTTGTCTTTTTCTGGATTTTTTTTTTTTTTTTTTTTTTTATTGAGCTAAATGTGTTGAGTTTATGTATATATTGACAAGAGGTATTAATTTGCAATAAGTATTTTGAAAGTGGCACAAATTCTTAAATTAGTAGTTTCAAAAGGTACCAATCAAAAATTGACTCGATGAAATCTAATGGTCTCAATGAGAAGTGATTTTGTAATTTTATTTTTATATAATTTTAATGTATAAAATATAAATTATGATTTTGTAAATTAAAAATTAATTTTACAACACAATAAAAACTCAAATAAAACTATAAAACACTAATTGATATTACCCTAAAATTAATTATTTGAATCCTTAATTTTGTGTCATTTATTTGTTTCTATCCAATATTCACTTAATTCTATTGTATAAATAATAACTAAGGTAATTTAGTCTCAGCTCTTAATAGGAGAATTGATTAAAAGTATATATTTAGGTTAGATTATCTTTATTTAATAGTAGAGTAATTTTATGTTAAAAGAGTCTTCAGCTGTGGAAATTTTTCGAAAACCAGACCAACTCTATCGGGTATTCTACCAACCCGATCACTTTCGGGATCGGTTTTGATTTTTAGTATGTCGGATATTCAAAATATAATTAAATATATTTGATTTTTAACTGTTTATATTATATATATATACACCTATAATTCTAATTCACATATTAAATTATTATAAAGTGTTAACCAAATTTATTAAAATCGTAATTTATGTTCTTATTATTTAATTTAGCCTCATATTATAGTCAATCACACTATTGATTTTACTTGTTTATATTGTATTTATGTTACCTCTATTTTTTCTAAGCAAAAACTATAACGACATAATATGTAATTAACCCAAAATCACATTCACAACAAATTGGGGAAAAACCTGAAAACGTAAACAAGAAAATATTAATTTATTATAAGAATTGATAACAATACTTATTCAGATAAAAAAATTCGAAACTTCGTGACACAAAAAAAATCGATATTTTTAGGGGGAAAAAACTCATTTATGAGTCATTGGCTTTAGTTTCGATTTGTAGCACGTACACGAGTGTGTGTTACTTCGATGTTTTTGTAGGTGAGAAGTAAGTTCTTCTACATTCATCAAAATATTCTTCTAAAAATTAGTGTCTAGTCCATAAAAACCATCTTTATTTTTATTTTAGTATTATTATCAATGTCACCTCCACATCGCTTTTTCGTGTTAACTGCACTGTAATTTTAGAGTTGAGGACAAGCTCCACCAGCTTATGAAATGTACAACATTCTTTGATGCGTGCAATGTGTTCTTCGTTGAATTTTTATTTCAACTTTGTCGAAGCTTGTAGAACTCCTTCCAAGTTTGACCGACATTCTTTCAATCTAAAAAAAAATAAAACAAAATACATACTAATACATATAGATTGGACAAATTTGTATTTCAAGATTGATTAGTATTGGACAGGATTGAACAAAACTATGGGTCGGACTAATCCCTAGTGAAATTTATAATTATGCACCGACCTCCAATTGCTCATATGTTTTGGAGTCGCAGCTCCTCCCAATTTATTCATACAATCATCAAATGTCGACTTCCAAACTTTGCTTTTCTTTGGTGTGAAAGTAACATGCAGATTCACTTCAGTGTCGAGCGGACCCATTGGTCCGAGCTTGTGGTGTTGTGGTGCGACAACAACCATGTTCTCAGTGCCGAGAATACCATTGGTTTGATATGTTGATGTGTCTGAACGGGAAATAACTCTAACATATTAACAATATTTTGATCATTGGCAACGGCTATATCGTTTTCCGTAATTTCGATAGCTTCATCGAAAAGATAATAAACAATATTTAAACTGACTTTTGTCTGACACCCTCTCGGTGTGTTTGTGTGATGTACTATATTTAAATTTAAATTTCTGCTTTTATACATGCTATTTGTTTTGTTATTTTAAATTCAACGAGCTTGCTTTCATTATTTTTTAGATTGAATATTTTTCATTAAATTTCACCCACAAAACATATCGTGAAAAACATAGCTACCTTTCAATATACTCACACCAACATTTGTATCAATTACATAGCTTTCATAGCCTATCAAACCCAAATTTCACCGGCCTAATATGTTTGCATAAGTAAAAAAAGCTTGAAATTTTTTATTATACAACTTTTAGTGTCATTTTTTGTTTTTCTATTTTTATTAGTCTTAATTATGGTTAAAAAAAATAGTTTATCGATTTAAACAAAAAAAATAGTTTATCGATTTAAACAAAAACGTCGATAATCTTCATAGGTCGAGTACCCGAACTATCGAGTATATTAATTGTCGAGCTCGCGAGTAAAAAATGATTCTCGATTCTTATCACGTCAGGATTGGGTTGTTAGATTTCGGGTCGAGTCCTGACTCAATCCCACCCCTATTAAATACTATGCTATTGTTCTTTGTTTCACATGCTTAATTTTGCAAGTCACCGTGCGCCACTTAGACTATCAATTCCTGAGTAATTAAAGTTAAGTTAGACTATCCCGACACCCACTCAAATAAGAGTATATAAGAACACACAAGCTATGAAGAGAAACTCTTTATATTGTATTACTCACTTAATTTGTAAATGATACAAATGGTGGGCTACCCTTTTATATAAAGCTAAGGAGGGTTCTAGGCCCATGTACTATCACTAGCCTTCTAGATTATTCTATACATATCAATTATATCCATTAAATTCTTTTATATTTTATGATATTTCATACTTTCTATGTTCCTACTTAATTGCCCGTTACGAAATTACATGCAATTTTAATTGGCCAAAAACTTATATTAAAATTATCGGAATTAAAATTTTCAAAAGTTGATCATATAGTTCAAATGTTAAATTTTATTATTATATTTTTAAAAAATTCAAATCATCAATTTTGATATAAGTTATAAATCGATCAAAATTACACGTATTTTCGTAGTGGACAGTTGAATAAGTACTAATTAATCTACTACTTACAGAATATTTTACACTACTTAAGTGAATATACTTGGAATCTCCAGTAACTCTAGAACTTTCGGGTACTCGGACACTCGTAGACCCTTCTAGATAGTTCATGTACTCCACCTCTTGCTCTTTGCCATCTTGTTTCTAAATAGAATGTCACCCAGGCACATCCTTATTGTCCATGTGGCAATCCGTAGGCATAAAACTCATGGGATGTGACAATTGTGCAGAGAGTTTCTTATCGTCATCCATTATACGCAGGGTCGGTCCTTATACAAGTCACAACAATCAATCCGTTTAGGGGTCAATCAATAAGAGGCGCAAACATTTATATTTTCTTTAAAGACGTCTCTGTATAGAGTTAGTGCGTCTATTTAGTAAAGTGATTGCATGTAGGATAGTGATTTATTAATTTCCCATACATTCAGTAGGTCGATGGTAAAATGAGTGCATGTAGCATAGTGATTTATTAATTTCTCATATATGCAGTAGGTCGATGGTTCAAGACTTCCTACAAAATGAATACGATGTTTTGAAGGCTCGTGCTTGAGACCTCATAGGTAAGAAAGAAGCACTCTAGCATTAGCATATAACAAAGAGAGGTAGAAATGCATTGCAGTATTTTAGATTTTACTCCTCAAAAGGCTTTTTTTTCGTAAGAAATTGATGGTTTGGGTGCGTAGACCATAGGGCCGGCCCTGTTTAAACAGTATATAAACGGTTCAATATCTTGGATCTGAATCGTTAGAATAGAATACTTATCTGATTGAAGTTTTTGAGCTGAAACTTAGGTGTTATTTGCCTCACACAATTATAAGTAATTAAGTTGTGTATTTTGTCGAATCCCAAGGTATTATAGGGTTAATGTTTAGTAAACAAGAAAGAAAGAGTAAGGGTTAAAAAGATAGTAAGTTGCTTTGTCTGAAAGAAATGTTTCATTTATCAACATCACAAGTTTCAACCAATACTATAGAGAAACTGGAAAAGGAAGAAGCGCAAGAAGATAAAGACACAAAAGGTCATCAACAAAGCGAATAAGTGATTTACCAGATAGTTACATGTTCCATCTTTATACTCTACCTTTAAGTAACAAATATCAACTACCATCATCTAAGATGGAAACCCTCTCCCTTCTCGAAAATTCACCTTTGTTAGGTGCTCCTCCCAAAATACTCCTATAAATTCTCACGACATACCATTTATGGATGTACCTTATGGCGAAGATCCAAATACCCTTTATTCAAACTTTAAAGCCATCAGCTGCAGCCATGTTGTAAAAGTTTTATCTTGTAACAAAAAACAGCTCCTTATAGATGAAGACGTAATGTTCAACCTTAAGATGTGAGCACATCTTAAGGACCCTATCAAATTTCAATATGGTGGGACTCAGATTCTCAAGTGGTTTTTTCATCTTGGAGAAGAGTTGGTCATCTTTTTAAGAGACGTCATACTCGGCATAATCGATCTTCATGACCAAAAACAAGCATTTGGTGGTGTTTTGGATGATGTGGCATTATGCAATCATTTACATATGGAAAAAAATCCCTCTACGCAAAATTGACCAAGTCAATTGTACGCAAGGATGGGGAAGAATTTAAATGTCTTGCAATGGCTGATGTTGACATTTTCGAGAATTACAAACATCAGTCTACGTGGTTTGGCTGGGACAAGTATGAGAGAATAAAAGTGTTATTAAAGGATTTAGAGAGCCATTTCAGGCAGTTTGTACCCCCTCATATTATATCAACCATAGTTCCCTTTTTACTGTAGATGATAAGATCGACCTCATATTTCCATAAACTCAAGCTACAAATCTTTTTCAAACATCTCGACCAAAGTCTCCCCCATCTTAACAATCTCATGACTACCAATTGGAAAACTACATTGAAAGAGCTCCATGAACAAGAACAGTTTTTTGATGTCCATAATTGTCTCATACATGGTCTGAAATCTGCGTATGAAAATATGTCTCATGACTACTCTCACAATGCTAGCTTGGAGAAATATGTCATCCATGTTGAGGAGAACAGACCAACTCTTTTCGGAGATTTATGTGATTTATTTTTCAATGCTCAAAAGCATATGGAGAGGAGGGGAGAACACGACACGTACACGATGGAAGAAATTTTTTCCCGAGTTGATGAATCGACGGGTGGGTCGATGACTCCGAAAGTCCAATCAATACTATTGAGACATTGGGGTCGACTGATTAGGGATGGATTTAATATAATGAATCTGACTCAAGTCACCCCCGAAATAGAGCGGATAAGAGAACAAATTATGTTTCGATTGTAGTGTTTTCATTATCTACGCTCAACAAGATCATTGACTTGGAAAATGGATATCCCTTTGTATGTTTTGCATCTGCTTTTGCACGGATCAATGATTTAACATTTAATTAATGTAATCTTTTCAATTTTGGGTTCGCTAGTTTGGTAACTCACAACTTATGATTTGTCGCAAAAATTGTTTTCTTAATTTTGTTGCAACTTTTTGCGTGCATCTTTATCAAATTATTATGCAAGTTGATTTGTTATTTAAAAAAAAAAATTGTTGTCGAATCCCTTCAAAGGTAATAAGTCGTTTTGCATTTTTAGCTGAAGCAAAAAAAAAATCATTAATAAATAGCCACACAAGTCACAACCAGCTCATTTCATTTTATGTGGTTTGTTTTGTATGCATGAATTAATGCTTCTCACCTAAGACCTGGTACAAAATTTGAATCATGTGTTCGTGTGGCAACATGTTCTACACATATTTATAAATATGAAAGATTCGTCTTCAAAATTGTTTATCTGCTCATTATAACTTCCGTAACCGAACATTTTTTTTCCAATGCGAATAAACTAAGTCAATTTAAGTTTCAAGTTGTCTTTTTAAAATTAAATAAAAGGGGTTCAGATTTTGAAATCACGAGAAGGTCAAAAATGATACATAGTGCCTTGTGTTTTATTCAATGAAATGATGTTAACAAACTTTCACATACATGCGCAGATAAACAATTTTGAAGACGAATCTTTCACAGATGTTGGCAGTATAGGGTAAGGAATATGAGTTGCAAATAATCTCGGAGAAGACACATTGCGTCCAAGTTCAGGACCTGTTGGTCGATATGGAGCTTGAGTTCCAAAAACGGAACAAGATCATGCGGGTTGTTCACTAGCAATGGATGACATTTTCAGTCATTTTGTACCTATCACGGTTTGTTAGGGAAAACATGAGTGCCTTTAACCAAACAGTGCCTGATTTCGGAAGGGTTGCTAGTAGAATATCCGTTTTTGTGTTTAAAAATGTTTTCGGCATGAGAGAATTGCTTCTAGTTCGAACCGTATGAACCAAAAGCCTTTGAAGTTATAGTTAATTAGACCATATGATAGCTCTGTTGCTTGATAATGAGCATCTTCGAACCCATTCTATTTATAGAGCATTGTTAGTTGAACATACTTGTTTTTTTTCACAATTAGTATTTGAAACTAATGTTTGTATAAAATAATGTAATAAAATGATAAAAAATAACTTATTTATGAGTATTTTTTTAGTCAACTTATTTTTTGACAAGATTTAAATAAGGTGAAATAAAGCATTTAATAATGAAAAGTTAGTATCACAATTATTTAGATAATTACAATAATTATAGTTTGAAAATAACATTCCTGATAAATGCAAAAACAAATTAACATGTAGTAGAAAAAATAGTGTGAAATTACAAACAATGGAGTAGATAAAAAAATTGATACGTTTTTTATCAGATTATTTTAGTATTTAGTTTTATTCACACAAGCAACAATTATCATACTAAATGAGATATATTATCATTCTAATTTTTATAATCGGAAAATAATGATCACTTACGTTTTTTAAGTAACAATAAAAAAATTTAATTTAAGTATATTTTTTATTTTAATAGTTTCATATATTAAAAACTACAAATTTATATTATACTTATCTAATTATAACTAATATATGAAACACAAATTGTTGTAGTTCATATGGTAGAGTGCTTACATTACATGCTATAGAGATTCAAAGTTTGATTCTCATATATTGCATTTAATATAGATTAACTTACATTTTAGTGTTAAAATAAAAAATATCATGTTATATAATATAAAATAAAAAACTTAATTAGAAATTCGGGTCAGATCGGAACACCCGACAAAATCAAAATTGCCACCCGATCCCGAAGTTTGTCGGGTCGGGACAAAACCCGATATTTTCTGTCAGATGCGGGTCGGGACACGGGTCAGAATCAAAATTGTCATCCGATCCCGAAATTTGTCGGGTCGGGACAAAACCCGATATTTTCTGTCAGATGCGGGTTGGGACACTGGTCAGGATTCAGGATTTTTCCCCCAGCCCTTTCGGTACCATCTATATATAATTTACACATAAGCAAATACGTAGATTTATAAATGTAAAGAAATATGTCTACTAATGTTTTTGCTTAAACTAGAGGTACCGAATTAAGTATTAAATAAAACTATAGGGGATCACTAATCAAATTAGACTAAACTTTTGGTCTTATCTGTGTATGACGTAAATCTATAAAGTAAAATGAATCAATTTAGAATATGACAACTCAGGCTATGGTAACAGATTTTTTTGGTACATAATTAGATTTTAAAAATATGTTATGAAAATATATTGAAAATGTATATTTTAAAAATCTAAATTTTTTATATTTTTCAATCTAAAAATCATATTTTCATAAGGTGGAAAATCTGATTTGGCAAACATCCACAGATTTAATATATTAGTTTAGATTCTTTAGAATGTGAAAAGTTACACTTGTGCCAAGTATTACAATTGAATAAAAAACTAAATATATCGATTTAGAATATGGAAAAGTATAAGGATCGTCACTGAAATCATGCACAAAGTAGTACTCATATAAAAGTGTAACCAAGTATCGCTAAAGAGCTTCACTTTTGAAGTAAACATCGTCTTTTTTCTTTTTTCTTTTTTCTTGGAGTAAGCATTATCGTGTAAATTTGAGTTCTGCAGAGGGAATAAATTAATTGATTTGAGTAGTAATTTAACATGTGCCTTCAAATTCATCGATGGGCCTACTAACCACTACAACGTCGATGTTTCGGTAAATATTGAAATTACGTACATGCACGTATAATGTTATAGCCACGGTCTTTCAAATTATTCTTTTTGAGTAGTATATTGATAAGAGAAAATGTCGAAAAACAGGAATCCAAAGGATAATTTAGTTTCACACTGGCACCATATGAGCAAGGTCATCACCATGCTCCAAAGCGAAGTATCAATTGAGGAAGCATTTGAACAATACTGCAAAGGGTTGAGTAATTTTGGACCTTTTTGGGGGCACATTCTATGTTTTTGGAACCAATTAAAGCTTAGAAACCCCCGATAAAGTGTTGTTTCTAATATAAGGGGAGATGAAAAAACAACCCCGTATTCAGGTGTGCAAGCTAGCAGAGTTCTTAGGCTACCCTATAAATGAAGATGAAGCAGCATCAAACATGGTTGACGAAACTTTGGAACTTTGCAGTTTTGGAAAGTTTGATTAGTTTAAAGGTGAATAAAAGCCCGGGATGGTTTGCGGGAATCAATAACGATATATGCTTTCGGAAAGGTGAGGTTGGAGATTGAAAAAATTATCTTACTACAGAAATGGTGCATCATCAATTGGACGAGTTATGCAAAGAAAAGTTTGAAGGATCGGGATTCGGATTCTAAGTGTTGTTTCATTTTCTTTCTTTCATTTCCCTTTCAAACGGTTAACTACATTCTGATTGAGTTATTGAGTGATATGCTGAAATCTTTGTTTTATGTATCGTTTTCTCTTATAATGGTAATATAAATTGTTGAATGACTATTTTAAACTTCAACTGTTATTTCTTACAAGTAGATGGCTAGCTAGAATGAAAATTATCAGAACAGGAGTCATATACAAATGATAACATATGTATAAAAAAAAAATTAAGCAGGTTAATGTATGCAATTGTAGATAGTTTGCTGGAGCACTTTATATTATTGCGTTATGAAAAAATTAATAACATTCTTGAATCCGTTGCGGGAAGGGATAGATAACAATTAAACGTTGTGAAAAAATTGATAACATTCTTGAATCCGTTGCGGGAAGGGATAACTAACAATTAACATTTGTATTTTCCAACTATAACTGAAAATTTGAACATTGTCAGGACTAAACTCAGAAGGAATGATTGTACTTTTGAAATATTGGCTTAAACAGTTCAACCTGAGTTGGTCTTACATGATTAGGGCTGGGTTATGCAGGAACGATCAATTTGTTGTGCATTTAATTTTACCACGTAGAATTAACTCTAAAATGAAGACAGGGTTGGCTCAGTTGCTCATCAAACCGCCAAGGCCTAAGATTTTTTCAACCAAAAGAACCAAACCGATCAACTGATTCAAATATAGTTAGCAACATGAGATACACGTAACACGAGAGTGGTAGAAAATAACCGACTTTGAAATCTTAATATGATCTGCACAAAAAGGTTTAACCTGTTTCACAATAAAATTCTCAAGCAATGACTGAAGTCACATATTGCAAACACATCAAGTCATCATAGCAAGGCACTTCCATAAATTGGAATAAGAACAACTGCATAATAGATACGTTTAGGTTTAAATAGGAAACAACCAACAAAGTATAAATCAGATTAATCATCTAACAGCCTTGAATCCAGAAGTCAACTAGACATTTCCGCCACTGCATTTACAACTGCTACAAAATATGATATACTTGAAAATGCACCCTGGTTGATGCGAAATCTTCAAAAAGTCTTGGGGGAAGATTGGCCAAGCATCAATCCTGTATATGTCCAGGTCCAAAGTCGATGAGAAAAATGGCACATAAAGAGAAACAGTGCAATAAAACAAGCAAAACTTTATTCGGTCTACGTTTACAACGCAGTCACAGCATAAATGCATAATACCACCATAAGGTAGTTTTATCAAGAAGAAAAAAAGGGTATACGCTAGAAGGTGAGAATAACATACAACTAGTGAGCGCTATTCCATTAATCATACACATGAGAGCAGTGTACTATTTTGTTAAAAAAGATAAATACATTAAAGATTCATTTGATTTATTTAAGTGTTTTTTTGTTGGAAGGTTATTTAAGTGTTTTTAAGTTTATACTTGAAAGGAAATAAAACGATAATGGCATAATTTTCAAATTTCCTAGCTGATCAACACGCTATAGAACCTATATGTGAAATTATACCCTCCCCGACTTCCGAGCGAATTCCACCATTCCCAGATTCAGAGCCGACTCTGAAGATACAATCTTCAAGGTGGACGATTGCCATAAGAGCTATTACCCCTTACTTTAATAAAGACTTCATTTTGAAATTCCAAATAAATATAAAAACGACAACGGAAACCATCAATGTTAATCACCTGGTTTAGTTTAGTTTTTTCTCAAGTCAGAAGTTGCCACATCACTTAGAAAATTGATGCGACGTGAAAATGAAAAGGGTAAACATAACCAACACAATCCAAAAGCAGTCTAATCGTTTTTTTGGATAAGAAGTCTAGTAGTTATTTTGATTAAAAAAGATACAAAAAAATAATTTAATCTTCAACAGCTAATTAGTCGTACTATTGAGTTTATGTAGTGTCCAAATGGACAAGAAGAAATCAGAAAGAAACAATGAACACTCGACTATGTGATCTTAGAACAGGTTGCTAGCTATGTTGCACGGATACGGGTATCGTATCCGATACGATACGGATACGCGGATACGGATTTTTTGAAAATTTAGGATATGATACGGCTAGGATTAGGCAATTATAATTATTATAAAAATTATTATATATATATCTACAAAATATACTGCTACAAAATAATTTTTACTTATCAAACATTATTTGGAAATACAATTCCTCAAAAGGTGTTTTATATAATATGTAAATACTTATGTATATTTGTACTTTCTTATAAATAACAAAGATATATTGTATACTAATATAGCATGTATGAGTCTATGACCTATTATTTTAATGAGCTTATAATACTTTGCCTTTAAATTGTAAATAAGTATAAATTTCCAACCCCGCCGTATCTTGAAAACGTATCGGTGAAGCATCCGTGAAGTATCATTGAAGTATTGGATAGGTCAAACTTTTGAAAGTTCAAGGATACGGCATTTGGAGTATCCGATACAGTATCGGAGTATCGGGGAAGTATCGGTATCCGATATGGAATTTTTTTAAAACTATGGAGTATCCGTGCTACATAGGTTGCTAGTAACTGAAAGCTGAATAATGTGAAAATATAAACTAACGGTCCAAAGCCCTTTTCTGAAATAGTTACAAGTTACAACGGTCTTGAAAACTTGATACCGAACATGTTATATACCAATCTGGAACCAGTTAGCAGATAATAAAAAATTGTTCACCGTTAGGATTGGAAGATCAACTAATTATAAGAACTCGATCAAAATCTTGTCAACATTATAAACACTTGATTGAAGTTTGGACTTATTCTGAATGCTACAAAACTTATGGTATAACATCAACTAGTTTCAGAAGTTAATTGCAAGTTGCAGCAATTCAGAAGTGCAAAACACATGCAAACAATTCAAACAAAATTAAGTTCAAACCAATGCCCAGATTTCTGTTACCAACAACCTGTCACTAACATGCTTATTGACTAGTTATCGCAGAACAACTTTGTAAAATTACAAGTCAACGATGAAGCCACTAACCAAGCTATATGATTCAGCATTAATATGCTTGTGCACTATTACAGACTTGTTTCACTGGAAGATTAAGAATTTATTTCCAAAGTTTTATGGTTTACCAAAATTCCCATCATTTAATGACAAGCCGTTACTGTAATTTAGCTATAAAGTCCTTATATCTAGAATGATTAAGTATTGTGAGATTGGCTCAAACATGTCCTGAGAACATGAATAGTACAGACCTACTACATAACTAATGGTGGCGAAAGATGTGATTTCAGGGAAAGAGAGACTAAGAAAAATCCCGTAAGGGATAGTTCTCAATTTCCAATGCAGGCATTTACATAGTTAGGTGGTGAACATGAACGAAAAATATACCCATGAAAGGCAGACAGAGCCTGTTAATTCAAGGGAATTGTAAATATTGATTGCTTGGCTGGAACTTTTATGCTTAGCTTGTCGGCTTTTTGCATTTAAGTTATGTTGCATTTGGTTGGCCAGCTTAAAAGCCGGTGTTGATCTTTAGCCAAGCTGCATAAACTTAGCTTTTTCCACGGCCTTAAATAAGTCATCTTATCTGCTTATATTTTGAAGCCAAACAGGCCCTGACTATGAATGATAAAAGATCCTTTAAATCTTAGAGATTTACCTCATCATTCAAGATCTGATACCCCCAGCATGGAGTAACATGTATCGTCCGATCCCAGCATATGAATATACTCCGATCCTCTCACATGAACACTATAACAAGCTGAGACATAAAACAGAAATTAAAATGAAAAAAAGGAATTGTAAGAAGATAAAGCATAAATTCCAGTGACTCCTTCAAAGTTCAAACTATCATTCGAAAAGAGAAAGGGATATTACCGAAAGCAGATAAAATATGGACTACACAGCTTGAGGGTAATATTACGATCTGATCAACTAAATAAAACTGAATATTTGAAGAGGCAAGAAATAAAAACATGTTAATTAATTTACAAAGCAAAATTTTTACCTTAAGTAGAACTTGTACGTGTATTTGTGCATATGAGGTTTTGAAATCGACTAGTTAAGTATTGATGTGTGATAAATAAGTCGTCGTGAGTAAAAAGTTTGCTTATAAGAGAGAAAGCATATTAGCAAACATCAGTTAGGCAGCTTTGGCTTTAGTCGACAGCCACTAAGATCAGAATCCCATGTTGTGTATAACTCAAGTGTACTTGTACTGTCAGCTTCTTTAAAAATTCCAGAAAAAATATGTAGTACTAGAATTGATCATAGCAATGACATCAAATTCCCTTAAAAGCAACTTACTCTTATATGATGTAACCAATCACAACATTCTACTTCAAACGTTTTTGCTTCAGATAAAAAAAATAGACTTAAAGAGAGACCGTTCCAACACAGATACGTAAACTCTGAACAAGTAATAATATTAACTTCTTACCATTTTCTATTTTGATCACACTTTGGAGCATAACATCCATCTTTGATTTCATATCGTTCCTATCATCCATGATCGGGACAATAAGTGTAAGCTCTCGATGGATTTCTCGAACAAAATTACAAATCTTCTGGGCGAAATCGATTTCACCATCTGATATACGTCCCATGGCCATTCTCATCAGCTCTCCAGTTAAATCCGCAAGCTGAAAAGATAACAAAATATATGAAAAGAGAATCAAGGTGGAAGTCGAAGAAGGTTAGGGGGGAAGTTATGGATCAAAAAATCATATGCTCGACTCATTTGTTACATCCTAACAATTATCTTTTCTTATGAGAATAAGTCTGTGGAAGAAATAACAATCAGGTGAAATTTTGCAGCAAAAGTAGTGTTTTATTTTTGATTTTTAAATCTTTTGGTTTATGTGTGTAAGAATTAAACAAATTAACATCTGTATGCATATGTGGAAATAAGAACAAATTTCCAAAAACTATAATAGATGATGTGTATTTTAGAAAGCTGGAAATAACACAGAAGGACAGAAGGAGAGAGACTTAATTATTAAACTCAATTTTTACTACCCAATATTAACTAAAGGACTTCCAGAGACACAGGGCTATCATCTACATTCAAGAAACATTTGTAAAAGAAACTAACTATAGAGTAGCTCTGTGCATATTTTTATGTTTTACTCTGGCATTTTTGACAACAGTGATCTTGGCAGTCCTTTAGATACCCTAATATTTCGATGCTTTTAATGATATAACAGTCAGATGCATCAATTAAGGCAATTACCCCTAAGAGATAGTCGAGAACATTGATTTGAAATGGCTCCATAGAAGCATCACCCAGGGATAAAAAATTATCATTCATATCATCAAGATTCAAAAGGGTTCCAGTTTTGCAAAATCCACAGAGGGTTGCAGCCTCAACATACTCTTGTACCTGCAAAGTCCAAATAAAAATTAAGAGTAAGACAAATATTATAAAACAAATACAACTCTAGCCTTAGGGATTAATCCATTGATTCTGTGTGTGCTTATTACTAATAGATATGGTGAACATTAACACTATCATGTCAAGGGAAACAACCTTTTTTGGTACACCAACCTATCAAATTTTAACAATTGAATATATCATATTATTAAAATTTACTTTTTAGAAATTAATCTACAAAAGAGTCAAACAATTCAAGCTGACGTTAGAATTTATCACAAGAAACTAGTTATATAATAACAGCTCGAGTACACTGATTACTAAGCACCAATCTAGACAAACCGAACGATTCGGACACCATCAAGAAAATTTAAACTTTCAAGCACTCATTACTTCTAATAGGTTGGATTATTAAATGTTCACTTTGGTCAAGATTGGTATCTGGATTGTGAAGTTTGATAGATTTGTGTACTAATTATTTAAATTTGTGTAGACTCATGTCTAATTGTGAGTTTAATTAGGTTGGCATATAAAAGTACTATTTTCTTCATCTAAGAACTGTATCATTTTACTATATTTAGAAAATAAACGGCCGAACGCAAAAACAATATCAAACCGTCTATTAGGAAGGCACAGAGACAGACCCCTGGGGAATAAGCTCGCCTGAGCTTCCAAAGATCAGTTCCAGCCAATTCTTTAATTAATCGAGCCACATATTGCTCTGTCACAGCTACAAGATCATTTTCTGCCTTTTTTAGTACCTCCGTTTTATTGTCTTTACTCATTCTGTTATCAAAAGAAACAATTAATTGTCTAGGTATTACCTTAATATGGTTCACATAAGAGCATGTTCAACAAAATAACTTTATCAATGACTATGCACAACAACTCAAAACTAAATTGCGAAAAAAAGGGAACTATGAAGGGTTTGTAAGGGATTTAATGGAATTGATGTACTCCTTAAGCTTTTAAGATTTGAATTACCACACATGTTTAAATGGAAATGGAATTATTTACGATGAGCAAATTACATATACATAATACCAAGTATACATCCCAAAATTGACAGACGAAAATCGCAATTCATAAATAAAATATGCACAAATGCATTTAAGCTTTTCACATTTGAGATACTATCCCTGCAAAATCCAGGCATCCACCTCATCAATCAAGCACAGATAAAGACGTACAGGTAGCAAAAAAAAAAATATTCTTACCTGTGTACCTGAAATATGACCTTTTTGCTGTTAATGGTGATATCTCGACTTGCTTTTACCACCCTTTCTCTTTTATCATTCTGCATAAAATCATAAAATTTGAGGAATTGTTAGTGTTAATATCACAACATACCATAAATAACATAGAGCAATAAATAAAACCACAAAGCATATGCCTGATTAAGTTTAGCTCAAAGTTAATTTGAAAAGGGGTATAATTGCTCGTACGAGCTGGAGTAGAATACAAATGTGAAGGATTAAAAGATGCAAAACTAAGTACATATGAATACATTGTGGAAGCATGTTTTAACATGCAAGAAATTATGATACAGAGCTTCCAATTACAAAAGCGTTAAGTCTCTATAACCAAATTACAACAACTGAAAATTGACATATATATTATACATTTAACCTATAGGCTTGTTTGTTTGTAGTTTCTAAGCTCAATTTCTATTATTTTTCTGCTTTTAAATTGTAAATATCTTGGTGTAGCCAGTTTAAAAAGTAAGCTACTTGGTTCTTTCAACATACACATTAGAAATGTTTAATCTGAAAAACCTCAGCTTTTTTTCTGAGCCACAAAAAGGAAACTTATCTGCTTAGAAGCTGCAAACAAGCATTCAGTAACATACTTAAGAAAATGAAAATCTAAAGTTCTAAACACATTGCGGCCAAACATTTCCTAACAGAAAACCCCAAGACAAAGATCCATTGCAAAAAAACAAAATCAATCTTACCAAAAGAGAAAAGTATCTGTAACGAACTCGTATCAATTAGCAATGGATTTGTGAGCTCGTTAAGCAATTATCTAACAAAACCAATAATTGTGACTATTTTTGGTGGGATTTTTCTGGGTTATAATTTAACTAAAAGATTCGAAGGGAATGAAATTACAAGATAAAAGTTGCAGGAATTGAAAGGAAAAACAAAGATAAAAACATAGCTAAAAATTAAAATTCATTTTCTTCATAAAATCCTTACCACCTACAACCCATTATTTATACTAAATCTATGTTCTGGTGTAGTCCAGAACTTTCAAATAACTGCAGAAAAGACCCATGAGTTCACAATCTATCAAACTTGACCCTCTAGTTATTTTCTTCTATCCCTCTCATTTTCTCTGTTTTTATCCCGAATCAGGTTCATTGCATTCCCCACCGCTTGAAAATCCACCTTTCCCTCAAGGTGGTGGTGTGACTTTGAGATCGTATTATGAGGTTCCCACGAAGCTTTAAATTGAGCATGGACGTTACATTGTGTAAGCATTACTGTGAGTATACCATTTTCTCTTCAAACTAGCTTGTGTCGCATTATAGCTTGCCTGTTAAGCATTAGTAGAATTGATTTGAGTTCTGCATACTGAGTTGGTTTCCATCATATTCGAAACTTTTTTCCTACGTGTTGATTACACTGATTTTCATGTTTGGAGAGACAAGTGTTTGTTGTCCGTGTACGTTAGAATAGATGGCATATTGTAGTCTTTCCGGTATAAGTTCATGCTCTTCCATGATTTGAAAAATATGAGAACATAATCTATTCATCACATCCTTCGTACAATTGATATCAAATTCCTCATTTTTCAAAAAAATTATTTCACATGCCCCGGCAAGAGTGCCTAACATTCCAAAGTCAGAGATTTGTACAACAAATACCCGAGTGTGTGTGCTCAGATCAAGACCAACTCTCTGTTTTTCAACATGGAGCTTCACATCATCTCTGAATTGTACATTTCCAAAATACCCCACACTCAAAAAAATTCGCAATATTGTTTGTTCTCTTCTATCAGTTATAATGCAAAAGAAGATCGTCTTGGGAAAATAGTCACACATTCCGTACATACCACTAACCTTGACCAAGCTAAGAAGGAACTCTTTTACTTTTATTTTGCATCTTCTCTTCTTGCACCAAGCTATTTCCTTATCGTAAGTGTATCTGTCCATACGAACAACCTTCACATTTATCGAGTTGGGGCTATCCTTTTCCTCTAAGCTTATTTCAAAAACCATATATTCAGACACAATTGTATCCATAGCCAATATAAAATATGTGAGAGTTTTTTCAAATACCATATTTTTACCATTATTTCCATCAAAGGGAACAATTTTATCATTAACCAAGTCGGATATCTTTATTTCCACGTTCATTTCACTCTCCATATCACTTTTACTAAACAAATTAGTGATCAAGTTTACCTCTTTCTGCTCGTCTTCCGATACCATTTCCTCAAAATAGCCAAGAATGTCCCCATTCATATTTTCTTTTCCACCTGGGTCAAATTGGCCAGAGTCACATGTTACGGACCCGGTCGACATGCCCATCTCAGCAAAAAACCCATAATCAATCTCACGTGTGAGTGAACAAATTGAATCCGTGTTCTTTTGTAGCGTTTTGAGACATTTTACCAAACATTGGATCTGCATTATGTGCCATTGAGTTTTGATGTAGTTTTTTATGAGGCGTTTCGTCGACTAAATTAAATGCAAGAGAAATTGGAGCTGAGTTTTGAACTGTAATTGAATGGTTCTCGGCTAACTTTGGTTAAATCGCTTCTACACATTTCATCAAACCTATGCGACTCATTTCTTAATGAAATTTTGTCACTTGACAGAATATCATAACACAGAGGTACCTTGTCTGAGTCGCACGGGTAAGCTATTGCGCTCAATTTATCTTGTACCTCTTATTCCACCTTTTCATCGAGCAACTGATCTGCATTAATGTTTAGGCACAGTTCTGTACGAGGCTTTTCATCCAACAAGAAGCGTGCATTGTTTACGGCTCCATTCTCTTCAAATAACTCTTTCTGACAAGTGACGCCTCCAATATTATTATAATTAGATGCTATCTGCTGGATATGTTGAAAGATTTCTTGGACTTGATCACCATGTCTCTTCCATCGTTCTTCATCGATTTGTTTTTGCTCCTGTAATAGCTGCTGCAGAGTTTCTTGTGTTTCAAACGAATCACCATGAAGTTGAGAGCTATAAATATGAGGTGAATGCTCATACATGATGGGCTGAGGTGAAACAAGTTCATGATTATCATGGTGATATTGTGGATAAGGGAAAAGGGGTGGCGGGTGCGTGGAAGGTAGTTCAGAGGGGGAATGAGGAACAGCCTGCGAAGAAAATGAATGATATGGAGGGGGTATAAATGGTGGTGGAGGCAACGGTGGCGGTGGTGGGAAGCCAAAAGAAGGAACATATGAGTATAGCGAATAAGGTGCTGGTTCAAGCCGGTTATGTTCGGAAAATGGCGTGTGATACAAATACTGCAGTGTAGGTGGTTCATCCGGTGGTCTTGGCGGTGGTGAGAGACCAAAGGTAAGTATATAAGAGTAAGAGGAATAGGCCGACGCTTCATTTACTAGAGAAAATTGATGCGGGTTTGTGACAGACATTTCATCGAACACATGGCAGTTCATATTTTGTCGCAAGCTTTTTTCAAACCTTTCCCCAAAGTCGAAAATGCCATCTCAGATTGAAATGAATCAGAAAACATGATTCCGAAGAGGAACGGTGGCTCTGATACCACTTGTAACGAACTCGTATCAATTAGCAATGGATTTGTGAGTTCGTTAAGCAATTATCTAACAAAAACAATAATTGTGATTATTTTTGGTGGGATTTTTCTGGGTTATAATTTAACTAAAAGATTCAAAGGGAATGAAATTACAAGATAAAAGTTGCAGGAATTGAAAGGAAAAAAAAATATAAAAACATAGCTAAAAATTAAGATTAATTTTCTTTATAAAATCATTAACGGCCAGAACACTTTATTTATACTAAATCTATGTTCTGGTGTAGTCCAGAACTTTCAAATAACTGCAAAAAAGACCCATGAGTTCACAATCTATCAAACTTGACCCTCTAGTTATTTTCTTCTATCCCTCTCCTTTTCTCTGTTTTTATCCTGAATCAGGTTCATTACAGTATCCTAATGGTCCACATAGTTCAAACGTAAATTTTATTTGGTCCATGTATTTCAGTCAATTAAACAATAACAGATTAATAGTCTTGACTCTTGAGGTCTTGCCAAAGTGATAGCTTAGTCTCCATATTTTAGGAAAGTGACAAATTCAAACTAATCCTATCTTTAGTTCTTCTCTCGTGTCAAAATCCCAAAGCTCATGATATAGGAGACAACACCAATATGAATGATGGTAATAAGGACTAAAATGGCTCACTTGATATTATTTATCATCTAAAATAAGTTTGTGTCCTTATAAATTTGAAAATTAGCAGAAGGTACAGATTAAAAGACGTAGATAGTAATAAGTCAAGACGGTGATCTTTCTTTCACTCCAGTCATATATCTTGGCAATATACGATATAAATTGGCAATAAATGCCACTAGCAATCAACTAGAAGAACCCCCAGAGCCCCTCGAGACATCCCAGTATATCAACTTTAACTTCACTAAATTTGCAGCATAAAAGACTAAATAGAAAGAAACTTAACTGTTCATCTGTGCAAAATAAAATTGATAAAAAGAAGAATGTCGTTAAATTTTGCTAAATAAATCTACTAGAACGAAAATATAGTTATTTAACTCTAAACCTTTCTGCTAAATAATTCTAAGTAACTGTCGTGCAGACTTTCTTCCTACAAATTGTGTCATTTGTTCAAAACTTCAGTACTAGCATCAGCAAAAAAAAAGAGAAACACACGCTACCGATAACAAAGTAGTGCACAAAGTTCTCCGTATACGGAACTAAAAAGAAATACATACTAGTCTCCTGAATCTTTTTCTAACAAAATGCAAGTAATTTCTCACAAATTATATTACTTGTTAAAAACATCCAGATTCAGAGCTGGCACAGCATTTCGCAAAGGCCACGAAATTTGAAAGGGCCACATTTTTTTTTTTTGCAAACTTTATCATTTTTAAGGGCTGCAAAAATGCGTAGGATTTGCTTAAATAGAAATTGATATCAATGATAAAGTGGTCAAAATTTTAATAATAGATACGTTGTGTGTTATACTGTTGCATATGTAAACACTGAAGGTAACAATTTAGATAAATTCATGTTTTGTTGATAAATTATAGAAAAATTGAAGGGCCTCCTTTTTCATTTTTATCTAGGGCTTCTAAAACGCCTGAGACGACACTGTCCAAATTAAATCTAGCAAATTAGAAATGCACCTACCAAATAACAAAATAAAGTATATCAACTTAACGGTATTAGAGACTAAATAGAAAGAAATATTACACTCCCAACCTTTTCTTCCAGCAAAACGGTATTAGGGACTAGTTTGGAAAGAAATTTACACTCCTAACCATTTACCCGCAAATCTAAAGGAGGTAACTAGGTGGAGAGCATATAGTCCACTTATTTTGATTAAGAAGGCGATAAATCTTTTTATATGTAATAAATGTAATAAAAGGCGCCTAATTCCGCTTAATTGCTTCCTAATCCCGCCTAATTTCATCTTAGGCTCATTTTTTAGCACAATCAACAATGCATGTAATTTAATTAAAATCTCAAAAGATTAGCGTTTCAATTTGAGTTTCCTAACGAACCAAATGGAATATCATCATTTCCCTTGTAAATTACTAGTAAATCACTCGCTCAAAACATAGGTACTAAAACAACACCAAAATAAAATTACACACACAGGGCAATAACAAAACACTACTAATATCTTAAAAGAACCCTTAACAGAATACTAATTTTATATAGCACAAAGTTCTCGGTATGAGGAACTGAAAGGAAACAAATGCTAGTCTCCTAAACATTTTTCTAACAAAATGCAAGTAATTTCCCACAAATTATATTACTATCCAAATTCAGAGCTGGCATAGCATTTTCAATTAGAACCAATAACAAAACACTACTAGTATCTTAAAAAGAGGGTGCGCATTTCCTCAAGTTAACTACGTCAATTTTCATCGGGTTATAGGTTTTTTCATATGTATTCGTAATTATTTTTCGATTATATTTTTTCAATCAACGTTCTATTTTATTTCTAAAGTGCTTGTTCAAAAAAATCTGTAAAATTTGAACTTTTATATATATTTTTGTGGTATTTATTAATATTACTACCTTAAAAATTCTCAAACAAACAATTAAACATACAAAAAAAAGTATAGAAAAGGTCAAAATTTACAGATTTTTTTGAACAAACACTTAGGAAATAAAATAGAAAATTGATTTAAAAAATATAATCGAAAAGTAATTAGGAATACATATGAAAAAACCTACTATAATGTAGTTAACTTGAGGAAATGTGCACCCCTTAAAAAGAACCTTAAACAGAATACTATCTATACATATACATATTAAAAAAAAAACACCTAATCCTACTAAATAGAAATATATATATATATATATATATAGAGAGAGAGAGAGCTACTAACGAGGTGATTGAGATAATCAGCGTAGGAGGAGAAAGAGTCTCTGAAAGACGGCGGTGATGACTGATCACCGGCGGAGACGAAGACGGAGGATACGGTGGTCTTCGGCCTCTTCCCGGTGACATGTATAGACTCTGCTACTGATAATAATAATAATAATAATGAGTATTAGTAATGATAATAAAATTAAAATATCATTTCAATTGGAAATTTGTAATTGTATGGACTTAAATAAGTAATGTAAAAATATATGTATGTACCTCTGGGGAGGCGGTGGGGTTTGGAGGCCATCAGCAAACGAAGCTTATGGATTGCGGAGGAGGCTGATAACATTTACTTTAAATTGTTTCTTTTTTCTTTTTCTTTTTCTTTTTCTTTTTTATATATAAATTTCTAAACCTTATTACAGTACAACAAAAGTTCAATATTTTTTTGTCACATTCTCCCTCCTATTTTTCGAGTTTACCCTTTGTTTTGTTTTTCACAAATTTTAGTAAACTTTATATGGTAAATGCCAAATATGTAAAATTGGCTAAAACGAATTTTAGTATTTAATTAGAAAACATGGAGAATTAAAATGCAACCGGTACCTCTAATTTGGAACGGATTGAGTAAGGTTTTTCGATTAGTTTCACTCTTTACTTTCTATTTTACGTTAACAAAATAGTATCTTTTCATATTCTATCCTCTTTGTTTTTTCGCAATATCTACTAAACATGGATGACATAGGTAATTCTCCATATATTAATTTTTGAAATAAATAAACTTCGTCGAACGTCGAACCCATTAATCCGGATTTTGTATCAAAATGAGGGTATATAGAGAATATATGTTGATTGGTCTGGTTCGTTAGGTCATTTAATTTTGTATCTTGCGAAATAAGAGTTTCGATCGAATTAGATTTCTGAAGATCGTTTTTTTTTTTTTTTGAAAAATCATCTTACGGCTAAAAAGTTTAATCTGATTGTTTTAACATTAATACTTATATGAATTAAGAGATTTTTATTTTATTTTTTTGTTATGATAAAGTGGCAAGGGTTTCCTTAAGTGTTGTAAGTTTGAGAAAAATATTTGGGCTACAATTTTCGATTTACAGAATTGATAAATGATATTGTTTTGAGCATAATTTATAGATTAGATTTTTATTTGGTATTCATGATCTTGTCTACTTTTAATTTAGAAAAATATCATATTCTTAAATTAAGTTTAAAATGGATTAACCAAGTTCACTCTTTCTATAAAAAAAAGGGTTTTTTTGAATAAATGTCAACGTTCGTCATATTTCTACATAGCGATTTATATTTAAATACGCTTTCTGAAGTACACACATAAGCTATAAACTTTGAAATGATAGGCATAATTCTTAGATTTATGAACCAGGTTGACTTTTATCTTAATAATTTGTGTTTTTATACCGCATAACAGTCAATATGCACATTTTTACATATGCATACCAAAAAGTTAGGGGTATACAATTTAAGAGGAGGCAATGCACTTTTTGTTTGGTAATTTGCTGTTTTGAATCATATCAAAGTTGATACGCACGTTATTAAGTGTGCGACCAAGAACTATGCACTTTCTAAAATGATTACCAATTAGTATCAAATGAGTGATACAGCATAAGATATGAAGTTCAAAAGGATGGGTATACATTTTTTGCTTAACAATTTGGGGTTTTGGATCATTTATTATTTGATAAACATCTCTAAGAATGCAAACAAATTGATATAAAAGTGCTTGCGATATACTAAGATTACTCATTAGACGTCTCAAAATTGTACATTATTCATTTTCTAATGTAAATATTTGAATGAACAATCAAGCTCAAATTCAAATTAAAAAAAATCTACTTTCGATAGTAATACTGGAATAATTTACTTAACCCAAAATAACTCCACTTTTAAATAATTATTAATCAGTTCAGTCAGCTGGATTCATGGGATTTGCAATAGTTTATTGGCTCTTAAATAAATAAATACTCCCGTTCCCGGCGACAACTTGTTCTATACCGACGGACCACATCATTGTTCAATCACATATCTCCACGTGTCAGTTCATTCAATCCAACGGCCTATATCATTTTGTACAGTGGATCAACGGCTCACATCAACCTTGTATGTTCTGAATGTTTTGGAGATGGAAAAATATACATTAAATCCTATCATTTTCAAGAATTGATTTGATCGTGCCATAGTTTCAAAGTAACAATATAGCCTACCAACTTTGAAATAGATGCTCTAGCGGCTTGGCCTCTACTATAACCCCAAACACAAGATAATACATATCTATCAAAAACAAATAACTAAGTCCTCCCATAACTGGATCATTAAGAGTTAAGCTAACTTATTTGAGAATGAGCTCATCTTAGCTTAACATATCTCTCTTCTTAAGTTATTAATACATAAATCAATTCCATGTAGAGGTAGATGCTCGAATGAATGGAGTTTATAAGCGGTAGACATATAAGTTTATCTTAAGACTAATTTAAAAAGCAATGCCTAAAGGTGTAAAATGTACACATTGATATGAATAACATGCTGTGCTATGCATTTTAAAAATAACAAGCAATGCTGTCTTTGAGTGGGTGTCATATCAAAGAGCTTATACGGAAAGAAAATACAAACGAATAAGTGTTGGATATTTTTTATTATAATCATTCAACTATAATAGACGGAAAATGAAATTGTTATTGAAAATGAGAAAATTGCCATATGAAACGGGATTATCAAGATTAAGTTTACCAAACAACTTATTTCATTTTATGGCAAACCTCAACTTCCAAGTTCAATCGGATGACTATATAAGGTTACATGAAAATCAGCTCACATGTATGTGACTATCGCGATATTAGTTTTATGGAACAATAATGATCATAATTCATGATTCCATGAGTAAAAAATCTCATCACATTTTATCATGTGAAGTAACGACATATTCATGAGTTATTCTTTAAATGAATTGGTTATGATGACATTGTTATTAGAGAATCAATCTTCATCGGATCCAATATGAACAAAGAAATACATCAACTACAACTTGCTAGCCTATCATCACCCTCCCTAACCAATTCGAGCCCTACCGAGAACCATGAGGACAAAACTGTTACAATAAAAAACTAAAGGTACTAAACGGCAACTCAGTCCATATTAAAGCCACTAGAAATGTAAATAACCATTAGGATCTACGCGTTAACTGTCTCCACTTTCTATATCACTACAGAGAGAGAGAGACACAACATATACGTATACACAAAACAATACACCGATATATATATATATATATATATATATATATATATATATATATATATATATATACTAGCGGACGTGCCCACCCGATAGGTGTGAATCCAAAAAAATATATGCATACATACGTGTAATAACAAAATACGCTGCATTATATATTTTAATTTGAATAATAAATGAGATAAAAATATGAAGTAAAAAGTAGAATAAATGGAGAGAAATGGTATTTACCTGGTTTGAGAGAGGGAAGGAACCAACATATATATAATATATAATGATAAAACAAATGTTGTCGTACCTGTGATTATTAATTAATAAATTGGTACATATTCATAAATATACTTTAGAGAGGGAGAGAGAGTGGGTGGAGAAAAATTGTGTGTAGTATAATAGAATAATGATACGTACTGGTTTTGTTTTTGGGGAGGGATCGGTTTTTTTGCAGTTTTTTTTTTTGAATTTAAAACTGTTTTTTTTTTGCAGTTTTTTTTGCAGTTTTTTTTTGCAGTTTTTTGAATAATAGTACATGTGTGTAATTTTTCAAACTATTAAGATTTATTTATAATTAATTGTTTAAGGCTTCATGGTTCTAATTTAAATAGTATACATAAATTGATACATACATACATACATATATAATATAAAGAAAGAGAGTGACGATTAAAGATTTTGATTTGAGTCTCATAGGTTTTTAATAAAAAGCACTCTCTCTCTCTTTTTGATCGATAGATATAGAGAGAGAAAGTGAAGCACACAAAAGCTAGGGTTTTGATTCTCTCTATTGTTGTGACAATACACATATAGATATAGAGAGAGAGAGAGCCAAAAAGTTCCTTTTGTTCTCATTTTCTCACTATTCGCATATTCTGGTTAGTTGAGTACTCTAATTTCGTTAAATCTTTTATTAAATAAATTTTTTAATTTATGTTGTTGACTGTTAGTAATTTTTTTTGTATTTTTATCTAGTGAAGGTTATGTTTCAAATTTACAAGTTTACGTTTTTCTTATGTTTTCAATTTATTAGCTTAGGTATATTTTATCCAGTGTTTCTTTTGTGTGCATTTTTAGCCTTAAATGTATTTTGTTTTAAATTTATTAATTTTGGACTTTAATTAGTGTTTTTTTAAGTACATTTGTTAGTAGTGATTATTGGTCAAAGATTTCGATCATTCCTTGAGATTTTCTTACGTTGTTGATTGTTAAGAATATATTTTGCAATTTATCTTTTGAGGATTATATTTTTAATCTATGAATTTAAGTACCTAGTGTTTTTACTTGTGATTTTTATACATTTGTTAGCTTAAATGGTTAATGATTAATTTTTTGCAATTTGTTAGCTTAAGTGGACGGAACCAAAGGGAGGGGCTGAGTTTTTATAGTATGATTTTTCCCGTACTCTATATGAGTTTTTTTTTCATATTAGGGGGGCTGAAATTCCTATTTCTGAAGATTTTAATCAAAATTTACGTCTTTATAATTCAAGACTGTTTTTTTTTTCCATTATAAATATTTTAAGCATTTATACTTAGATTTTCTCCAATGTCTTCTAATATTAACTCAGTACCTATCTTTTTGGAAATTGATTTGATTTATTCATTTTTTTCTGCTAAGATGTATGATTTTCATCTGATGAACTCGGGTCTTCTTAAAGTGTTTTGCCATTTATTGAACCAGAAGTGCTATTTCGTATTTCCTCGTATAAAATCCTGATTCTGCTTATTTTTGGTTAATAATTAGCATTTTTGTCTGTTGAGTATATGTTTCTTTTACTAGTTCTTTTTATTTTGTTAAAGCATTGAGACCTTAGATATGCTCCCAGTGTTCGCAGTCCATATGCTTTCACTTTTCTTGTGGAGTGGTTAGGAAAACGAAAAACAAATTCAAATTCTTTAAGTTAAATTATTTCTTCAAAAGCTTTTATAGTTCGTTCGTATTGGTAGCTCTTTATTAGTTTTTCCCATTTTTGTGTAAATGATATAATTTGGGTTCTGTATTTATCTGATTCAGAGAAAAAAAGAAGATATAATTTGGGTTGATTCCTTTCTAATTGCCTAAATTTTTATTCTCTTTACTGACCTATTTATATGTTCATATACTTAAAAATGCTACTTTGGGAAGACTTTACACGCTACTTTTGACTATAATAGTATATCATTAAGCCACATACGTTAGAAGTTGGCAGATGCGACAACGTTGACGAAATGGTTGACCCTCTTGTTTCTTATTCTTTACTGCTGCTTTTTCTAACCAAATATTATTTAAACCTTGACCTGATGCGATAATGATGACAAATTGGTGGACCATTGTTCCGTTTTTCCTGTAAGCGACTTTTTTCTTAAAATGTCGTAAGCGTTAATGTAGATGAATTGGTTTGACTGATGTTTTCTCTCTGATTTTGTTTTCTTTTGTTATTATTATAATCACTCAATGCGCTCTTGTTTCAAGAATTTCAGCAGATGAGGATCTTAAATATAAGCATTATTTGCCTCGTTGAGACGATTGCCTTCCTTTTACAAATTGCAACAAATGTTATGAACTTGGTTTAATGCAAGAACATGTACAAACCAGTTGACTATTAACTTAACTGTTTCTTTTGTTGTACCTATGCTTTCTTGTTAACAAATCCTCTTTAAGAGTGGGTCTTATATGACAAGTTCACCATATGGTTGACCTGTGTCTATTTCCGTTTGATAGACGGCCAAGGGATTTGTTATCATTTATCATTAGCTCATCTCTTTAAATATAGTATCTGGTAAAGGATCTTTATGGGCAAAAAATCCATATTTGATTGGTTTGTCTTCCTTTTACAGGTTATCATTCCCTCACATCAGAAAGTTCTCTGGATGTAACCGGCTTCCTTCTTATCTCAGTCTACCGAGCAGATTAAGTTATTACTTTTTGGGTAGTTGATAGTTATTTGGTTTGGATTCTTTTTCCTGTAAATCACAGTCGGCTCTTGAGTTTGGCGTCTTCTTGAGAGGGAGCACCGAGCTCTCGTCCTGTCGCCATCTCCGCAGTCGACTGTGACTTTCTCTCTCACTCTCATCCGGTCATGTCTCGGAATCGTGACAGTCCAGTTCAGACACAGATGGCCATGGCTGCGCTTAAAATCCCGCTTACTAAGCCTGCAGGAAAAAGACGCGTGTTTGTGCAAACAGAAACTGGTTGCGTTTTGGGTATGGATTTGGATCGGAGAGATAATGCTCATACCGTCAAAAGGAGGCTACAACTCGCTCTCAATGTCCCAACTGATATGAGCTCGTTAACTTTTGGTGACAAGGTATTGAGCCATGACCTTAGCGCTATTCGAAATGATTCCCCTTTGCTTCTCACTAGAAACTTGTTACAACGCAGCATTTCAAACCCATGTCTTTATCCAGCTGAAATTGAGGTACAAACAAGAGACCAGAGTGGTCCTATTGAGATATTAGGGCGCTCTAATAGCTTTTTGAAAACTAAGCATACTATTAACGAAATTGTCAAAGCTATGAAAATTGGTGTTGATCCACTTCCTGTTCATAATGGGCTTGGCGGTGCTTACTATTTCAGGAATATTAGAGGTGAAAGTGTTGCTATTGTTAAACCCACCGATGAAGAGCCTTTTGCACCTAACAATCCCAAAGGCTTTGTCGGTAAAGCACTTGGCCAACCAGGTTTAAAACGTTCGGTCCGGGTTGGAGAAACTGGTTTTAGAGAAGTTGCGGCTTATCTTCTCGATTACAACCATTTTGCTAATGTACCCCCAACTGCATTAGTGAAGATAACACACTCGGTATTTAATATTAACGACGAGGTAAATGGAAATAAGCCTCGTGTGAAGAAGAATCCTGTAAGCAAGATCGCGTCGTTTCAACAGTTTATTCCTCATGATTTCGATGCTAGCGATCATGGGACCTCAAGCTTTCCAGTCTCTGCTGTTCATCGAATTGGGATATTAGATATAAGAATTTTAAATACGGATAGGCATTCAGGGAATCTGTTAGTAAAAAAGCTTGATGGTGTGGGAAGGTTCGGTCAAGTGGAGCTAATTCCAATCGATCACGGGCTTTGCTTACCCGAGAGTTTAGAAGACCCCTATTTTGAGTGGATACATTGGCCTCAATCTTCTATTCCGTTTTCAGAGGACGAGCTTGAGTACATAAAAAAGCTCGACCCAATTTTAGACTCTGAGATGCTACGAACCGAGCTACCTATGATTAGAGAAGCTTGCTTACGTGTATTGGTTTTGTGTACTGTCTTCCTTAAGGAAGCTGCTGCTTTTGGGCTGTGTTTGGCTGAGATCGGTGAGATGATGACTCGTGAGTTTCATGGGGGTAATGAGGAACCTAGCGAGCTTGAAGTTGTATGCATCCAGGCGATGAAGCTCATAAAGGAGGAGAAAGAAGTAGTTTCCCCTGAACCTGAATTGGGAGATGACAAGGACTTATTATTTGATATAGATTGTGATGAAGAAGAACTTGTATCCAATGTGGGTGGTGACCCATTTCAGTTTGGATTTCCAGGAATTAATGGCAGGTACCTACTTTCTAAGC
Source organism: Primula vulgaris (assembly GCA_963920805.1). Lineage (NCBI taxonomy): Eukaryota > Viridiplantae > Streptophyta > Magnoliopsida > Ericales > Primulaceae > Primula > Primula vulgaris. The sequence goes on from OY987213.1 coordinate 24,892,052, forward strand.
TCGAAGAGAGCATCGAGGAGGAAGAAGAAGAGAGAGAAGTCTTTGTCAGCCCCCCATCACACGAAAAAATCCCGACTGTTTCAAAGCTATCTATGTCCCTTGGGAATGCAAGTTTGGGAAATAAAACTAAGAACCAGATGAAACTCGTGGGAGCTAAATCGGATATTGGGTATATATTTGGTTCCTCATCTGGGCATAGGAGCGCAAACGAGCAGCTCCTTGCTAGTCCAAGTTTTGTTAACATAGAAGGTATGAATGAAAATGAATGGGCAATGTTTTTGGAGAAGCTCGAAGAGCTTTTATACCCAGCTTTTGAAAAACGAAAATCTATCTCTGTTATTCAGAGGCAGAGGCTAGGAACTTCTTGCCAGTTTTGAGTTAGTAGTGCTTATCGTATGGTAGACAGACGAACGAGAACTTTGAGACGAAGAAGATAATAATAATAATACTGCAGGCTTGTGGGAGTGATTAACCCTTTTCTAGGGTAGGTTTGGTTTGATGGTGATAGTACAGAAAATCTTGTAAATATTTTTTCCCAGATAGCTGAATCATATGACTATGAAGGCCGGTTTGCTCAGTTCTTTCTTTTTCCTCAAAGAATTGCTTTCCTTTTTGCTTCTTTTGGTCTTGTATGATAAATAACTTGTTGAATGAGAAATAGAAAAGTGAAAATGTTGTAAAATTGGATCGAATGCATCTTCATGTTTTGTTTTGGTCCCTTTTTAGTTTTGAACTTGTGGATGAAATGTGTTGGAAGGTTTCCTATTTTTTGCTGATGAACTTGGATCAAGGTTTCTTTTTTTGGTTTTGATTATTCTAGCGAACATAGCAGACGGATGCCTGGTCAATATCCTGAATCCTGATTGATATGTTGAATGTAGCCATTAGTATTTACTAATGGGTATGGAGGAGGGTAACTGATCCGATTACATTGGACACCCAAAAAAATGTCAGAATAGTAGAGGAAATGCTATATTTTCAATGCTCTGTTTGGCGACAGCTTTTGTGTATTAGCCACTGCTTTATGCCGGCCTTGTCAATTAGCTAGCGGGTTGTTACGACTTTTAGCCATCCTAATTCTAGACCTGCAGGGTAAACTTCGGTTCTATTTATAGCAGACTTTTTATTAACTATGCAAATCACGGTTTAGATATATAGGTAATATTGCCATAAATAATCCGGTCCTATGGGAATGACTTTCTATGCACATACGGTCACCACGATGCAATCAACTATTCCTCAAGAACTCTTGCACGGAGGTGTTTGTCGACAACTTTATAGTATCCGTGTGACCGTGTCTGCCCAAATTTAATTTGGCTGAAGGTTTTTCTTCTTTTTTTGACTTTGTAATTTTTTCTTGGCCTCCTCAACCTCTTCTCACATCAAATGGTATAAAACACTAAATTCTTCCAATGTTATTCATAACGTGTATGTTTGAAGTTTTTTTTCTTTTACTGGGCAGTTGCTTCAAATTTCACAGGCCACAGAACCTAATTAGGTCCAGTCTTTAAGATGTTGTATTTCATCGAGGCATACAACTCATATCCGAGTAAAAGTGTGTTCGTAAGAATGACTTGTCAGACTATCAAAGATATCTTTTCAAATATTACTTTTAGTTATTTGATGAACTTAACGGCCATTATCCAAAATTATAAGCATTTTGTTGTTTTATGCATCTTTCCACTAGTCGTTTAATGATGTTTAGTACAATAGTTTACTGGGAACTCAACTATTGTCAAGTAGGATTCAAATTCTCTAGAGTGTATAATGCATTTGCATCCTCTAGAGTTTAATCTAACGAATGAAATAAACACAATCCAATTGTTGTCAGGTAACTGTGCAACTCAGCGCCATGTTATTCCACGGTCTTTTCAGCAGTAACAAAAAGAAACTCGGGTTCACATTCTATGGTCATCTATCTAAATTAACTTGCAAGTAAAAAATCCAAACAAGAACAAATATTTTTCTAAATAACACATGAATTCGTTACTTTTGCTTCTGAAACTACTACTTTTTGAAATTACATTTCCTTTTTTCTAAACTTGCCAGACGTAGATTGTGTATTTCATTTTAGAAGTGTTGCACTAATTCGCAAACCAATTAAAAAAAAACGTAGCATTTACTATCTTTTTTGTTGCAAACGACTTCCCCATGACTCTCTAAAGGACTTACACTTCTAACGCTTGAGATGAGTTCAAGTTTGCAACAAAGTGTACAACCAATAATCTGAGTTTTTACATATATTATTGCAACACTAGCCTGACAGTACTCTTGCACTTGGCGGCTTAAGACAAATATTATATCACACAAGTCATTTACAACTATGGTTTTAGATTTCATTTGTCAAGAAACCATTTGAAGGAAGTAAAAAAGTTTGAACTTTACACATCTCTTGAAACTTCAAACTTGTTTTCTTATTTTGAAAGAGATTTTGTTTTTTGGCCAGAAAACAGAAACTTGACTATTATACGGACTTTCTATGTATAGATTTCAAACTATCCATAGATAAACCTACGAATACACCGCAGAAGAGCTGTTTTGTTTACCACAAAGTCTACCAAAACTTATACAAGATCAACACGGTCAAAATTTGGTTTACATAACTAGTGCCAGAAAATAAAACTCACCACCACTTACTACAAAAATTCTTTCCGACCACTGCTTTTCTCGCTCTTATAAAAATCAAACCCCGGCGAAGAAAAAAATGGAGAAGATTCAAGGATATTTAGATCTATACGCATGTATCTAACTCTTCCAAGGGTCATCTTCTGCTCTAACTTCCGATGGTTCAACTACTTCTGTCCCTCTCTCTTCTTCCTCACTCCCCTCGGGTTTGGCATCTGCGTCTTCACCTTTCTCTTCATCTGAACGACCCCACCTCCCTCCAAGAGCCATCGCCATCATCTCGTATATTTTGTTACCCAACTCAGCTGGACTATCAGGCTGCCAAACAAGGAGAGAATACGAGACTCTGATTAGATTCTTGGTTCTGAAAATTTATATGGGATGTGTATTTGGTTGTTAAATTCAAGATTAGTTCGTAAATATTGGTTCGTTTATACAGAAATATCTCAAAACAGCCTCGGAATGGATGTCTCTAGCATAGTGACAACGCGTAGGCTATGGAAAGAAAACTTGAGGAAAAACCGAGGGAAAACGTAAGAGATCTTGGAAGAAAATTTGAGAATTTAACCATAAGTCATAACACTTTTAGCAAAAGAAACTAAATCAACGCTACAATGGAACTTGACAGTCACTTCTGTGGTAAAAAGGTGACAATAATTCGTATTGTGACAAAACATACGTTCCTACAAATTTCAATAAAGATATAGAATAATTATATTGGTAACTTATCCTTTTTGAGATTATTTCACGTCTCACTATACGTAGTACATTTAGTCATATTTGCATTTTGGGATTCGTAATACCATTACAAATTTTAGTTAGTTTTACTTTAGTTTCATACAAAAATTTCTCATTATACGGGTGGTTTCCCTTATGTTTTCTATAATGACAAGTATGGTCTACCTGATCGAGATGTCTATGTACATATATACGTGTTCCAGTCATTTACTCAAGTTATTCTTATTCTTATTCTTACCGAGAATCCACTGGAGATCAATGCCGTGTCGTACAACAGCTCCACCGCTCTCTTGGCGTCAGTGCTATCAGGCGCATTTTTGCAAGCAGCCTGAAAGTGAAACAATAATAAGCCGATAAGTAGTTTTGCATTTATATGTTGTCAAATTACCTGGGGGTGCTTTCAATCTCCTTCCCACACAGAAAACCAATAATTCCGAAATCAGAAGTAAATAGAACCAACTTAAACCGGGACAACTATTAAATTTCCTAAACAACGAAATATGTGGTAAAAATCATAAACCTAAGACACATCTTGTTAATAATTAGAACATTAGATAATTAGGAAGAAGCTGAAAAGAACTCAGATGCAACATACGTAAACAAGAAGTAATGAATAGTAGCTTACATTCAAGTCCTTGATGATGGGGTGATCTGTATTAACTTCCAAAATTCTCCTCCCTCTCATAAACTCTAAACTCGAAGTGTCTCCTAAGGTTTGTGCCTTCATCAACCTGCAAAATGAAAAGAAAATAACTTACTTGCATTGTTTAAAATGATAACAACTTAGCTCGATCTATTACAATAAAAGGTTGTGCAATTAAGACAATGGCTATTTGGCACAAGATGATACATTAGATCAAATTCCTTAAGGGCTTAAGGCATATAGTATTTGCAGATTAGCAGAAATGTCCAACCTTTCCATATTAGCAGACCATCCAAACTAGCCAGAAACAAGAACACAAGGGGACGAGCTAAGACGATTTGAGACCTGGACCTTCGCCACTTGTTCACCGAGTTGTTCTTTTATCCAATCACAAAGAAGACTGTACTCTTGCTTATTTTCCCTTTCTTTTACCTCATCCTCGTCTCCTGTTCAAGATTTTTCACATAAGGAATAAAGAAATGGGTTTGAATTTGCTGAATGGTTCATAAGATATTTTTTTCTTTGCAGAAACTGACAGACCAGTTGCGACATGCCGACATACGAGACACTTTAAGGTAAACCAATTAGTACTAATTATGTGGGAAAGAAAAGAATTACTAACCAAGTTCCAAATCCTCTTTGCTAATGTCAACAAATTTCTTTTCTTTATATGTTTGTAGATTTTAGATCGCAACCTCATCAATAGGCTCAATAAGATATAGAACCTGCAATCAGAAAGCAGTATAAGTAACAGCTAGTGTCAAAGGAAAACCCAAGACCTTACGGAAATAGACAACTAAAAGTAAAAGTACTATAGCTGTATCTCAACGTGTTCTTCATTAGGGCACTAAAAAGGGACTGCTTGTATGGGACAGTATTGGACAAATTTCGCACGTTATCTATAGAAACCGAATATTCAAATTCAAGAACACACAACAGAGCCTTCCCCTTATTAATAGAATAATCAAAAGTAAAGAAAATGTAAGTGAAATATATCATCACATATTCACACCCTTCCCAACAAAAATTAAACAATCGGCACAGAGCCTTCTGAACTAGTCAATCCACAATTCTTAATCACTTCACTAATCATGATAATTAAGTATTTACCTCAATACCCTTCTGAAGTAGCTTCTCCAAAAATGGAGCAGACCTAGCACTCTTCAAGCTATCAGTTGCTAAATAATATATAGCTTTATGATTTTCATCCATGTTTTCGATGTAATCATCTAAACTTATTAGTTCCTCCTCATTTTTGGAAGAGAAGAACCTCAGGAGTGGTGTTATGCGTTTGTGATTTCCGGTATCTTCAACGCATCCCAACTTCATGAACTTACCAAAATTTTCCCAAAACTTTTTGTAATCCTGTAGAAGAAAGAATTAGTATCAAAGAATACACACACAAAAATAAAAGATTTTTATTAGGACTACTGCTTTACCTCTTTATTCTCACTTTCAGAGATATCTTGAATCATGTCAAATGTCTTCCTCACAAGCCTCTTTCTCATTATTCTTACCTGCAAGTTAATAAGGAACATAACTAATGTTAAATTCGTCAAAGAATTAAAACAGTAAAAGATTACAGGCCAACGATACGAATTTAAGTAACCCAACCATAAGCTGGAATTGATTCCCGAAACAGTTCTGAGACAACTCTACAGAAAGGAAAACACTCCAAAGACCTTCAATTAAATTTTCTCCTTTGCTTTTGAAGTATATTTTCATATGAATTCAATAAAATTTATCAGACTAAAAAGGGAATCTTCAGCATTGCCGTGTCGAATGACGTGCTTACAACTTTTATCGCATTTACGGTAAAGTTATCAAAACAAATTCAAAACGATGAGAAAGCAGCTAAGAAATAGCAAAACTGACTATTTTACTTAGATAGTCTAGAAGGTATTCTCACAATTCTGTTTTCTTGGAGGATCTCTCGAGAGACATTGAGAGGAAGGTCATTCGAGTCCACTACCCCCTTCACAAAGCTCAAATATCTTGGGAACTGCAAAAAGAATATAAAAAAAATGAACAAGAAATATGAAATCAAAAGTATGGAGTATGAATTGAAATGCAACAGATTAAGCTCCACAACAATAGTCCCGATACGTAAATATAAAAATGCTTATTTGAGGAAACTCTTCAACACAAAATACTGAGAAAACTAAGGGCTCAACATAATTTACAGCCATACTGAAGTGTTCCGATTTTAGAAACCAAACAACAGATTTTGAAATCATATAAGTCGCCACATTGAACCTGTGTTTGAAATCTATCATTTGTGTATTGCAGTAAAATGAGGGGGGAAACGCCTCCTTAGAAATGTTTGTTTCGTCAGAAAATTTCTTAATCTTTCTTTAGCACATCAAAGATTGGTCCAAGACTATTCAAAATGGTTCAAACGATTGAAGTAACCTCGTCTAAACGCGAATTTGTTCTACTAAATTTGAGCCAGGAGTCAGAACAATAGAAATCAAAACTTTACAGTGCACAAACTGAGAGACATGAGACTCATGAAGAAATAAATATTAGCTACTCAATTTAAAGTTTAAACTAGAAAAAACATAATATGAGTGCCTATATTACATATAAATTAAACGACTTTGAATGGTTAACTTTGAATCTTAACCCTATTTATCATGGCAAACAAATGAGTGACAACTAGTGACTTCATTTCTACCCACATAGCCCAATTTGACTCTTCCATCATTATTTTATTACAAAAGAAAATAAGTGAATAACTTACCAGCTCCCCATCAAAATCGTCTGAAATGAAAACACGCTTCACATAAAGACGTATGTTCTTTGTTTTGGGATTTGTTATTTCTTCATTATTCAGAGGTCCCATCCCAGGAACAAAGAGGATACTTCTAAACTCCACCTCACCCTACAATTAATTACAAGGGAAAGGTAAATTATTAATCTAATTCACTATCAAGTCTTTCAATCAGTTAAAAGGCTTAAATACCTCGGTGGTGAAGTGAGAGTATGCAAGTGGCTCCAAAAATTCATTAAAAGCGTTCTTATAGAATTGCTGGTACTCATCCTTCTGGATTTCCTTAGGATTTCGCATCTGCATTAGCAAAATGTCAATAAATCTTATTACCAAATGTAACCAATGGAATTTCGAGCATAATTTCAATTTACTGCCGATGACCAAATTTGGGAGCACAACCAGCAGGCTTCCAAGTTTTTTTCTTTACATAGCCATATGGGTTTGGTTTCATTGGCCAACTCCCAGTCCCAGTATTTCTCGGTTTTTGTCTTCTTTGTCTTCTTCTTCTCACCCTGCAAAAATGATCTATCACTCATATAAGTATTCAACCAAAACCAATAAAGCAAAGTTGCGGAACGTATCGATTAAATAGAAAAGGATGGCTCGTACATCTGATGAAGGTTCTTCTCCCTCTTTTGGTTCTTCCTCCTCTTCCACCTGAAAACAAATACGTACTAGAGCCATGTTAAGTAGAGCTTGGACAGAATTAAATTTACATTCCAGTTAAAATTGTTGCTATTGTGATTATAATATGACACCTGACTGTAGGACCCACATGTCTTTGTAATATGAGAAGTAGAGAAGCATCTTAAGAGAGAACATTTGGACACTTAAATAACTTCAAGGATATACTTCGGGAAGTTTTAGTTTCATATTTGTATTCTCTTGATTCTTTGAACAGGGAAATTTTAGGTTCCATTGAAAGTGCTGACTTTGAGCTGAAGAAAAGATACAATTACCTCAATGGTACATGACTTCTCTTGCCAAGTATAGATGGGGAATGAAACAAACTGAGAGTAATTCTTTACTAAGCCCTATATCCTGCTTGCTTCTGCATATTCATACTTGTCCTCTTCCTGCAAAATAGACAAACTACCTCTTAAGTTTCATTCTATCAAAGCTGCTACTTCATTTTTATTTCCTTTTTAAAATTCACACGTCAAAATTAAACTGGATAAAAATCTTATAATATGTAAACAAATGCAATCACAGACATAACTCGTGTTCTATTTAGTTAAAAAAATCACTTGAAAAGGATCCATGAGGTTATTCTACACATTTAGGAATAGTATATTGGTTTGATACAAACTATTGCTTGGAAAAAGGATATTTCTAACATTAATTGCAGACAGTCAGCTTTATAATATGATGACACTATAAACTTTTATCACTAAGGTCACCACCGCGTGTCAAATGATTAGAAGTTCAGCCATCGAATCGATCATTCAATTCATTCTACCATGGAATTTCGTCCTTTTTAATTGTCATATTTGTCCTTTTGTTCAATCAACTTAAACTTCAAAAAAATCTTGTTTACAATCATTTTTTTGTGAAACCCAATCCGAATATTGAACAGATCCGAGACATACACAGTGCTGCATCTTATGGATGTGTTAAGGTTTGAATGGTACATTATAGTAGCTTGACCCAAAACATTTCCTATGGGTTTCACTTGCTACAAAAAAGTAACATTCATAAATAAATAAATAAAACGCCCTGAGAGTACCTTAAGATAAAGAGTAATTTCAGTTCCACGTGGAAGAAGCTTCTGGGGATCAACCTCTTCCCTTATTACGTATGAGCTACTGTCTGCCTTTGCCTCCCATCATATTGCTTATCCGATCTAGGGCTCTTTGTCGACACTACCACCTAATAACATAATATTTTTTTTAAAATAGCATTTAAAAAGAGACCAAGTTCCCATGTAATAAAGTCCTCCTTTCACTTTCTCCTACTGACATTCTATTGGCCTATTGGGTATAAAGGAAAAAAAGTACATCATCGGTTTTCTTATCTTAAAAAAACAAAGATTGTAGCACGTTTTCATAGCCAAACCATGAGAAATGAAACTTCGGGGGTAAAAAAATATAGAGAAAACACGTAAGAATGCGAGAAGTGCACCTTATCGGTAACCAAAAATGCTGAGTAAAACCCAACACCAAATTGACCAATTAATCCGCTGTCTCCAAGATCCTTATTTTCCTATCAAATATAAACGTTCCGTCATGAGCTTCAATAGTCTTACTTGTCCTGATAATCTAAGATGGTGAAAGTAAAGAGCAAAAGTCAAACACCTTAAGAGCCTTCAAACACTTTGAAGTGCCACTCTGGGCAATAGTTCCAAGACAGTCTACAAGCTCCTCCTTGGTCATACCAATTCCAGTATCTCTACAAAGGCACGATAATTTAATAGAATATTCTTCAGTATTAAAAAAGATAAGCTAAATGGTACCAATATCCACATACGTGATGGTAATGGTTCCATTGTCTGCGTCAGATTTAATTTGAATCTTGAGCTCACCAGCGTCTCCAAGCAAAGAAGGGTCAGTTACACTTAAAAATCTCAACTTATCGAGAGCATCGCTTGCATTACTGCAAGGAGAAAACATTTCAGAGTCTTACCATTAATATATAAAAGATATGACAACATATCATAACTCAGGATGCACCAAATGGAGGTAGAAAGGGACGCAAGCCTTTAAATCTAGTGAGGTATTTATTGGCCATTTAAAATTCAGAGAAACCATTTTACAAGGGAAAGTAAATTTGCATTTCATCAGAAAATAGGGGTAACTACAACGAGGTACATATAAATGTGTGTATGAACTTACCTCACGAGCTCTCTGAGGAACACTTCCTTGTGACTATATAAACTATGGACAATCAAATCCAATAAGCGGCTGACCTGGAATTTTTCCAAGTAAATTCGAAACTTATCAGGTTTCCTGAACATGAAATAATTCTGACCTTCCGAATTTAAGTAATACCAATACAGAAATTATCCTCACTTCTAAGGTTTCCTGAACATGAAGTCTTAAACATAAAAATAAAAATAAAAACACAAAATCCCTCTTCAGTCACTTCCAACCTAGAAATCCTATTTCATGAATTTCAGTTCAACTTCAGCACATGACTTAGTTTATGATACCAACATAACATATATCCCATCACATTCTAAGTTTTAAGCATTACATAGATCTTTCCCAACTTCCATACTAATAAATTCCTCATTCATCAAATGTCATCTTGAATCAACCCATTAAACAAACAAAAAAACTTCAAAATTATCATTCATCAAAATGACAAATCCCATCTTGTAACCAACATTCATTTCCAAATGAAGTTCTAAACATAAGACAATTACTACTAAACAAGACATAAACAAAACATAAACGTAAACATAAACATAAACAAAAACACCAACATAACAAAATTCAAAACACCACCATTTTCATCCCAATCAATAAAAAAACAAAATACCTATAAAAAACATTATAAAAAAACCATCTTGTAATCAACCCATTAAACAAAAAACGCGCAACTTCGTATTTTCCTCATTTCCAACATTCCTCTCAAAATGAAGTTCTAAACACAAGACAATTACTAAACAAAAACATAAACAAAATGCCAGCATAACAAAATTTTCCAACACTACCATTTTCAGCTCAATCAATAAAAAAACAAAATAACCCCAAAAAAAACCCCACCTCAGCTTGATACTCATGGACCTCGCCCGACACCTCGGCTACTCCTCTTCTGTCACCGCCACCTGGCACACACCCCTCTCTCTCCTCCTCTGTACATTTGACTCCATACCCACATTTCTCCATAAGCTACTCATCGCAAAAACATACTTCTTTCGAGAATTCAGTAACGTTTTAGCGTTTGTTTTGACCGAAAACGAGGTTGGAAGATACGGGAGCGAGGCAATGGGCGAGGATACCATGGTTCTTGTGATGATTGGTGCCATTGTATGGAATGATATAATTTATAAATGATATGTATCTATAGTTAGTGTGTGCATCTATATCTATATATATATATAGAGAGAGAGAGAGAGAGAGAGAAGGGGTTTTGGAGAAATGAGGTTTTTGAAGAGGGTTTTAATGGTTGTGAGATAATTAGAAGAATGGTATCAATAGTTTTATTGGAAAGTTCAATTTGGTGTCAAGATTTTTTTTTTTGTTTTGTTTGGTGTCAAGATTATAAACTTATAAGTATGCCCTATGTGTGCGTGTGGAGTAAATAGGACTACAACGCTCCCATATAGAGAGAGAGAGACTTGTATTATGTGTTGTGAATAAAACGAGGGGTGTCAACGCTTTTAACGTATTTTAATAAAAATACATGGTTAAAAATTAAAAGAATCATAATTTTCAGAATTATGGGTTGTTGTCGCCCACGATGGTCTGTACTTAGCTTCATCTTAATTTCCTAACTTGGCTATTGACAAACTTTAGCATGGGCTCATGAACGTACACCTTTGACTAATTCGATTGAGGGATAAACCGGTAACACTTTGGCTAAGATTTTTTTTCCCTTTTTGGTGGCCTTCCTAATTGATAAGGAAACTTTTTTAAAAGGGACTTTCCAAACACAGAGGCCGCTAGCTGAAACTTTCCTGCCGGATGACCATTAAAGAGAAGCATGGGTTTTACTGTCTCGTGCCTAATTCACTATCCGACGGGCCTGTGCATTTGTGTGCTTTAGGTCCTCAAACTGTAGATATTTGAGCCTTATTCAACGATTGAAAAACTTGTCGGTTCTGTTCATAAACTAACACCAGAGTTTAAGATCGCCATGGATCGTTTGGTGCAAGTAGAATTGTGGAATTGTTGACTATGGAGACGTAGATTTACTTATTTTCGATTTTACTTTTCAAGTAAAAAGCATTTCTTATTTAAACATTTCATAGTTTCTTATGTGAAGATGTGGTATTCGTTCTGATTTATATGAGATTCTGAAACTCTTTATGGAATGCGACTTCGATCTTCTTTGGAGCTCTTTTATGCTACGTTTATTTCTGGTAGAGAAGGTGAGAGAGGCAAAGTAGCAGAAACATTTGAACTTACACAAGTTCAGAAAAACAATAATTACATGCTTCAATCTCAAATTTATTTCCCTCTCGTTTATCTTTGAAATATGCCATTTTCAACAGTATACTGTGCCGACGTCAATTAGGATTTAGGAATAGGTTAACACAATACTAATGGATTTGCACAGTGTGTGCAGATTGTTGATGAATTAAAAAAAGTTAGTTGTTCCCTTGTGATCCATACGATGATGAGGATGATCGATTTCCATGATATAATCAAAATAAGATTTATTTTTCGTCTAATATATGTGAGAAGATTGAGACTCGATCTCAAATAGAAAAGACCCGACCCTTCAAATCTGAGAGTGGGAAACTTAAATATAAGAATCAAGGATTAGCTAGCTCTTAAATTTGTAAACTCTTTTATTATTACTAGTTCTCAAAGCCTGAACATATATGTACAAGAAAACAGTAAAATAAAATCATACTCCAGTAAAGCTACTAAAAGAGGAACCGTTGCAACTAATCTGAACTCAAGTTACTCAGTCCTACAGTTTTTTTTTGATAAAGAGCTCCTCCTATAGTCCTATTAGCTTCAAAACTTCATAGTAAAGCCAGTTGAATATAATTTAACAATAAATGAAACATCAAGTTTCTTTAAGAAAAAACGTAAGAGAAACAGTGAGACAAGGGATTAAAAGTGGAAGCTGTTTTTATCCTTCATCGTTACACATCAGGGATTATACAAAAATGTGAGCTGCTAAGTATTAGTAATAGATTACCCAGCCTCTTCACACATTCTACAACATTTTATTAAGAGAAAAAAGACATCACAATGAAAAATTTCTGTAGTTCTCTTGATAACCCCTCCATATGATGATATGAAAGGTTCCTTCGAGAGTATATTACATAATCTCTGTCTCAATAACTTGTCATTGGGAATCCTCTGTATCAAGTTCGGGTTTTTTTTCTGTTGTTGAGTAGGAAACGTTGTTATAATAAACAAATATAAAGGGTAACATTTTAGAGAAGTGAAACTCTATCACAAGATTCACACAAACAGAAAATTGGATTTGGGGATTTCCAATAGATGCACAGTTTCACTACATTTTAGTGGATGCAGATTTGTTGTATTAAGAAATTCTTAATGCAAGAGAATAGTATTGTAGCTGCATTTTCCTAAGCCATTGATTTATGATGAACAGTTGTCACCATTGTTATTTATCCTGATCAACGCATAGAAATATGAAGCATCTGCGAATAAATATTTCATTTTAAGCTTATAAGGTGTACTGCCTTGGTTTGGTCAGTTCCACCTGAGCTTATTATATTTCAAACTTGAGATTTTAAGTCTCAAAAACCAAGCTTCTTTTCTCACCATCATATGCTTCATCGTATTTGCTTAAAAGATGCAAGCAAACAAGCCCTAGTATCTTATTCACAACAGTGATGAACACGAGCAATATAGAACTTTAATCATAACAAAAATGAAGACAACCGACGCAAACACAGATAAAAAATCCTTTCAGTCATTGAATATCTTTGAAACACAAAAAAACATAAAGCCCTGCTATAACAACTGGGTTTCTCGTAAATCCCTGCTCACATAATGCCAACACCAAAAGCTTGCTAAGTTATAGAAGACCTACTTTTTGGAGGGCTTCTTCTTTGAACCCAAACTAACGACCTGTGGCTTTGGGTGCTTCTCAACTTCACTTTGGTCCAGCCACTTAAGAGGGTGTCGATTGAAAAAAGGCCAGTTTGGGATTGTGATTAAAGATGTTAAAACAACCCCAGAGGCATAAATTAGCATCATCACCCGAAAAGATGCCAGTGCATATCCGGTTGCAAATGCCACAACTGCGAAAACCACCAGCAAAATTTGCATCAGCTGCTCCGCTAGCTTCTGCCCTTGCCAATCCATCTAGAGAGAGAAAGAGAACCTATCAATCGTTACAAATAAATTGATTTTAAGCAGATGGAAATAGTGGATAAGAAAAAGGGAATGTAAGGAGTGACAAGAAAAGAGGGGAAACAAACTCAGACCAAAAAACGAGTTACGTGTATTTACATTAAATTTGAAATTTCAAGTATCACTTAATACGATCTAATTCTTCACGAACAACATTGATAATAAAAAAAATGAGGCTTACCTTCAATCACACTCGTGGGTATCAATCAACAAAATTCATATATTATAGACATCTACTATGTATGCAATATGAGTAGTATTATACTACATGCAATTTTTTTACATAATCAAGGTAATAAGAACTTATCAACTCATATTGTGCTTGTTTCATTGCATTCATTAGGCAAAAAAAATAGCTTCTTCCAAACTGGGACTAAAGTGGATCAATTCAGTTTAAAGCTTCCAGTAATTTGGATGCCAAAAAACAAAGAACAGAAAATATCACAATATGGACACCAAATGTAATAGAACTTTACCAGAAAAATCACAAAAAAAAAATGTGAACTTAAAATATTGCAGCCAAAATCCCTCAAAGTTACTGTGCTGCGAGTGTCACTTAAAACAACAGGAGTATCATAACTTTATTATTGAGTATATTGTACGCCACTAATATTCCAGTTCATGTAAAATAATATTATTTGATAATAGTAATACTATCAATACAAAAAGTAAATAGGGATTGACAATTGCAGACTCTAATCTGAAAATTCAACTATAACTGGTGAATCTCAGCAAATCCTATTGAACTTGAAAACAGTGTATCATGAACAAACACTACTAAATCTAAATCAATACCATCTAGCTCCCAATCACAACAATCAATATGTATCGATTGTAGATAATAAAATATATCAGACTCCAGAAGAAAATGATTAAAAATGTTGAACGTAAATCTCTCAAATGCATCCATCGAGTGTGATCTCACTGAATCCCAAATTTTTTTTACATACGTATTAAGCTATGATCAAAATAAAGTGAAAATAAAACAATGAGGCACAACAGAATCAAGACAATTTAGACAATAATTATGTTTATATGTAGATATCGATTAATCGTCTCTACAAAGAACTAATTGCACCGATAGAAAAAGAACTTTTATGGTCACTTTAATTTGTGAATTTCTTGTGTACTAAATAGGAAATTATTGTTCTGGCCCCTATGATTAAACTTCTTTCTATTGGGTCAAAAAAATTCAATAAAACATGATAATTCAGATATACAAAACTGTATATATTCCAATAAAATGAAAGCAAAAGGTGAGCTCAGAAACTGCACACACACAAAAAAAAACCTTGATGTAAATCAAAAGATCGAACTTTTTAACTCTCGATTAATAAAAGGGAAATAATTATCTACTCCCATGTTTTAGACTTAACTAAGTTTTAACACTACCACTAATGTCACAATTGGAAAAAAAAATCAAGTAATTATTTACTAAATTCTACACTAAATTGGATAAATGGGTTTTCGATTAAGTTACCTTAAAAACAATCAACACATGGATACGTAAATTACATATCTATTTTGAAACCCTAAAGGCTAAAACACAACGTATTATACAAAATGAGCATAAACCCTAGGACTAAAAAAACAATAGGTCAGTAAAATTTATAAAAGTAAAATTCAACATAATATATATATACAATCCAATAAACAATGGAAAATAGAAAAGGGGAAATGAGGACCTTACACTGAGAGAGAGAGAGAGAGAGAGAGAGAGACTGACGGAGAGAGAGAGAGAGAGAGATGAAAAACTGGGAGAGAATAATTTAATTTAGACTAATGCCGTGGATCCACCAATTAAAACACTACGCGTGGTA
The DNA here is from genome assembly GCA_963920805.1 of Primula vulgaris. NCBI lineage: Eukaryota > Viridiplantae > Streptophyta > Magnoliopsida > Ericales > Primulaceae > Primula > Primula vulgaris. The sequence continues at coordinate 24,907,658 of OY987213.1, forward strand.
TTTTATTATTATTATTTTAATTGAATACTCGTATGGTTTTTTTAACATTTGTATTATTAGTCCACCGTGTCTATTGTGAGTAGTGACAAAGTTGTATAGTATTTTATTTAACTTTAAAAGGACAATGAATTGATATGTAAAGCTGGTTTGCCCGAGTGGTTAAGGGGGAAGACTTAAGATCTTCTGCACAATAAGTGCGCATGGGTTCGAACCCCATAGCCAGCATCTTCTTCTTTTTATTCTTATTAAATAATTACAAAAAAAACTTATTATAAGTACATTTTATTTTAATTTATATTTAAGCTTAGTCTACTCTTAACTAGAGTTTTATATTTTTATTTGATTTTTTATCAGGTTGTATAATTAGTTTTTATTTTATCAAATTATATTTTCTCTTTTAATTAATTAAAAAAAATAAACTATACTTCTTAAAAATATTTTAACAATGCATGAAGTATTTAATTACATCTTATCCATTTAATTACAGCCATGAAAATGTTGTCATACATAATAATTAAGACTTAAACAGTGCCTCTGGAACACCGGTTAACAAAACCGAATATGAAGTAGTCTCTAATTATTTTTTTTGTATCTCAAACTCGGATTTAGTATGTTGTTATTGATTTGTTCGAATTAATTATTTTTGTAACTTTTTTTTTGAATTTAAATTTCTATTTCTAACATAAGAGCTTAATATTATTTTTTTCTACTGAAAAAACCGAAACCGAAACGAATAAAATTTAGGTTTTAATTTTGGTACGACTAGCAAGGATATTACAATTATGAAGATTTTGTTAATATTTTCAATTTAAAAACAAATACTCGTACAAGTAATATTTTAGGAATAGAAAACTCAATACCTGCTGCTGGGGTGCTGAACAAGAAAACCCCAAATCTTAATAACTCTCTCATCTCCAATTTTATATTAATTCACTGGTATATCTTTTCTCGATTTTCTCCCTTATACCATATATATATATATATATATATATATATTCATGTTTATATTTTGTTAAACTATCTTTCTAATTGTATTTACATATGTATGATTTTTCTATCAGTGAAAAGGTAAAAAAAAATTCAAATTTTCCTAATTATTTTTTATATAAAGTTCAAGGATTTTTTTATAGATGAACTAGCAGTTATGTTTTAGTTTGATTATATCACGTGTCATTTCATTTCATGTACGCGGATTACAATGTTGATGTATATATAACTATATAAGTGTATGTATGTATTGTCTTTGTTCTTGTCTTTTATATGTGAAATTAGTCAATGATTTTGAAGCTTAATTTTTTTTTGCTTTAAGAAATACCCAGATCAAAATGCCTTATATGGATTTTATTAGAGCTCAAGACTAATTAAAATGAACTCTTTTTCCTTTTTGCTTAAATTGTACTCCAAATATGTACCATTTCATGTAGGTAGATTACAATGTTGATTTAAATAGAAGTTTATGGTTCAATACTAATATAAGTGAACTAGAAGTGTTAATTTTGCCAGATTGTATCCAATTTCTCGCCATCTTATGTATGTGGATTACAATATAGATGTATATATAGGTGTATCTATTTATTACTGTCCTTTGTTGGTAAAACCAGTGAATGATAATGAAGCAATTTTTTTTATAGAAACTCAAATCGAAAGGCCATAATTTTTTTTGAATCAACAGATTCTACGTTTTGCTTGATTGTATCAAATTTATCCCTGTTTATGTATGTGGGTTACACTGTTGATGTATATAAATGTACCTATTTATTGCCTTTCTTGTCTTTTTATATGTGAAAGACTGAATCTTTATCAGCTGAAGAGATCAAAAAAATTATAATCAAAGTGCCTTACATTGTTTCTTAAAGCTCAAGACTAATTTAGATAACCTAGCAGCAGTGGCGGATCCAAGCTAGGGCATGGGGGGTCACGTGCCCCCCCAAATTTTTTATTCCTGAAAATTACATAATTACCCCTATATAGAGAAACATGATCCGTTGATTATTTCAGGTTTATTTGTTACGGTATAAAACTTATATTGGTGAAGTACTTGTGCAATTTATTTGGTAAAGCTTTCGCTCTAAAGGAACATAACATGTGTGGTCCCTTAGCTTAGAATAGAACACGTTGGCTCATTCTATATTTCATAATTGGTCCTTTAAGTTTTTATCTTATTGTTTATTTCATGTTTTCTCATTTTTAGTTTTTTCTTTATCAAATTTTGCTCAAGTGGTCACTTAGTGTTTTTTTTTTCCTTCAATTTTCACAGTTTTAATTCTTTCTTTATCAAATTCTGCTTCAGCGAGAGAAAAAAAGAGGCCATGATCGTTAAAGTTAAAACTCAATAGATCATTTGTTCGTTTGTTTGAAACTTAACATGTGAAAATTGCATTATCTTTTTTTTGGTAAGTGAAAATTGTATTATCTTGATCTCAATACATTTGTGCCTTCAAAAAAATATTGCTGGATCCGCCCCTGCCTAGCAGTGTTCTTTTTGCTTGATTTTATCCAATTTCTCCCTGTTTATGTATGTGGGTCACACTGTTGATGTATATAAATTTACTTATGTATCATTTTTTTTTTGTATGTAAAATCAGTGAAAAACCGAATCTTTATCAGCTGAGAAACTTTTGGAAGTTTATAGTCAAAATGCAGTTTGTCTAATAATGTATTGTTTGTTAACTTTAATTCAGATGATCTGACAACGTTGTTATCACTTTATTTATTTACTTGCTGCTTGATTCTAGTCCAATTCGCCTTAATCTCATGTATGATGACTACACTGCTGATCTATCTGTATGTGTATTGTCTTTTGCATGTGAAATCATCGAATATTAATGGAGCATAAAATGGTTTGAGCGAGTAAAAATCAAAGAATGCTTTGAATATAGCAAAATTTGACATTTCACTACTATTTCAGATAGTCTTTCAGTTTCTCATTTGTTTTGGAAAGATAAGATTTGAGAACTTCTAATCATAATAAATCTTCCTTTCGATGGTATTTTAATTAGTAATGAAGCCCCACATTGCCCAATGAAACATTGCTTTTATCTTATACTGCTTATGTAAAAAAAATGGTCTTTCCCTGATGAACTATAAATTTACAAGTCATGTTGTTATACCTTGCTTATTGGAAGATGAAGTAATTTAAGAAATTGGGAATGACTTCTTCGTTCAAGATTTTGTCTCTTTATGCCATAGCTATTCTAAAGTAAAAGCTTCAAAGTTTAAATAACCAGAAAATTAAAAGTTTGCGAGAATACTCAATGACTGTTTTTATTCTTTCTGTTCATATATTTAAATTTATAAAAAAATTCTCCCCTTCCCTATTTGTATGGAGTAATTATTTGACGTGTATTTCCGTTTTTATTTTTTCACGAGTCACAATTTTAAAAGCTTAAGAGTTGAATTGTCAGGCATTACAAAGATGAAACTCGATACAAGTGGTCTTCAGGCCCACGGGCCAGTCCTTGGAGATGAGCTCTTGAGTGAACTACCAATTTCACCCTCTTTTGAAATCCCTAACGCCACTAATGTGAGTTTCATCTGTCATATTCTGCTTCGATGTTAAATTGATTATCAATGATACTTTATTTTTATCTTTTATTTTTTTTTTGGGTTTTAGTTTGATGGCTTTTTGAAAGAAGCTATTCAGATGGTGAAGCCTGCTAAGGGAACAACTACTTTGGCTTTCATTTTTAAGGAGGGTGTTATGGTTGCTGCCGACTCTCGTGCAAGCATGGGGGGTATATTTGTATGCTCGGATGCCTTTTTAAATCATACTGTTTTGTTCTGTCTTTTGGTCTTTTGAGAATTAAAAAAGGCTTATATAATTAAATTGTTTTTCTCAGCCTCACAGTCGGTGAAGAAGATTATTGAGCAGCTGATTATTGGCTGGTGGAGCAGCTGATTGCCAATTTTGGCATAGAAATCTTGGTATTAAGGTGGTTTTTATACATCCAAATTTTCGTATCTGCATGATTTTCCATCAGGACTGTCTAATGTTTATCAAATTCAGTGTCGAGGGCATAGAGTCGTATTCTTTATGTCTTCCAATTTCTTAAATTAATAAGGGTTGGAAATTATACTTGAATCTTTCTCTTTATCTCTCTATGTAAGTGAATCTGGCTAAAAACCTCTCTCCCCAATGTCTCTATTCTTTTAATTCTATCAGGACCTGCATCCCCATTCTGGAAATTTAAGGGATTTCTATCCCCCACCTCCAAAATTTGCCGCACCAAGGAGAATGTAATATTTTTTCTGGTTATAAGAAATGTAAAAGTATCACTAGGCAGTTCTACTTATTCATTTTGTAAAGAATTTCTGGGATATTCAGAATAGCGAAATTCATTCTGTAGTGCTGCGCGAATATTGGAACATTGCTATTTTGTTCCATGATCTTCCGCAGCTCATGCTAAACACTACTAAATTTTTATTTAGTATGATATTATTTGTTATTTTTACGAGTATTGGCGGTCAATTTAATACCCCAGTTTGTGTAACAGTTTAGCTTAGGCTGTAAATACTTGTACGCCGCCAATATGCTACTAAATATGTAACTGTTTGACTTAGTAAAAAATCTTGAAGAACCAGTAGATAGATCTCTCATTTGTTTTCAACATCCAGGACTCATAAGTTCCCATGAATAGTCTTTCCAACTATATTTTTTAGTAATTGCTGTTCTGTTTTGTTTTTTCCTGTAGTAGTTGCATTTATGATATATTGATCTTGCCTTGTTTATGTAGTGCCGACTCCATGAACTTGCGAATAAGCGCAGAATTTCTGTTACGGGGGCCTCCAAACTCTTAGCAAATATTCTATACAATTACCGTGGAATGGGATTGTCTGTCGGAACCATGATTGCTGGTTGGGATGAAACGGTAAGGTCAATTGAAATACATGTAACGGATGTTCTGTTCCTCTTATTACTATATTCGAAAATAAATTCTTTATTTTCTGTTGTGGTTTTGTAGGGTCCTGGGTTGTATTATGTGGACAGTGAAGGAGGGCGTCTGAAGGGAATGAGATTTTCTGTTGGATCTGGTTCACTGTATGCATATGGAGTACTTGATAATGGATAAGTTTCAGTTTCTCATTTTTCATTCTTCGCAATTTTTTTCCTCTTTTGCTGCTTCAAGTGCATATATTGTAAAAAAAGGAATTGCACCCTGGTAATCCCATGTAGTCAGGAATATTTGTAGCCATACCTTTAGACTACTAAGAAGCTGCAGTAAAATTATCTGCATATAACTTTGTGTTAGCAGAAAAGCTTGGTTGAGATTTCTAACTTTTGTTACTTTCTTTTGACGGGTCACATATCATGTTTTTTGCTTCCCATTTCAGTTACATACTTTCCAGTTTTAACATGGTTTCGTCAACCTCTGTTCACCTACTGGGGTCACTAAAATTCATAACTGAATATTTTAGACACTTCAGATAAGAAACATGATTTCATTATATGTTTCTATATAGTTTATGGTTCAAATTAGTAGTATTTGTATTTGTAGTTGCCAATCTCTGTGGTTCTAATGAATTTCTTGTCAAATATTTGATTACCATGACAAGCCCTTCAGATAATAGAGAAATACATTATAGAGATATTTGAAAATTGGTACTTTTCCAGCTTTCATATTCTTGAGGAAGGTATTGTGCCTTTTTTCCTGCCAATTAATTTGCGTGTTCTTCTCAATATGCTATGTTTCCAAGAAAGCTTTAAAAAATTTATGTGCTTACTAAATTTATGGTCACCTTGACCAGGTATCGATACGATATGACCGTGGAAGAAGCCGCTGAGTTGGCTAGACGTGCCATATATCACGCTACATTCCGAGATGGAGCTAGTGGTGGTGTTGCTAGTGGTATGGGTTGACTCTCTTCCTCTCTTGCCTGTAGTTCGGCCTTGCTTGACTGCAGATTTTGAAGTAAATTAGTTTTGGCTTATTTGAGTCTGATAACAAAATTGGGTTGGTCCTCCTTAAAAACTGTCAGTCTTCTCAAGTCAGAAAACTTAGCTTTTAAGCCGATCAATCAACTATATACACCTTTAACTTGTAAGCAGAAATGGAAATGAGAAGCTGAGTTCAAACATGAACTTGGTGTATCACTGTATGACTTCATTCTGTAACATATATCAATGTATCACATTCTTCTGAACTTAAGGCTTATTTGCCTACTTGTTATTAAGCAAAGAAGTTTGCTACTTGAGGGGGAATAACAAAGCTAGGTTCATCCAGCAAATAACAAAGCTAGGTTCATCCAGCATATAACCTTTAGCTTCTTCAAGTTGCAAAACTAAAAAAGCTTAGCTTTTTGATTGACCAACTAAATGTACTGCAATTTGTAAGCAAAATCCTGACAAGCTAATAAGCCTAAAAAGGGCCTTAGTGTTTTTCTAAATGTAACCTCTCTAATATGATATTTTACTGTACCAGTGTATTATGTGGGAGCCACTGGGTGGAAGAAACTCTCTGGAGACGATGTTGCCGAACTCCACTACAACTATTATCCAGTACAGCCAGCGGTGGTTGAGCAAGAAATGGCTGAGGCTTAGGGGTTTTGTTACTGCGTTAGGCTGGTGTTTTGATTGGATAAACTCTTTATTCTTCACCGGTGTTTTTCACATGCTCTTTGTTATACTCCGACTTATATGGCATTGTAAGCTGTTTACGTATTCTGTTCACATATTTAGTTTGATGTCAAAAACTTGTGAATTTATATTCGGCCTACTCTTTACTTTGTAATCTTTGGGTTTGATGCATTTTGTGACGTTTCCTTATGCCATTTTATCACCTCTCTCTCTCTCTCTTACACAACACGGAAGCACACAGAGTTGGATGTTTATTGGTATGCTAATTTAGAATAGGAGTTGATTGGAATTATCAACGAGAGGGAACACTTTTAAGTGTTTTAAACATGTCATACTGGATTTTGTACTGAAATGTGTCTAATCGTAAGAATTCAGGTTTCTTTTTTTTCTTTATCTTTTTTGCAAAAATTAATCTGTTGATCTGGGTTTGATTGGCCACCGTAAGCTCCCTTAGACTCGGGTTTTTGTTAGTCTTAACTCTTAGGCTGAATGACCTTCCATTTTTCTTGGCCTTAACTATGCTAACTTATTTGCACAAAAATCTGAGTCCAAAAATCCTTGCTGCAATGCTAAAATGAATGACTTGCAAATGATATAGTTTTCTTCAAACTACACTACTATTGTATGTAGATATAAACATTGATAGGATTATTAAAAAAAATAGATAAACATTGATATTCTTCTTTTTTAAATTTATCTTTCTGTGTTTAGAACAGTAATTTATAAATATAATCCTAACTTTTTATGCGGTATGAGTTTTTCCAATTTTATTTTTATACGCACACCATTGTAATGCGACATTATTGTTATAAGATTTAGGATATCATCCGACATGATATTGCTTAAGTAATGGTAAAAGTAAAACGAGCTTGCTAAAGTTACCAATAATATAGCCACAAATTCATATACGGTTTCTGATTACTACAGGTGTTTAATGGTAGCTTGGAATTTTCTTATAGATGCAGAGAAATATAATATTTGACACATGTTTGTGGACTTAACTACGTAGCTAATCTATCCAATATGAGCCAAACTCAATGTTCCCCCGGCTATTTTCTTAAAATCTGATACTAGCAAGGTCTTTATTAAGTGAACAATGTAATGCTCTAAAAAAGTAAACAAACAAGTACTTCATGAATCTACAAAAAAAATATTTTAGCCAAAATTTAACCTCTTCTTTTATACTCCAAACGAAAATATATAAAGATAAATAAACAAGCCACCAAACGAAACCAAAAACTGCAAGGTACGCAAATACCATGCTCATTTTGTTGATTCAATAATCTTTGCATAACAATGAAGCCCAGTGCTTCTGAAAATGCTACAAAACTAAACCTAGTTGCAAAGTCGGTGCGAAGAGCTTGGGTGATTAACCTCATAAACATCTTGTTGTAATAACCGGGATTTTCATAGTAAAATGCCGTAGTATAGTGAAGAAACCTATCACACATCGCCTAAACATGTGAGTATTATATAGTATATAAGCTTGCAGTATACTCATTCTTATCACTAAACATTTTTAAAGTCGTGCGACCCAATAAGCAAATACAAAATTGGGCCAAAACAGACAGTATTGGTGGTAGGAAGCAGATGTGGCGGTCTGGTCGGAGGACCGGGTCGTTACAATTGGTATCAGAGCCGTTATCTAGCTGATGTTGGTACTAGCACGAGTAAGTGAACCCCGGAATGAACCCGAATTTTCGTAGTAAAATGTCATGGTATGGAGAATAAAGCTATTACACATCGCCTATATATGTAAGTACTATTATAGTATATAAGCTTGCAGTATACTCGTTCTTATCACTAAGATCTTTTAAAGTCGTGCGGCCCAAGAAGCGAGAACGAAATGGGCCAAAGCGGACAGTATTAGTGGTATGAAGCAGATGGTGACAGTCTGATCGGAGTATCGGGTCGTTACAATTGTAGTCGTCTCTCTCAGGGACATTCATCACTTTCTTTTTCTTGCGTTTCACAAGCTTAGAAATACCCCAAGCAACAAGGACTACGCCACCGACAACATCGACAGCTATTAATCCCATTGTTTTTACGGTTCGAGCTGAAACTTCCTTTTTTCATCTTTCTCACTCATTATTTCTTTATGCCTATACTGCATGAAGACTGGAGTGAGTAAGAAGGAGAGTAACTGTTTTTTGTTTTTTTTAATTTCAATTGTACACTCGGTTTACAAGTAAATTTTATTTTGTACACACACTTTCTAAAAATTTGATTTAGTACACCTAGTTTGCAATTTTTTTTTATTTTATATACCGCCGTCTATTAACTAACAGAGAAATGGAAAAAAACTATTTTGCCCTTACATATAAATGGAAAATTCTCACTTTTGTACACTCAATTTACAAAATATTTTGATTTTGTATATCTAGTTTACAAAATATTTAGATTTTGTACACGCACTTTAAAAACAAAATCAAAATCAACTAAACTTGAAAAAACCTAATTTTTTTTATTTGATAAGAAAAAAGATCCTTTTGGACCTAAAATGATTTTGACATTTTTTTTTCTTTTTTATTTTACAAAAATTATTTTTTCTCGATTTTTCAACCCGAACAAATTAAAAATAAAAAAAAATAAAAATTTAAAATTATAAGAACCCACTAAACTTGAAAAAAGCTAAAAAGAAGGTTTAAATTTGAGAAGAAAAATGAGCTTTTTGGAACTAGAATGATTTCGACTTAAAAAAAATGGATTTTTTTTTACTTTATTAAAAAACAACAAAAATTTCTAAAATAAATTATTTATTTATTTTATTTTATTTTATTGCAAAAAGTGTTTAATAAGGTTAGAAAAATCCCCAAAAAAGAAAAAACGGATTTTTTATTTAAGTCAACTCTAGTTTTTTATTTTACAAACTCAATTTTAATTTGTTTATTTAAAACTCAATAAAATCCAAAAAATTATAAAAAAAATATAAAATTGTCTTTGTAATTTTTAAAATTCATGTTCTAACTTTTAAAATCACGTTTTCTATTAACTTAAGGTATTAGATCCTTTTTTTCAAATGGGTGTAAAAAATCAAAATATATTGTAGTTGGGTGTACAAAATCGAAATCTTATAAACTTGGTGTACGAAAGTGAAAATATAAAACTTTTTCCTTTAATAATTTAGACGGCGGTGTACAAAATAAAAAAAAAATTGTACATTGTGTGTACTAAATCAATTTTTTTTAAAGCAAAATCGAAATTTGCTATAAAGCGAGTGTACAAAAGTAAACTTTTCCCAATATAATGTGAGATCCATATAATTATTAATTTAACAATTGGCCCGACAGTTTTGGTAAAATTAAATAAGTCCTAAAACTTTCGGTATTGAAATATTTTGGGTTTGTCAATTTTACAGTGTTTTTTTTCTGTGAAAAATTTACTCCGCATATAAAAAGGGGGAGATAACACCATTAACGCGAACTACTAATACAATAATCACAAGTATATGATTCAAATAACTTTTACGTTAAATGGTAGGAAAAGTAACCGTGGATTCTCTAGCTAGGGGAGTGTAAATGTTGGATTTGGTCAAACTTCTTGAGGAGATCAAACTCGAATATAAGAAACTGTTTTATCGTATATTGTTGGCGTTTAAAATCAAGCGAACTATTAAAAATATATTGAACCACAAAGGTAGCCAGATAATGAAGTAGTTGGGGCCAGTATCTCTCCTCTCACTCAGGGAATGAACTAGGTGGTGACATTCTCTCTCCTCTCACCCAGGAAATGAACTAGTTGGGGCAGTCTCTCTCATCCCTCTTAAGAAAATAACTAGATGGAGACAGTATCTATCCCCTCCCCCTCTGAAATTTTTTGACCGAAGAGTACAATTTTTATTTATTTATTTTTAATCAAAATTAGCATTCAGCCCCCCATATTAAAAGAAAAAACGTATAAGGTATGAAAAAAAAATCATATAGAATTGGGCCCCTCCCATATTGGTTCCCTTAGTGGAGGTACGACCTTTTTATCAATTTAGTTCGAAGGTATCCTCATCATCCATTTCATCCAAGGTTTCATTTATAATTTTACTGAGACATTTATGCCGAAAATGGATGTAAAAGTAAATAATAATATGTTTGTTTTTTTTAATTGCTGGAAATATGAGCAGCACTTCTGATGAGCGTAGTGGAGTAACTAGCTTTGATATTATATTTCATATTTTTCATGTCTTGAGTATCATCGTTTTAATAACATGATAACTGTTCTTGCTAAGACTGCTAGCTAAAGCATAATGCCGGCTTTTAGGTTGTGTGAGACCGTGAAGCCATGATCAAAGTTGCTGATATAGTTGAGTATTTTATACCTTTTTATTTTTTATAAACTGAAAAACAGTATATACAGACAAACAAAAATTCTCATAGTTTAAGATAGTTTACTGAGTCTGATAACTTTTTAGTAACGTATTTCTATGAAGGAAAAGAAATAGAGAAAAGGAAAAAATATTAGATGATAACTTTGGGATCAAAAGCAGCTTGAGTTTCAGTTTTTTTTAATAAGTACAGCCTGAGCTCAGTTGAATGCAAGGATATTGACCTTGAGTCCAATGCATGGTGGCTGCTCAATTGACTAATTTTACAACTTTTGCGTTCCGATATCTTTCATCGTTTCAAGTTTTCTTTTCATATTCTAGCAGGAAAACACAAAATCATAATTATTCTCTCTCTCTCATAATGACATAAACCAGCTTCAGATCATATAAGTTAGTACATCTTTAGCATACACAGAATGATGATTGCTTAATGTGGGGTGTGAATTTTGTCCTATTTCAGGCTCTGCAATTGAATATTATACTCATTCCAAAATATTATGGTTGGAGTTAAAGTGGAGAAAGAAAACTCAACGAAACTCTTATTCAACTGTAACAAACTCAGTAGCAATAATACTTTCAAAAAAAACTCAGTAGCAATACAGCCTTAGAAAAATAAAAAATGTAACGAAAGAGTGTATATATTATTTACAGAAATACATATTTGCAGATGAAGTAAGTAATCTCGGGGATTATCATCTAACCCATTGTACAAGCCGTTTGATTTCACCTGGTCAGTTATCAATCAAAGTAAGGTCAGTGAACGTCGTCTCAATCAAACAAATCGCTACACAATTCGCTTCTTCAAAAAGTAAAAAAGAAAGTCACAAACTGTCGTCATTCAACTTCGGAGTTCTCCCTTTGTTCCATAATATTTATCTTCCGCGAAATCTGGCCTATTAAGGAGGCAACATTTATTGTATTATCGTTATAAACTTTTCCAAATTCGTTCCTTAGTGGTTTTTAATCATCATCAACTGTTGCACCAAAAGAAAAACCTCGGATATGGTGGAACTATGTTGATCATTTAAAACTGCCAAATTTATCGAGCATTAGAGAAATATTGGGCCAGAATATAGAACAGAGAGTAACACATAATTGATCATTGACCATCTCTCCATACTTCTCGAAGAAGTTGGTATCTAACTACATTTCGACCGCCTTTGGGCAACCAAACGGATTTCGTCGGCGAAGCAGAGGAAATGCGATTTTTATCGATAATAATGGAATTTATTGGCGAATCAAGCTCATCTAGCTCATCATCGCTTGTATATGATTTCCTGAGCATGGAAGATGCGCATCTCTGTAGACCTTGATTTCCCACTTCTCCTATAAAGCCTGCTAATGTATCTGCCAGGGGTGGTGTATATATTGTTGGTGTTGCGGTGCATGGGAACGTCATCAATTCCTTAGAGTTTTCATCTTCGTCCTTAATCAAGATATAAAAATAATACATATTAGGAAAGAAAGGAGTTCCACCAAATACGTGAAAGGAAGTTAAACAGAAGAAGTAAAAATGTGTTATTTCCAAATTGCTAGCCTTTTTCATTTTGATAACTTAGATTTACTTAAGTTTAATATCATTTTGATTTTCGTATCTTTCAGGTTAGGATTCGAAAAGTGATTAAACAGGATGCTTTATATTAGGAACTAAAACATAAAAATAAAAATATCAGGGTGAATTTGTATCTTTTTTCTTATCAGTTTTCTTACACCACAACTATGTGTATTTATATCAAACTAAAAGTTGATTATACCTCAGGTGCTTGATCTATTCATGATTCAAGAACACTAGAAGTGGCTAAAAACACGACTAGCATAATAACGACTCTGACAACTACTTATAAAAATATAAGAAATCCACTAACCTCAGTATCCAGGGACTCGAGAACATCTAGTGGAATTGGTTCCGGAGAAAATTCATCAGGGACAAAATTGTAAAGGACCGCCTTTATCACCTCCGTGCCGAATATGGGGCAAACCTATAGATGATAAGATTTAAATAACACAAGGGAAAATTAGCAAAATATATAATTTATAAGACTTAATTAGCAGGAAGTCTAGGCAATGATCTTCTTTTTAGTCATATATAAGTATAAGATATACTTCACCAGTATGCAGCACTGAAGAGCAAGGGTAAGTGCCCCCTTCGCAACCAGAGAGCATAGTCGGAGAGCCCTTGCCTCATTTTCTTGATATACCAAATTTCGAAATATACCATTTTATAACTTATAAGTATATCTGACTAAGTAGCAAAAAAATAACGGCCTCTTGACTTTGTATTTAACTAGTCTAGAAAATATTACCCCACTAAAATTCCATAATAAGCAGAATGATTCGCACAACTGCAACATCAATATCTAAAACGAAAAAAGAAACAAAAGTTGGAAGATGGTTATACTTCTTTTCTGGTAACACTATCGGCTAGCATTTCCATTGGTAGCATCATGAGATTGCTCAACGCGTAAAGGAGTCGAAACGCTTTAAATGATTTTCCATTTTCTGTTCCAATGTTGTCATCACCACCATTCTCATCATCAGCCGAGTCATTATCTTCAATTCCAAATATATCCGAGAGCCATCTGGACCAGTTCCCAATCTAACATACATGTGTAAATGGACTGTTAGTTCATTAGATGATTCATACAAAGCTTTTTTCTAATACGAGGGTTATGGATTATCATTAGCTTAAATGTATAAATATTTATGAAGAAATAGCAGTTATACTATTCGGTAGTGAACTGCATCTCAAAACAACTAATTTAAATTTCGTCTGGGCTAACTTTTGCATTAGGCAAATACGAAACTGACGACAAAAGAACCACTTATAAGAGAACTGAAAAGGTTGTTTAACATTGACCTTGAGACCTTAATCTTAAATCTAAAAGGTCGGCAGTTATATATGGCTTCCTACGACCCTTCCAAGGTGTCAAGGTGGTTAAAGTAGGATTTAGTCTATAATGTACAATCTTGTTTGGTTGCAGCTTTAAAACTAATCTTATTTATTTTTATTTATTTATTTATTTTTGTGTAAAACTGAAATGAATTTAGTTGGCCTGCTTTAAGAGCTGCTTTCTGGTTTGTGGTCTGAAAGCATTGGAACTATAAAGCTAGGAACAATTTTCTCAGTTTCAAATAAGCCATCTTATTTGTTGGGTGTATGTGCTATATGTGCATACACTCAACAAACTTCACCTGAACTCTGGCTTACATTTACAACTTGCCACTTATGCATAGCTATGAACATGGTAAATCTCATTTTAGTCCCTAAACTATAGTATGTGCCCAACTCTGTCCCTTCGATAAGGCGCTAGATATCCCGCTTAATAAATATATAGTGTTTGGGTCCTAAATTTACACAATATCTAAAGTGAGTGGATCAAGAAATGCATAATATGCAAGTATATGGACAACAATAGGACACACATTATAGTTTAGGGATTAAAAAGTGAAATTAACCCTTAGGAATATATTCATCTGGATTGGTTGCTAAAATTAAAAGATAGCAATAAAGAACCACCATAATTTTTATACTCACAGCATTCTTAAGTTGTGCACCGGCCCCAAAACTTGATTTACCAGCAGGGATAGGGAGGACCTTAGGATCACTAATTGGGTCTGATACGGGATCTGTTGGCATCTCATCACCCGATTCACGAAGAATCGCGTTGAACATAGCTACATCTAGTCTATCAACCAATTGTTCCATCACCTACCAAAATTATAACAAAGATATCAGTAAGTAAAAATAGCGATCATAAGTGCGTAACAACTGGGGAATAATCTGCATGTATTGAATGTAAAGAGAAAAGAAAATTAATGAAAAGCCTGAACGAAAATAAACTATGGCAAAATACTTATCAAAATGCTGGTTTGGTCTTATTCGCAAATGATATTGAAAACACCAAGAAGCATATTTAGGTGAGAACACCCATCTAACACTAATTTTGGTAGCATATGTGATTCGATATAATAAGATGCACATAAGTCATGTTTGGTTGGAGCTTGTAAATTCAGCTTTTATTTTTAAAAAAACTGGACTTCCATGTGGTTGATCCACTTAGAAACTGAGCTTCTCTGTTAATATTTGGCCTGAAAAAGCAAGAAGCTTTAAACAGGACAACCCCACTTATTTCTCAACCTCTCATAATCAAAGTTTAATTAAAAAATTCACCAAAAAGGTTTGTAAAATAAGCATAATGTAAGAAGTTATTCATGTTATTAAAGTTATCATGCACTCAAATCCTATGTGATTTATTTATATCGAGTAAGTACGAAATTGGAGAGATTTATTTTTTTACCAATCTAGCGAGCACAGGCAAGCAGCCACACTCATGCCCTCCTGCTCTAATGGGACAGAGCCTTTCACAAGCATCTTTAAAAGCTCTTTTCCATAGATCTATAGAGAAATTACCCTGCTCTTGGTCTCCTAATGCATTTTTGTTCTTTCGGGAGCTTGAACTTTTACTACTAGCCTTTGCTGCTGCTGACTGCATATGTGGCGTCATAGTCTGCAAATGCAAATAAAAAAAGAAACTAAAAGAGTGACTGTGGTAATGGTACATCGCCGCTCCTCCTTTTAAACCATAATGAACCTATTAGGAGGACAAAAGAGAGAGAGAGATAATAATAGAAGTTTACAATCAAAAGGAAGAGGGGTTTTTAGTTATGATCAGTCGAGAACTTCTGGGAGTAAATGAAAATAATAGAAAATCAAGGGATTTTTTTGCCAGTTTACCGGATATACCCATGAATAGCAGCTGTATAAAATATCCCTCTAAAGATCTGATTAAGAAAGAAAATTAAATGCAATTTTGTGTTGTAGAATAGACCAACACTAGCAGCAATTTTCCTTCAATTTATCAGGTATTCTGATTCTTATTTCTGTTTTGACGTACTGTGGCTATATTTGTGATGGCTTCTAGTTCAGTTAAACTGCACAGAAGATGCCCCAAAGTTCACTTCTCTTTGTTGTCTGAAACCCCAAAATACTCTAAACCTTATCTAAATTCCTCACTTTCACAGACAGTTTGATCAGTATGTGTTCTTTGTAGCAATCAAGTACTATACTTTACAGCAATATGGTTTCATGGGATTGTATGCGTAGAAGGACTGACATGTACCCTGTGTTTCATCAAAAAAATTGGCAGAAAGCCTTGGTAGAAAAAATTAAATTCAGGAGTTTGGTTGTTTGTTTAAGAATTAGCCAGATTCCAAAAATGATAGAAGAAACTAAAAAGAGGACGATAAAAACAAACCTGCCACCAAACCGACTCGACGATTTTGTGAAAAATCCAAGCCTCGACTTTTTCCAATGCTATGAGAAATGTATTTGGATTCTCCCAATCACTTGATTCCTGTGTTGTTGAGCTTGTTTCTTTCTTATTTGAAGATAAGTTATCTCCTAAGGTTCTTCCAGCTGTTGAGGTTCCAACGCCAATGGTTTTTAGAGTTGATTTCTTAGAGAGTGGCGACTTCTGAACTGCCTGGTTGATGATTGCTCTCAAAATAATCAAATTTGATAACCAAAATGTCAACCTGCAAAATCCCAAAACTTCAGTTGAACTGAATAAAACATGACGATGAAAGATAAATAAAAAATTCCAATTAAAAAACCAACAACATAGAATTTCAAAGTTTAGTGAAGCTTTAGGGAATCATGTGAAAGAAGCCGGTGATGTCTATAAAAGCAGGTATTAGAGTTTGTTGTTTGAACCGCATTGATTATATTTACTATATGTCAACTAAGATGTGGTCGATAAACAGTTAACTTCCTTTCTAAATAGCTCATCTTTTCACTAAGTTGATAACAGGTCTTTTAACAGAAAGGTGCACGGACACTTTGTAGCTAAAAACAGGAGTTAATCAAGTTCCACGAGACTTCCATTTTCAGATTTAAGCCTCACTTATGAGTTCATAAAGGACCTATTTTGGCACCATTGCCAGGATTTGATACATTTAATCTTCGCTAGAAAAAAGTTCCAGTGCAAGTTTTGCGAAAAGTTATTCATCACTATGATGTATGCACCAGAGTTTACTGAAGGTATCCTAATCGTAGGATATTAAGAAATAATCCATCTGAATATATCGAGTAAGGCGCAAGTTACTGAAGCAAAAGCACATACGTACATGACTCAAATAACCAATACAAACCCAGGGACACCATTTCCACACAACTTAAAAACCAAAATGTATCTGGGCTTTGATAGTAGCTAAAAACAGGAGCCATCAATTCCACTAGTTCCCTTTGTAACTTAAGCTAACTTATGAAATCATATAAGAACTCCCACTTTGGCGTGATTGCCAGGAATTCCGAGACATTCAGAATTAATTAAAAAGGCTCTCAGTGGTTCCCAAGTTTTGCAGTATATGCTCAAAAGTTATCATCATCATAGGGTTACCAGAAATAATCAATCTGAATAATTAAAATGAAGCTCGAAGTCTTAAAAGCAAAAGAGTGTGTACGTACTTAACTGAAATAATCAATACGTACCTCGGGACATCATTTCCGCACGATTTAGAAACCAAAACTAACCCAGACACTGCAGCTCTTGCCGCATTTGCGCATTTAGCACGCGATTTCTCTTTATAAGCATGAATATAAAACCTAGAAAGTCTCCTAGCCGGAGCATGCACCTTGTTTGTTGAACTCCCATGCTCCGCAACTATGGAATAAAGGGCAGCTTCAAGGATAGCAGCTTCACTTAACTCTTCCTCGAGCATCTCAACTCTAGACTTCTCCTCAGATTTTCTCTCACTAGAAGCAACGGTCTGCTTGCTCTGAGAGGGGCCACTAGTTTTTTTTTCATTTGTTTCATTTGTTTTTGCATTGTTTCGAGCTTGGGCACGGTTATTAATTTTCTCAGAGAACTCACTATTCAGCAATTTCTCGGAGAACCCAATGCTCAATTTCGTTCCTTCTTCTGAGTTGGTTGTTCTTGCATTCTTTCGAGCTTGGGCAAGGTTATTATTAATTTCCTTAGCTTTTACCACATTCTTAATTTCTTCTGAATATACGTCTGATGCTGATGGTAATTGTACAGACATCATATGCTTCAGTTTACTATTAGTAGCTGCTCTTCTGTTGGGCATGAGAGTTTCACTCCTCAAATTATGTTTTTGATCCTTACCTTCTTCACCTTTTTCATATTCTGATAACTCGTGATTTACTTGATCAACAGTCATAGTGTCATCATTTTTTACAACTTTTTGCTTGTAGTCATTTCCATTTGGTAGAGAGTCTTCTAAGATGACACGGCCAAATTTAGTAGTGAGTGTTTCTTCAGCTTTGTCTTTAGCAGGTTCTCGAGGTTGTTCTTGTTCTTGTGTTTTCCCTTTGCTATCAGCAACCTGCTTGGGAAAAATGCTATTTCGGATTTCAGTCATATTTTTGTTGACAAAAAGAAGATAAATTATATAAAAATGGAGGTATATGACCACAAAAAGTCTTCTCAATTTAAGCATGCAGGCCCTAATGTTCCACGAACTACAACTATGAATCCCTAATGTCACGTGCACAAGATGCTAATAACGGGTTTCAGTAGTTAGTGACGTCATGAAAATATTTTGTAGAAAAAGGTTTACTTTTCCAATTGTGTCAAATCCTGAACACAACATGCAAATATAAGGGAAAGAGGAAGGAGATTTGCCACATTTGAGGGATTTACACATTAACAAACATGATAACCATAATAACTTTGGCACGTGAAATGAAGAAACTCATCTATAAACTGAAAGAATAAGAGTTAATAAGAGTGGAAAGAGAGGCCGCATAAAGGGAAAGAAAGGCAAAGCGTATATCTCTTTGTATTGATAATTTAACCCTCAGCTTATAATAATGCATTTTCACACTCATAATTCTTAAATTATGTGAAAATGATCAACGGGAAAGAAGGAAGAGTCCATAAGAGCCAAAAAAGAGAATAAACGAAATAAATAGGGAAAGAAGGAAGTTTCTCAACCTCTTTCTTTTGTGATAACGAGCTATCTGCCACAAAAGCAGAAGAGGAAACGGTATGAGAAGAATGTGAGGAAATATCATCTTCCGATAAAAAAGAAATATCAGATGCATTGCCATTTTCCATATTCAACAATTCCGCAAATTCTCCTACATCCTTGTCTACCGATAAGCTGTCGTTTGGTGACTGAGACGAGCTATCCTTATCAAAAGGCTGCACATTGACACACAAAACCGGTGGAACAGAGCTCTTCGAACCCTTTTTACAGTTCACAAGAGCACTAATTTCTACATTATCTCTGATTATCCCATAATCGGCCAAATTAATAATGGCCGTTCCTAAAAGTTGCCCTTTAGCTGGCTTGTCTTTTCGAGATTCATACAAGTAGAACTCCAAGCAGTTCTTCTGAAAACTATCACGATTCTTTTTTTCTTTACTCAAAGTCAAAGGGAGCATAAAGGGTTCGTTAAATACGATAGCGTTATTGCTTACAATAGCAGGAATGAACCCAGAGTTTTGATCACCATTTTCCCATTGCAGCAATAAGTATTGAACTGATTTAAGGGACTGAGATGGTGGCCAAGGCTTAATCTCCTGGACATTGACAATGTAATCAACTTGGATGGAAATGTCTTTCCGTGTCTTTGATCTCAAACCGAGCACCATAATCGGTGTTTAAAACAACAAATATCTTGGTTTAATGGAACTTGCACAGATGACCCAGTCTAGAAAATCTGAAATGCAAGTGAAAGCAAATGAATAGAATATATATACACTCAATAATGTGAGTCCAGATACAGGACAAGTAAAGTGGATCTAGATAGGCTGGTTAGGCAGGTCAAAACAAATATAAGTTAAAGAAAAAGTAGCTACTGCATATAATTTAAGCAAATAATCTATGTACCAAGACCTACCCCCACAAATTCCAGTTGGTTTTGTTATCTTATAATAAACAAACAATTTATTTTTAGAATAGCATGTACTCATACGTCGAAATCTGAAGTGGGTCTCAACAATGGGAGAGAGATAATGATGTTAATTTCCGAGATTCCCTCTCAAGCTGCTTTAAAATTTGATTGAAAAGTAAATATTTCTAAGAAACCGCTAAAGTGCTTATCAAACCCGGATTTATAAATACGTCAGAAGACACATATGCCTCTCTCTTATAATGAGTATGGCTGTAATGGGTTGTATGAATATAAAATTCTTTAAGAATCAGGTCGCTGTTAGATAAACAGTGATGAAGTGCTTATCTTTCAATGCAAATGATAAAAACAATATACTGTTGTACATAAATTGGCACAAAACAGAGATTAGTTAAGGTGGATTTGTAACCGTGATAAAGAGTAGCTAAGAATCAATGCACAAAAAAGCAGATGTAGTTGTTTAAAGAGAGAAATTCGTTTAGTTACCAAACACAACTGCCTATTAGTATGAAAATGAAAGAGGCAGCCAATGAAAATCAATGTTGAAATGGCCTTCACAATTGTTGGTAAATAAATTTTCTTTATTTTACCAAAAGAATACAACATCAGATCGAAATGAAACATGGCAGGAACTGAAATTAGGTCTGTTTATTATTAGTAAAGTTAGCGAAAGATTGATCCAAATCAGACAAAAAAGAGTTACCACTAAGATAAAACACAATGAGTGAATTTAAATCCTAGATGACAACAAAAGAATCCATACATTATAGGATATAGATCTAAAACTAAATTTTACTACAATCTCAGGCAAAAGATACAAGGAGTAAAGGAAAAATTGCAAATTGAGAATGATTTAACTGTTGATGTATTTAAAATCTTTAGCTAGAGTAGTTTGTTTATTCTTTTAACCGCAAAAGGAAAACTAAACTATCTAGAGGTGATGAGAAACACATCATTAACTGAGATTGGATTTCTTTATTATTAGTCGAGATGGAAACAATCAAGAAAATCAAAAAATAAGAAAAAAGAGGTACCCTTTTAAGTTCAGAAGACAATGGGTAATTTCAATGTACTAATCTAGTGTTAATTAGTGCGTTGCATTAATTAAATTCACAAAAAGTAGTAAAATTACTAATCGGAGATTTAAAATGACTAACTCAAACAAAATAAAAAAATACAATCAATGGTTAAAGCACAAAGCAACTTAAGTTTCCTAATTTAACCACAAAGAAAAAAGTTGAACTATTAATAAGTAATGAACTGCAGTACACATCATCATATCTAAATTAAGCAAGATAAATGCTGGTATAAGGCTAGTTTATTATTAGTTGAGATAAAAACAAGAAAAGAATAAAAAAATGGCATAACAAGTATAGACTCAGATCAAAACACAATGAGTAATATCATTTTCTAAGTTCCAACAGTTGAGTGATGGAGTATATTTGCAAAAAAAAAAAGGTGAAATTTTGGTGAGATTAGTACATCAGCTAACAGTAGCTAAATTTAACTCATTTTTACATGTAATTAAAAAAAACATCATCAATCTATATTAAGCAACTTAGATTCTGGGTTTAGATTTTTACTAGCTAACTAAGATTCTAACCAAAAACCAAAAAAAAAAAAAAAGTAAAAGAAGAAATGCCCAATAAGATCAATATCTATCTTAATTTCTTAATTAAGCAAATTAATTTCTTAACTTCTACCGCAAAAAAAAAAAAAAAAAAACTAATACCCACTAATAACAAGATCAATATCTGCCTAAAAAAGATTTTACAATGATTTAATATAGTAAAAAATGAAGAGTGGCAATGGGGTTTACCAAAGATGATGATGATGACGTGGACCAAAAATATAGTAAACTTGAAAAACTTCTCTCTCTAAAGAAAATAATAATAATAATAATAATTGGTTTGTATTGTTTCTGTGAATTATTATTCGGTGCTTGTGGTGAAGGGTCAAATAATGAGAAGAAGGTAGGAATAATACGTGTTATACGTGGAAATTATTTCTAGTGTAGTGTGACACACAGATCTGCTTTTTCAATTCACAAATAAAATAATACTACTACCAGTACATACATATATTCTTTTTAAGTGTTTGTTTTCATTGTTTTATAGCACAAGTAATCATTTATCACTTGTGGTTTTATATTTTCTTCTACCTTCTTTTATTTACATTTTTTCATTTTGTATCTTGGTTTCCTTGTTATTTTTATTTTTTTACCATGATTTCTACTTTTATCTACTTTTATTTCTTAATTTTTTTTATTTTTCTTACCATGCTTTATGTATTTTTTCCTTTTAGTTAATTTTCAACCACTAAAACTCGGGGACAAAAAGAAAAATAAAGTAAAAACCAAGGTAAAATAAATAAATTAATAAACAAATGTAAAAAAAGAAATAAAAGTATAAATCATTGTATAAAAAAAATATAAGAAACCAAGATGTAAAACCTGAAAAAATTACGAAAAATGAATAAACCCCGCTTATCATTGAATTCTGATTTCCTGAACTTTGTTTTTTGTTTGTATTCCCAATTCTTGTAATTTTAGTATATTTTTCATTTTGTTTTCTTGTTTCATGCTTCCACCTCCTCATTAGCCTACATGTGACATGTGAACAATTTGACTTAACGAGACATCACACTCTAATGATAAATAATTTTGATAAAAATAAATAAAATTTTACTAGGTCTTTTCTATTTACTATTTGAATGATCAAAACCAAATTTACTTTCATCTAGTCAACTCATAAAAAAAATTATTTTGAGTCGGCTTTTTCCTTATTGTAATATAATCTACTTCGCATACATTAATAAGTACGGTTAATAGTCGCATACATTGATAATTACGGTTAATTAGTCTTTGATCAACCGCTCTTTGTGATATAAACCCAGTAAGTTTAGCTTTAGTTGGTTATTATCACAATAAATCATAAATAGATTATCATCATACTCTCTTCTTAGTTATGGCGAGAGTTTATAAGTTATAGCGACTCCGAAAGCACGATCTAAGTGGACATTTTTTCGGCCCATATGGGTAATGCCAATACTATAATGATTGTCTTTCAATGATGGATATTTTTTTAATATAGTTGAATTTTTTATAAAATTATTTTATTTTATTTTATTTTATTACACTTGTTTCAACTCTAATTCTATACTAAAGCATCCGTGTTGCCATAAATCCGAGTCTAAATCGAACCAGATCCAATGTTTCACATCTGTAAAATTAAACCAAAAGAACCGCTCATCATATCATAAACATGAATAGTTTGATTTGATTCCAATTTTACCAATATCATGTTTAACTGCATAAGGAAAACGTGAGTAATGGCTTTGAAGCGTAGCGTCGTTTCCATCAAGACTTGCAGAGTCGGAGGCTAATGAGCTTGCATCATCTCTTTGTGTCCATTTGAGATATGTGAACGAGATAGACGCGTACACGATCTCAATGTCTTCCCCTTTGCAGAATTGAAAAATAAATATAAATATAATTTCAAATTTAAATTTAAATAAAAACTCCACCAAAAACAATGTTTTTATAAATTTGTTCTTCAATGCAGCCATTAAACAACTTTTAGACAATTTTTTTGATATTTAAGTTCATAAAAAAATATAGAAAAGGTTTTAAAAATAGAATTTCATTAAGTAAACCTCTTATATGAGTAACCAAAGTATTTATATGGAGTATTAAAAAAGCTGAAATCGCACACAAACTTTGAACAGTTAAACTGAATCGTCGATCACAAATAATAATTACGAAAATGTTACTATCGGATATTGTTAAAGGCGCGTATAGACACAAATTAGAAGGTTTTGGATGAATTACAAAACCGTCCTTAGTCGTACGACAAGTGTGTAAAAGAATGATTACCAATCGAAAAACACCAACCAAGCCACAAAACCAGAGAGAGAGATAGAGAGAGAGAGATAGAATGGGGAGTTCAGGAATTGAGGACGTGGCGTCGGTGGACATAATGACGGAGCTCATCCGACGCATGAAGTGTTCTTCCAAGCCCGATAAACGACTCATCTTAGTTGGTCAGTTTTCTCTCTATTAGCTGTGCCCACTCCCCGCCCTCTCTCCCCATTTTGCTATTAAATACTCTAATTTTAACTTTTTCCTATCTATTTTGATCAAAAAATTCTAAAAAACTATCATTCCCCCCTTCTCCATACGGTATGAAAAAAATTATATAGAATTTCTGCCCCTCCCATATCGACTTCCTGGTTCCGTCACTGCTTTCTATATCTGTTTATCTTTATATATATATATATGTGTGTGTGTGTGTGTGTGTGTGTGCAATTGTTGGTTGCTGTTTTGGTCTTTATTATATAATACTAGTTTCTTCTTATGGGTTGTTCTTATATTGTCAATTGGTTTATAGATGTTTAATTTCTCTTACTTTGGATTTCAGGGATGTCTGTATATAACTATATTGATAATCTACCATCTGAATATTGGGACTGTGATATTTGTGTGTTAAACTTTAGGTAATATTTACCACTACTACCAGAAAATCAGTGATGGAACCAGCTAGTTTGAGAGGGGCTGATATTCTAAATTATAGGAGTATTTTGTTTCATACTTTATGAGTTTATTTTCGTAACATGAGGTTCCCGAACGCTAATTTTTTAAGATTTTAATCAAAATACATAGTTTTTTTTTAATAGTTTTTCATAATTATTTTTTATCAAAATGAGGGGCCGCAGCTCTCGACTGTCTCCACCTAGTTCCTTCCCTGGAAAAAATTATACCCAAAGGGCAAAAACTATTAGTTGCTATAAATAAAACACTCTACTATACTGCTGACGGGTGTTGCAGATAAAGATTAGATCTTTTTAAGTGATATTTTAAGTTTTGAGTAAAAAAGTGTTTAATTCTTAATTCTTGAAATTTTGGATTGGATTTCAGAGTCGTCGTACTTGCAAAGATCAGTTTAATTATTTAGAGCAAAACTGGGGTCTTGTTTGTTTGAAGCTACGCAGCTCGAGTTATTTGCTTTAAAGCAGCAGAGCATTTGGTGGCCAGTTTGTAAGGCATTTTTTTTTTTATCAAAGTTGCAAGCAAACAAGGCATAGTTCTTTATGTGTAATTCTCAAAGGCAGTCCACATGAAATTACCCACTTTGCAGACTTATTTTCTGATATTTCATTTGAAATGAATGTGATTTGGGGATAGTTTTCACTTACATTATGAGGGTAAACTTAACCACAACCACATTTCTGACGGCTAAGAGTTCCCTAGATTGCAAATAACGACTTGGTTTATACAAAAAGTTCTAGAATTATTTTCCATACAAGTTTAGCACTTGACATGTTGCATTTAGATATAAGTGGTTTAAGCTTTTCATTTCCTGCAAGCTCTCATTCTAGCCTCAACAGAATTTTTATAATCTAATTATAGGACTCCTGTAGTGTACTTTTTGTAAGTTGTAAGTTGCTTATGAATTTATTTGTGCGTCTTGTTAACAACTTATAGTGGTGTCTTGAGTTTTTTGTTTATATTCAAAAGCTTTTTTAAATTAACAAACTTTGCTATTAGTTTGTGCCTTTTGAATTGCATGTCTTTTTTAGGCTTTTGGGAATAGCAAAACTATTAGTTCTTTCTTGTTTGGTCATTGCAAATACTTCTTGCCAATGCCAGAACTATATCATTTATGATCAATGTTCAGCGATGAAGTTTGGTTCAAATTTTAAATTCGTAATTTGCTTATTGGTACTTGTTTGGTCATTGCGATTTCTTGCATCAAAGGCGCCAAGGTTTAAATTATGAATATTCTAAATTATTTATGTCCTCTTTCAAAAGATTTTTTGTAATGACTGATGAGTTTTTTATTTAAGTCCATAATTTACTTGACTTGTTATTTCTCTCTACTTAGTCAAGTACACTGCAAATACTGCGAAACTAGTATGTAGGCGGACACTCTTCGATTTCGTCTACTGTCAGTCTTGTTTTAAATACTGTCAATATATGAATGAAGGTGAATAATGATCACCCTCGACTTATTGCTAAATAGACCTTTAATTATTCAATAAAAGGTCCACCTGGATCCGGAAAGGGAACTCAATCACCACTCATAAAAGATGAGTACTGCTTATGCCACTTGGCAACCGGTGATATGCTCAGAGCTGCTGTTGCTGCTAAAACACCCCTAGGAGTTAAAGCTAAGGAAGCCATGGATAAAGTAAGTGTATCACATAATCACTACGATCGAGACACTTTAAATTTTCAATTTTTTCTCGGAAGAATAAACAATTATACTTTCCAAACTAACTAACATGCTTACATAAACTGTATTTTTATCGTGCTTGCAAACAAACCCCTTGTGTAGCCCTGAACAGTTTAAATCAAGTTAACCACAAGCTCACTATATATGTGCCCGTCGGACTACGTCTTATATGTATGATACCAAAGATTTTGGTGGGGTGAACAGAGTGTTGAACATATGGTTCTCCGCCGTACTTGCTAGTCTTAAAGGCGAGGTCTGTAGACATTGAAAAGAGCATATTTTTTTCTTATTGTGATCAATGACAATGTTTATAGTTGACTAGAGTATGTGGAAAGCCGATAGTATAATTCTTTTAAATAAGTATGAAGCATGTACACTATAGTTTACAAGTGAGCAAGTGGGAATTTGAAGAAAATCCTATTTCGGACAAACTTATGTACTTATGAAAGAACTCTTGTTTGTGTCCATGGAAAGAATCCTAGTCTGCCATTTGAAATTAAGTTAATCATTCCTATTCTTTTGTAGACTATTGATGTGACTAACTTGATATTGATTCGGTTGGTTGATTTGCTTTATTTTTGCAGGGAGAACTTGTTACTGATGACTTGGTTGTTGGGATAATCGATGAAGCAATGAAGAAACCGTCTTGTCAAAAAGGTTTCATTCTTGATGGCTTCCCAAGAACTGTTGCTCAAGCCGAAAAGGTTATAATAGCTTATACGTTGTTTCTGGAAAATATTGGGCGTGCATAATACTTTATTGTGGCAGAAACAACTTTGCATTTAGGAGAAATTTTTACTTTGTCATCATTCTGCTTATACAGAACAATAGTGCTATTCACTCATATCTCTACGCAGACCTGTACGCAATTTTTATGAGGTGGCAATGGACCCCACATAACAGAATCAGTAAATTTGTGTAGCACTGCTACAGTTACCATATTGGGAAATGAAAATGGGAAGTGATACGGGAGGCATGAACATAGAATTATATGGGAAACTGAAAAGGGTAGTTTAATAGATGATCAAATGATAAATGTACGACTTCAGTTGATAAAATTAAGGAGTGATGAAATTTTTTATGTATTGTTACAAGTACAAAAATCTAAGTTTAAAGAAATTACTCTTAGTAGCATTATAAGTAGCTATTTCAATTATTATATCTGTGTCACTGGGAACTCTTTAGTACTGTAGTACTAAAATATTGCAGAAACTAGTTTCGGTAACGTTGTCTCCCATGTTGTAAAGAGTTTCTTGCTAACCTGCCTCTGCCAACTTAAATTTGTGTGGATATGTGTAAACAACATTTTCGTAAGCATATAATTATCTGTACGAGGTAGAACTAGGTGTGTTGAATCTTTACTTTTGTGCTATTCTAGTTTTTCGTGGAATTATTATCCATCAAGTCTATATTTTCTGCAGCTGGATGAGATGCTTCAAAAGCAAGGGACTAAAGTCGACAAGGTGCTAAATTTTGCAATTGATGATGCGATTTTAGAGGAGAGGATTACTGGCCGGTGGATCCACCATTCAAGTGGTCGTTCTTATCACACCAAATTCGCTCCTCCTAAAGTCCCCGGTCTCGATGATGTATGTTGTATTTTAAGTAGAAAAGAGATTCCCCGGTAATTTACATGAAAGTGTGTTTCTTTACGAGTCTGGGCAATCTTACCTGTATTCAATAATGAATATCATGCTTGCTTGTTTCGAATAATTTAAGTTTTTAGATAGTAGAACCCCTTAATTAGTGATACCTATTAATTTGAAAGAAATCTCTACGGTTTTTGAACATCTTAAAGTGAAAGTGATATTGTCATCCACAAGTTTGTATAAAGTCATGGTTTATACTTGAGGCTTGTTTGACTGCATCGTTTTAGCAAAAAAGGTGAACTATTTAAGATTGAGAAATAGGCTGGGTTCACCCAAGCTTAAAACTTTTAGCTTTTTAAGGTCTGAAAACCAATTTTGTTTGACTTTTAGCTGGCCAGTTATTTTCAGTACAACTTAAAGTAAAAAACACATAAGAAGGGATTTGAGCCCAACAAAACAATCCCTTATGTATTGGAAACATTATGGAGGTATATCTATCACGGCACGGGGTTGACTATCTGATGGGTGTAATTAACCATAGTACAATGCCGCCTTTTCCTTTAGAAAATTATGAGCAGTAGTTCCTTCTAATGATTAAAAAATTGATAGACTGGCTTTTTTTATTCGCTATTTTATTGATTTTCCTGTTTTATATATTTTTCTCTCATATCAATTATATCCAGGGTGCTTTGGATTTTGTCAATTTTTGTACTAGAAGCATTACCCTGATCACGCATATGTAATTGTAAAGTCGAAGTTGTTAACCACTTGCCGGACATTTGACGTGCAAGCCCATTTCGGTTATGTTCTGATTTCTGATAGCCTGTGGTTAGAGGAGTTATTTTCTGTTCTGTAGAGGTCCCATTATAAGATGGTTCATGGGATCTTAACTGAAGCCATTTAGAAACTGATTTTATATTGTCTATTCAATTGTCAGTAAAGCTTAAAAGAATAAATGTTTATTCAAAGCATGAAACTAAGCTCAAATTGACTTATTATGCTTGCATGGATAGGCCTGAAACTGGCATAGAAATCTTGCATTTAAAAATATATACTTACTCGTGATTCTTATTTCTTATTGTAGGTTACTGGAGAGCCCTTAATCCAGCGTAAAGATGACACTGCGGAAGTTCTCAAATCAAGGCTAGAGGCATTTCACCGGCAAACTGAACCAGTGAGTAAAATATTGCAATGCAATTATTATAATATAAAGTATAGACCATCTAATGCAATCCATTTCTTGGTTAATTTTATGGGAGGTCCTTAATTATCATTGTGTTCCAACTCGTTCCCTCTAATTCTTAAGATTTCAGATACAATTCTAAGAATTCTTTGCGCAAAGGAAACAAAAATGATGTCTCTGATGTATGATCCCTTGAGAGTCGGGAAAAATCGTAAATATAACGCAAGTCTACTAATCTCTAATTGGCAGCAGCATTTATTAGATTCTTTATAATAGTATGGTGAAACTATTCTCAGTATCGATGTAGCTCGACATTCTCCTTGACTTACCGCTTGTTTGTTTGGCTGCATCTTTTAAGCAAGAAAGCTGGCTTATTGAGGGTGAAACAAAAACTGGATTTTTTCATTGTAAACGAACTTTTTTTCAGCTAGAAGTAAAATAAAATAAAGTAAAGAACTCAGGTTTAGAGCTAGTCAACCATATGCAGTACATCTTATAAGCAAGAAAGCCGAGCTTAAAACTCCACTAAGTACCAAACAAACCCTTAATACCGTGGCAGTACTGTTTGAAGGTTTATCTCTCTGTACAGAGTATTTCTTGTCATGATATGTTATTTTCACAATTTAGTTTATTTTACCTTTTAATAAATGCATAAAAAATGTGTCCAAGGTGATTGATTATTACACAAAGAAGGGAGTTGTTGCACAGCTCCATGCCGAGAAACCTCCAAAAGAAGTCTCTGCCGAAGTTCAGAAGGTTCTGTCATCGTAGAGAAGGAAAGATAATCTTTTTTGAGTGACCTATATGGTATTCGAAACAATCGTTTCTTCCGGCAAGATTTACATCGTAAATTTATCAACTGGCTTTGTTGAATTATTATGTATTTGGTTTCCTTTTTGACCGTTTTCGCATTTTGGTAAGAAAGGAGCTCTCTAGTAAATATTTGAGAAACAAATTTTGGTTGATCTGAGGAATCTAATTTTACTTGTACAATAAATGACGTGGGATGTGATTTTCACTTCGTTTATCTCAATACGCTCTCCTGTTTGTTGCATGGATCCCTTTTATAATATTTAAGATTAAGATAGAAGTTGTTTTCTTCTTTATTACACTTTCTAAATTACTTGTCAGACACAAACGAGCCATGCTTTGTTGGTAATTTCAACCTCATTCGGTTTAACACTAAATTGACTGAAAAAAGATATGCTAGTGATCATACATGGGTATCATGCTTATCTCACTTTTTTACACTCTATTCTACCCTTCTTCGAACGTAGAAGGATTTTAACAGTATTTCAGGCTGACTTGGGTCGAATTCATAATATTCATGCTTTCATTATGTATTTTTCAGTTGAAAAGCTGTTGTACGCTAAAAAGAATGAGAGCAAGTATTGGGAATTACAACTCATTTGAATTCATAGAGCATCCACATTTAGCTGTCCATGAAACATTTTGTGATTTTGATATAAAATTTGAGATTTTTCTTTAGAAACCATTTTGACCGAGTAAGTGCAGTAGGTGCGCCCCTACCGCTACCAGTTGAGAATTTTGAACATTTTTCTACTATCAATATGTAAATTTCAATTTCCTGATAACTAGATTGTGATATTTAAAATTAGGGATGTTAGCGGTTTGGTTTTCGAGGAAAGTACAATCTTATATGTTTGTTTCGGTCGGTTTGAACTCTAATAGAAAATAAAAAAAAAAAAAAATGAAGGCTTAAGATTGGCTAGAGAAATTTCAACTTTTATTTCATTTAAAACTCTTGACAAAAAATAAAAGAACAAGTATATTAATAAATAATAGCTTGAACATAAAGTTGTATTTAGAATTATACATTAATATAAACTTTTAGTTTAGTAAAAATAGAAATAATTGATTCATTCCATTTTGGAAGGTTTGAAAACGAATAAAAATAGCAAACCAATTAAATTGGTTTTTATCAACTTTTATTTTATTTTATTTTATATACACAGGAATAGGATGCAATTATATTCACGTACACGCTATAAAACCTGTGTTAGCTAGGAAACATTTCACTCTCTCTCTCTATATATATATCTATATCTATCTATATATATAGATATATATACAAACAAGTGAAGAGACTATGTGGAGACAGGGAGCTCGTTCTCTCTCCTCATCCCCTCTCAATAAATGGAATAATCAGTTATTAGGGTTCAACACAGGACTATGTTCCTCCTCTGTAACAACTCACCCTAATAATAATAATAATAATAATAATAATAATAATAATAATAATAATAATAATAATAATAATAATAATAATAGTTTGTTGAGCTTAGAAGAGATTAAGAAGATACTCAACGACGTTAAGGGTGATGATATTTGTATTTTCCCTGCAAAGGAGCGGTGTAACTGGACTGATTACATGGTTTTTGTTACGGGACGGTCCGCTTGGCATGTTCGTAATATCGCCCAAGCCCTTCTTTACCAGGCATTTCTTCTTTTTTTATTACTCTCTTTATTTTGTTCTAGTTTTTTATTTTATTTTTAATATTTAAGCAAATAATTATGTGATTTTAGGGATTTTTTTATTTTAAGTACATTTTACGGTGAAGTTATTGTTGACATTGGATGATTTTTTTGTTATTCCAAGCCCTAATTTACCAGGCATTAGTTTTTATAGTCGCCCTATTTATTTATTTTTCGCAATATTGTTACTGGATGATCCGCTTGGCATGTTCTCACTAGTGGCCAGGCCTTCTTTACCAGGCATTTGCTTTTTATTAAATCACCCCTTTTTATTTATTTATTTGTGTTTTTTTTTTTTTTGAAATTTAAGCGATGTGTATGTTTTTTAGGGATATTTTTATTTAGGTATGTTTTAAGATGAATTTTAAATCAAAATAAGGATTGTTTTGAGTTGAATGAAATTTAGGCATTTGTTTTATAATCACTCTATTTATTTATAGTTTTTAAAAAAAATTTAAGCGATATGTATGTGAGTTTAGGGAGAATTTTATTTAAGTATGTTTCCCGCTGATGTTTAAATCAAAATAGGATTGTTGCTATTGGATGAAATTTGTGTTATTCGAAGCCCTAATTTATCAGTCATTTGTTTTTTAATCACTATTTATTTATTTGTAGTTTTTTAAAAATAAATAAATTAAGCAATAGTTATGTGGTTTTAGGGAGTTTTTTTTACTTTAAGTACGTTTTACGGCGACGTTTAAATCAAAATAAGTTTTTGTGCCATTGGATGAAATTCTTGTTATCCCAAGCCCTAAGTTACCAGGATTTTAATAATCACTCTGTTTATTTATTAATAGTTTTTTTAAAATTAAAGCAATATGTGTATGTAATTTTAGGGATAATTTATTGAAGTTCATTTTATGCCTTATGGTGACGTTTAAATCAAAATACGAATTTTTTCCATCGACTGAAATTCGTGTAATTCCAAGCCTAATTTACCAGAAATTTACTCATATTGTCAGCCAATTTTGTTAATATTTCTCGAATTTAAGTGCTAGATATATGAATATTTGAGAATTTCACTCTTAAGTTTTTTCACGGTGCTTTTTATATCAAATTAACGATTGTTGCCATTGGATGGACTGTGTGTTGATTGTCACTGGAAAATCTTAATTTAAGTGGCATTTTCTCTTAAAACCACGAAATATGTTGTAAATTCTCAAATTTGAAGTGCTCGACATATGAAAGTTAAGAAAATTTGATGTTACTGTTTATGGTTTAAATAAATATGTATGGATCGGTGTGACTTCACCTATTCCATGTTGTTTGTCACCGGCTAAGCCCTAATCTACCAGGCATTTATTCTATGAACTGAATCTACCGCAAATTTATATTGTTAGTTACGAGCTTTGAGCAAATAATAATAGTAGTCCTGATGAGTTTGTTTGAGTTGATGGCTTGATGTAGTTGGGATTACTCCTTTGATTATAACCTAATTTCGATCCCGACAAAAATCTAGTTTTGAATCCTGATAGTTGACAGGATGTAATCTGTTGGAAGGACTCATAGAAACCTCCGCACTCGGGAATGACTAAACTATTAACATAAGGACTGCATGTTTGTGTTAAATTCAGTGTAAAATTTAAAGCTACAGGAAATTTAAAGCTACAGGAGTTGGTTTCTTATAAATAAGTAAAGCAAAGTTATGTGAACTCCGGCAACATCTGCCAGTCGCCAATTTACCTGGCAAATCTGCACTCATTCACCTGCTCTAACAAGTGCTACTGTTTTTTAATTTAAATTTTAAGCAACTATGAAAAATGAAGTAAAAGAAATATTCTAGCTCGGATTTCCTGAAATTGCAAAACACTTGCTTAGAACTACAGTGCTGGCACTGTCAGTATCATATGCAAAGATGGATTTTGTTTGTTTACTACTTTCTTTTCCAATTTATGACAACTGTATACAAAACCTTGTTGGCTGTTATTTGTTTTCTCACTTGGAAGAAACACCTTTGTGTACAAAACCTTGTCGTCTGTTATTAGTACTTTCTTTTCCAATTTGTTTTCTCAAAAGTCAAAAATGAAGACTTTTCTCTCGAATTTGAAGTAACTTTTGTAGCCACACCATAACGCTCAAACAAATTTAATATGCCTAACGTTCTTCTTATTTTAACGAGTACCGTTTTGGTAGACCAGGTCTATTAAAATTTGGTGAGGCTAACCAATTAAAACCCAAGAGAAAATCGGGGAACTCTTGTGGGGGTAAATAAAATAAAAAACAAAATACTAAAATTCTTATTGGTTAGGCCTACAATGTTCAAGAATGGACCCGGTCCACTTAAAACTTTCTCTATTTTAACAGATGAATGTGATGTTTTATTGGCGTGACAATTTGAGAAACTTCTTTTTATAGAACATAAGTTAATCGCTAATTTGAAGAAATGGCATGTTTATTGGCGCATTTTCTCCATTGTTTTTTCTCCTCTTGGTTTATTTATTTGTAGAAAAAATCGTTGCTGTATCTTGTGTGATTTGAGTGAAGAAGTAAAGTGATGTGAGTTAAAAATGGTCAATTATAAAGGACAGAGACATGGAAAAATATGATAAAATCTTGGTTGTTCCTTCTGTAAGTTCTAGAAAGCCTAAATGATTTGTTTGTGAATGAGAATGTTTATAGTTAATGAATTCCAAGTTATTAGTTTTGGTCTTGTGTGGCTACCAAGGCGGCAAGGCAAGGCTTTAAGATTATAGGATTAAAAGGACTTATCTTACTCTGTACAATGATAATTGATAACTGTTGATATCATATGCCAATCAAATCTCTCCACCGTTTTATGAATATCGTTAAAGGTGAATTTTGCCAATATATTTTTGTTAATATACTATTAGCCAACGGCGTCGACCTTGCAGGCCACCAAATAAAAGGCTAGTTCTTTAAAATCAAACGATCAAAAAAGGTTGATATCCTTGGTAAAACTCGATATCAGCTTGATAACCAGATACTAAAATTTTGCTTAAATCGGATTTGTTTGGTTTCTGTAGTTACGGATATTAGTATTTTGCTTGCTTGGTTTCATATTTGTTTTGGATGAAAAACAGGCTAAGCAAAAGCAAAGAGGAGCTGAGAGAATGTTGCTCCCTAGTGTAGAAGGAGAAAAGGAAGGCAAATGGATTGTCATTGACTCAGGTACCGTGTTTTACAGTAGACAATTGTATAGTTTTTTAAAGATGTTTCCCTTTTAGAAAGTTTGCCTCTTTGAAGGTAGCTGTTCTTTAATACATCGCTTGACTTCTCAAAGAATAAGGAAAAAGAAAAATAATCAAATAAAAAAGAACGTAAAATAAGAGAACGGTGTTTTAATATTTTTCTTTATTTTAAGTCGCCAATTTAGTTTCTTACCCCTCAAGAAGACTATGCTTCTGTTCAAAATAGAAAACAAAAATTAATTTTGTAATAGTAAGTATTTACATTTGGTATGCTGGCTCAAGCATAATTTTGTGATCTGTCAATATGTTGCTCTCTGGTTCCGGCGAGGAATGGAATTATATTCTTACACATATCAGTTGTCATGTCCAATAGTGTCCGCTCGAATTGTTTAGCTCTCTCCGTAGTGATGAAATTGGGAACAAAATTTGAGTTGTCAAAACGAATCCAAGCTTGCGATAGATTTATCTTACCATGTAGCTATTCGTTTTTCTTTCAGCTCCCATCATGCTTATCCACGTAGCGGTATATTATAGTGTGCACCTCAGCCAATTGTGTAGAAATATATTTACATTCATATCTTGGAGTTCACATACCCCCGTCTATTATTTGTGAGGAAAAAAGTTTTGTGTGAAAGTTCAAGATGACAAAAATTGCAATCCACATTCAGTTCTAGCTATTCCTCCTAAACCTTCTTATCGACCTGAAGGACATATGCAGATTCCAACTCCTATCGCCCCAAGGAATTATTTAGTGTCAAAAAGTTCAGTGTGAAAGGTTAAGACCAAATAAACTCCAAAATCTCTTTTAGTTTTGTATACATTCTGAGAGAAGTAATTTACTGTATATCTTAACTTTTTGTTTTTTTGCAGGTACAATTGTAATTCATGCTCTCGATGAGAAAGCTAGAGCTTATTACAATTTAGAGAGACTATGGGAAAGAGAAATATCAACTGAAGACCAAAATCAGGTAACGTGGTTGGCTTATTTTATTGTAAGAAAGGTTTAACATCTTCATTTATTGGGCCAGGTTGTTAAATTTATGGAAAAATAAGACACGGCCTATTTATTAATGAATCCATCATTATTTGCACCTGTACATGGTGGCAGGGTGGACTACAGCTTTGCATCTTTGTTTGCTTACATTGTAAAAAAATACTTTTAACTTGAGAATTTAAGAGTATCCTCAACTGTCTGCTTGCATCTCTTAAATTTTGGAGAGAAGTCTGAAACACTAACCATCAGTCCATCAGTTTGTATAGACATATATATATAATCTTGAAGTTAGCGAGTTACAGAAGTGACTAAGCTGCTGACCAAATCTATTTTCTTTTCGATTGAAATTAATACAAACTTCCCGACACTCTTTCTCTGTTGACTGGTTCCTGGCATTGCCAATGCTAGTTGACTGTTGGCAGATCCGTGCCAAAGCAGATTCGTACTAAATTTCTTCTTTGATTTGTTCCATTTGTTTTCAAAATCGAAAAATGCACATTAATTTGATATTTCAGGTGATACATGTAGGCAGTTTATGTAGTGTTGTTGTTCGGAGTAGGTAAACATTTATGTAACAAATTATGGATATATAGGCAATTTGTATCTAGTGTTCTCAGCAAAGTAGGTTTGTTAACGAAAGTTTGTGATATAGCGACTGTAGTCACTGTAATGTTCTCAGCAAAGTAGGTTTGTTAACGAAAGTTTGTGATATAGCGACTGTAGTCACTGTGTGCTTTTTCGTAATTTTCTGGAAAAATGACAAAGGATTCTATCAGACAGTAGATGGTTCCTACCTTAATAGCTAGCAATGAGTATGCCGGAAATTAATCTTTAAAGTTAGATAGGCTTACAGCTTAAAGTTTACAAGCTTATTTTCTTGTAAATTTTATATATTTAAAGCTCCAACTAGAACCCATTTCTTTTGCGGGGAAAGCTAGAAGTTTTTAAGCTGAACAAACTCAAATTTTCTTTCAGCAAGCGAAATGCGTGCTGAATGAACTCAAGTATTAAGCTCCTTACTACCTAGAAAACCGAGAGTTCGTTCATCTAAAACGTTATGTACCATTCATGTACACCAACTGTTCCCTGGGAAATTAAATTGGGAATTGGAGCTTTGGTTAGATAGTATCATCTTGTGTTAGGAGGTGACTTGTGTTTCTTTTCATCTGATAAACCTTCTGTTCATTAGCATTTACATAGTAAAGAATTCTTAAAGGGTGCCAACTGGCTATAACATCTATCTCTTTACATAATACTCGTAAGAGGATATGGGACTGCCACTGCCACAACTGAAATTGCAACTTGCAAGTCACAGTTGTCCTTTTTTATGTAAATCTTGTGGTTTCGATGCATAAGTTTCAAGAGTGAATATGAAT
Organism: Primula vulgaris; assembly: GCA_963920805.1. Taxonomy (NCBI): domain Eukaryota; kingdom Viridiplantae; phylum Streptophyta; class Magnoliopsida; order Ericales; family Primulaceae; genus Primula; species Primula vulgaris. Next base: position 24,944,448 of record OY987213.1, read on the forward strand.
TTTAAGTCCTCGTCGTTCTTGCCTGTTAGACACATAACGGAATGCTATGATTTGCAATTGAATTGTTTTTGCTCGGTAGTCATAGCTCTTACTAGTTTTTTATGAGTTATTGTCCAGCGTCTTCTTTTTTTGGAAGTCAAGTGGTGGTACAGTATATTAACAATTGGCCTGTAAATAAGAGTACAACGGACCTCACATATTTTCCACTGTCTTGATTGTCGATACATTTCCATTTCCATTTATGTAGGATCTGGGGAAAGCTTTTGTTAAAGTGAGGCGCACGAATAACTCGAAAAAACCACAGGTTGTTCATGGAAATGCTTAACAATTGACATCCTCTTCAGCTCTTCAAGAGTAGTCAAACATGACAAAGCTTTACCGTTTGGTCTCTTTGCTTCGAGAATTTTGTAAAGTTCGCGGTATTTATTGTATTATGTCTTGGTTCAGAGAAACTGGTGACTGTAGCTTCGACTTTTATAGCTACTCCTTGCACACATCTTATACTCGGCAAATTTCTTTTGTTCGTGACAGTGTAATGTAACTCAGCTAGTTATGTTTCATCTTTTCGTTCAGTTGGCGATCATTTTTGTTGGAACTATTCAGTCTATTCTGATATCTTTTTCTTACAGATGTGATCTATATATATCGTTGGATCTCGTGTAACTTGCATGTTCTCTCCCCTTGTGATAGGTTAACCTCTGTTTTCAAGTACCAGTAAAAAGTTCATATTTGCAGGCAGTAGTTTAGTAAGTTATTAATTCGGTTACAAACTAAATTATAGACTTAAGAGTTAATGATAATGCTTATGCTCAAAACATTTTAAACAGGATTTAGCTAAGTGCCTTGATCATCTAAATACTAGTAATTTTATATTGCGTTATTTCCTAACAAGTCATTAACAAATTGAGTGCCTTATATAGTCATTGTTCTAAAAGGCACAATGCGAGTTTTAGACGGAAACAAGTCGTTTAGCGACTCGATTTGAGTTGGATCCTCTACCCCTTCTTTAGTACCCCTCTTCGTGCCCCATTGTTTAGTTAACCCAAAATATGTATGTAAAGAATTTAAAAAATAACAATCTATAATTACAATTAATCGTGTACCAATACATTCCAATGATTATTTGTAAGAGAAAATATATAATTTAATTTGGAATAGATATAAAAACTAGTGTAAAAAAAACATTAAACCTTAAAAAGACCGTTTAGACTGTTATGTCCAAATACTATAAAGTTTCTTTAGAATATATTGTAAAAGTTTAAAGCGTACGAAAAAAGTTGGAAACATTTGAAGTTTTAGTGAAAATAGCCACCGGGGCCGGGAGGGGGTGCGAAAGAGGGGGCGTAGGATCCGGACTCCTAGTTCCGCTTAATTGACGTATGGGTTATTCTCACTTAGCTATTTAGGAACGATACTCTGCCTACCGCCTAATTCCCGCCTAGACACCACATAAGCCCGCCTTTTAGAATAGTGTCTGTAGCGTTACTCACAACTTAAATGGTTGATTTGTATCCCATTAAATGCTCTGTAATATGGTGATGATATTTACCGTCAACCCTCTCTTATGAAGGTTTAAGGTGAAGTAGCACATGTTCCGTTTTGGAAGTTTTAAGTATTGTCAATTTGTCAAAAGTGTCGTAACAACGCACATACTAATTAAAATTTAATCACAAAATCCATGACACTAATTATAAGCAGTCCAATTATTTATAGACACCCTAAAATTTGTCTTCGAATGTTGATTATAGAACCAAATAATTCTGTCTCTAAATTTATGTGCCAAAATACAATACGCATTGTCCCAAATACAATCATATATACAAACATGTAACTTGTAATAAGAGGACACTTGAGTAGAACCATAAGGTAAAAACTATAGCAAGTGATGAACTATTTTTTTGGACAACCTTTTAAATTTTCCCTGCGCTTCTTTATCCAATCGAGTTCCTCCATAAGACTTAAGCTTGGCGAAATAATTACTTCCTTGGTAAATCTATCGAAACTTCGGTGTACGGTTTAAAGAAGAAGGGCTGTACCGTTCTTTGTTCCCAAATTGATTCATTGAACAACCAACCACCATCTATACTCCAACCAAAAACCATATATTAACTTTATCTATTGTTCAAAAGTTAAATATAAACAAGGTAGTTACGATATTATACCAGCTTAAAGTCAAATGAAATGATATGAACAATGACCATTGTACTTTGTTTTTCTTAGATATTCTTGATTCCGGACATTTTCTCTGGTAAGAGCCTTGCTTTTCAAAATCTTTCATGACTTACCTGAGAATGTGAATAAGTAAAATTGTGACGCTCCTCAACTAAATTAAAGAAAATTGCATTTTTAATTCCAGTGCAATACTACAACATGAAATGTTGGAGAAATTCTACAAAAAATTGATTTGTTAGCAATATTTTTCGTCCTACTTCACACGATACTCCAGACACCAGACACCAGACACTACTGTGAGAAGTGGTGTTTCAAAATGCAAAAGGTTAACAAATCTCCTCTCACAAGTAATTATTCAGTCATGTAAATTAAAATTTTAATTAGTTATGCAGCAAATACATGAGACTAGCTTCAAGTTGTATCCACAAATTGACAAATCAAAATTACATATACATGCGTAAGAAAACCATGTGAGTAAGATAAAGTGTATTTACTGTGTACTTAACATGTTTAATTAGCATTCAAATCCGACCTAATTAAGAGCTTCCCAGTTTATGATTTTTCTATAACCAAGCCATATAGAGATTTATTTATTACGATGAAAGATAACTTAAGATGCTTATGCATTTTAATTCACTTCTCATAATTATCCTCGTTAAAAATAAGAGGGGTAATGTAATGAAATCTCATTTTTGTTTTTGAAATACCTAGTTACCTTGAATGAGACAGCAGTATAAAACCAAAATTAGCAGCTAGCGATTACAACAAATCTACTTGCTAATAAGTCTAGGTCAAGGTAACATTTTGGTATAAGTTCTTTTTTTTAAATAGCGACTCATCGAGCTAGAGATTATATATAACAAACAATCTCTAAGATAGTATAGCCACTAATCGAATAATTTACGTCCCACAAAATTTATGATTTATTCGCCATGGTTCCACGTACGTATATTGTCCCTATATGAGTCGAAGAAAAGAATGAATGGTAAAGCTTGTTTATTTCTATCTTATTAATAAGGGAAAATATCTTATTTAGGTGAAAACTTAAAAACAGTATGGAACTCAAAATATCTTATAAAGGAAAATAATCGATTTATAAACTAAACGGAAAACAAACCTTGAAAATGATTAATAACGACTAAATTGTTATTTTAAGTGGTGGAATATGTATAGAGTTGTGCTTTTTTGAGCTCACTTGCTCTTCTTTTCGGGGTTGAATATGAGTATTGGTTAACTCCTTTGCATCCCCTTTATGCAGTATATATAAGCCTTGTTATCGGATTGTATTTACTTTATCGATCTTTGATCGGAGACTTATTACATTACAACTATCGTGGGAGCTTTGTCCCATGTAATCTCTAGCTACATTTGGCCTTTTATTATCTAAAAAAAAAAGTCTTGTGTAGTGAATATTATATGGAAATAATAAAAGTGGAAACACGTCAGAAATTGATGCACATAGGAAGATCTGGGGGAAAAAATCGATATGTCATCATATCCGTTAGAAGATCATATCATATATAGTAACTTTAAGATAGATCAAGAAAATACCATAGATAGTGCAGTTTTTGGAGATCCTCGCGTTTGGATCGTCAATGTAATACTTCTATTGCCGCTTGGGTGATTCAGAATAAATCCGGTAAAGAATAGTCAGCTAATAATGAGTTCATTAAACCAGTACAATGAGATTTTAATTTATTGTTACACCGGTGATATAAAATGATTCACTCTAACAAGACGAGAACAACACCACATAAGATTAAGGTCATGGAACAGGTAGTATATAATGAGGAAATGTAGAAGAAAATGAACGAGAAGAGGCGAATATGGTTGAAATACGGAATGTACGATGAGCTTTTACAGAAAAAAGATGTGGTATATATCAGTGAGGGTGTAAGATGGCACACAATCGCAAAAACGATCCTAGGGCAACACGAGTTATGATTGGGCTCATTCAGACGAAATAAATTTTCCGGGAGGCTGCCCAAAATAAAAGTAGTAAATCACTTGAGTAGACCGGACGAAAATTGGTAAGTTTTTCAAATAGTTTTATTTGGGGTCGACGTGAGCTAAAATTGAGCTTATTCAAACGAAATATATTTTCCATGAGGCCGACCCAAAACAGAAGTATTGCGTAGACCGGACGGGAATAGGTAAGTTTTGTAAATATTTCACGGATTCGGGATGGGGATGTTTTTTATGGTTACACTTGAATATTAATATCTAAGAAAAAACAAGCACCTTGGTTGTCAACGTTGTTGGTCCAAGGATAACTTGAATAAGTTTCAAGTGATCATCATGAGATAATGCAAGTGTCCAGTAGGTCTTTTATAGTTCGCTTACACTCATAGTCCCGAGACTATATATGTCCGCAACAAAACAAGACCTCATAATTAGTTTTAGCTGATCTCAGAGACTCAGACAATATAATATAGATTCGACTTAGATTAAACAAATTTAAACTTTTCTAATTAACTTATAAAGCACTCAAGATTGAAGGACTTATCTTCAGCTTCTGTCAATTTAGTGGTTCCTATTGTGAGTTCTAAATTTATAGACTTCATTGTAGTTTCTTTCAATGGCTTTTATCCCCACTGGTCACTTATTTCAAAAAAAAAAAAAAAAAAAAACCCACCTCCAAGCGGCCACACCGGATCACCAACGCCGCTATCCCCATCCATATCCTCCACCAGACCACCACCACACAACCCACTCCGGTCATATTACACAATTTATGTACTCCATTCAGCAATGTTTGCACTAATATACTTTAATTTCGAAAGTATATATGTTTTTGTTCTATTTCTTTTTCCTTTTGATTCAATATAATGGTGTTAAACAAGTAAAATATATTATTTACCCTTGCATATGGATGAAGAAAGCCAATTAAATCGTTGGATGCACTAAATTAAAAAAATGATAGTTGGATGCACTAAAGTCAAATCTTTTTATAGTTTGGTATGCAAAAGTACATTAAACGTCCCGTCATAACAATAAACATTACAAGAAAATTACTCTGCAAATAGTCGTTGTTTGAAATCCTCCCACCTCTTAAGGAAGTAGGAGGCATGGGTGTTCGCCCTAATACAATCACGATTGGCAGCTTGGACCTTGGGAGTTTCAGCTTTAATCGAAGACATAAGGTTTTGACATTTAACAATATCTTGTTTTAAGGATTCTTTAGCATGTTGTTCTTCAGATTCTACAAGAGCTAGTTGATTTAGAAGCTCTTGTTTGCGTTGGGACAACTGTTGCAAGTATACCCTTTGTGTCTTGCAAACCTCCTTTGAGTGAGCAATTTGATCCTGAAATTCTTGGAAACCATGGACAGTGTTGGAAAACTCCAACTGACTAGCATGGGCCTCTCTGAACTTAACGAAAATAGAGCTTAACTCTTCAGCAAACAGGGAAAGCACATTCCGTTGTTTAGAAGAAATAGGAGCAAGAAGAAGTTCTTTCACTAACTTGAGAATTTCATCTAGTTGGGAAGAAGACACCTCTACAAGAGGGAGATCTAACAGTGTTCGAAGAGATAAAAACATATGGTCGTTAGCAGCAATCTGAGGAGAAGCAGGAGCAGGTGGGCTTTTCAAAAAAATGCCGCTATCAAATTGATCAATGCAGTCAAAGAAGTGATCAAAGTCTGAAAGCTGATTTTCCTTTGCGTTATCCGTTCTCAAACTCGATTTATCAGAAGAAGAAGAACCAGTAGTAGTGCCAGTTGTTTTAGTAAGGATCGGTCCAGCGTCAACGTCCTAGAAAGAAGATAGAAACATTAAGGTATAAGAGACAACTGGGAAAACGACCTTAAAAATAGAGAACAATAAGTAAAGTCACCTGTCGAGCAGCCTCAAGGAACAAAGGCGTAGAAAAGTCCATTTGGGAATAAGACATACGAACATCATCAACCCTTGAATTATCTTGAGAAGATGACCTTGCAATGGCAATAAAAGGCATAACCTCCTGAGTTTCATCGGGAGAAGGGGTTTTCAAGCCATCAGTTGACTGGCAAGGAACAACATTCTCGATCTAAGTTGATTAGAAAAGGTTAAGGGCAGGAAAATTAAGGTCATGACAACGATAGAAAATATTTACAAAAGAAGAATAGTTTACCTCAACAGAAATCTCGACGACACCTGTCTCAGCAAGATTCTTTGTTTGTGAGACAATTTCTGAGACATCAGTGAGGATAATATCATGTGAAGGGTTTTTGTCACAATCATCGACTGAATCAATTTGGACCTAGAAAGGAAGACATAAACCTATAAGCAATAAATAATCAAGAAAATATAGCTAGAAAAAAGAAATAAAAAAAAAAACATCACAGGTCTGGCCCTTTTCGTAACTCACTTTGATAGGTGGGAAGTACCCTAAAATCAAGTAAAGACCTGTTAGAACAAAGTCCAAGAGAAAAGAAACTACAAATGAAAAAGCAACCTTTTGCTTTTTAAAAGAGGTGAGCAAGTCACCGTCATTAATCATTGAGATGTTAACTTGACCAGTGAGTGAACTCCTTTTGGGTCTCAACTTTTTGGGAGTAGCTTGAGTTACAGGAGTAGAAGTTAATTCACTTGTGGAAAAAGCCTGCCATACGCGATTGGATGTTCCACCTGAGGAAGCTCCTTTTATTTTCCCTTTGCGAGGGGGAGAAGAAAGAAAGGGACCTGTACAAGAAAAAAAAGGTTTAAGAAAAAAGTGACAGGAAATAATAAAAGAAGAGGTGCAAAATGAACAATGTACCTATGGTAGGGGATTCTGGCCTCTTCAAATTCACCCTTTTGAAAGAATCTTCTAAAGAAGAAGGGAAGATTACAACTTTCACATTTTCCCACCAGTTACCAAAGTTCTCAGCATATGCGAAGGAATTTTCAAACATAAAGAACTTAAAAGTTTGCTCAGCAGCATGACATTCATGGGCGAGTAGGGAAATAACCATAGCATCAGAGGCTGCAACTTTCATTTTACTTCGGTATCCTTCCCTATAAGTCTTATGCATAAAAGGGTAAGGGATACCCTGGACGAGTCCGAATTGCCTAGCAAACTGGTTGGGAGAATAATGTTCCAAGGTACAAGTTTGTTTACTCCCAACAGGAATAAATCTAGGGGTAAGAACAGTACCCCAGAAAAATTGGAGCGGCTCATGGTCAGCCTTGAAAGGGGAGAGAAACTGTACCAGCTTGCCACTCAGATCAGGGTGATGTCTAAAAGGAGAGAAGTCAATCAAGCTACCATTCATATCAACATTATAAAAGAGGGTAAAATATCTTTCGAAATTAAAATTCTTAAGAGGATAAGTAAGAAAGAAATCAGCATGGGACACGACAGCCTCCAAGCTGCGTCCATGCCCTTGAAAGAATGGGAAGTAAACGATTAACCAGGCTTGGAAAAGCCAGAAAGGGCCTTGAGTGGAATCAGCGATATGCTTACCAACAAAAGTATTAAGACCTTTATATAAAGAGCCTAGCAAGGCTGGAGCGAGTGCACAAGTTTCATCCCTGGCTAGCCACAAAGTTAAAGGGATGAATTCTTTGTTAGGGCTATAAGAAGGAACGCAAAATACAAAGTAGCAAAGCCAGAAAACGTAGAAAGCAACCTTTTCTTCGTGGGTTGGGGGATCGTCAGAGCCAACCTGAGAAAAATGGCTAAGAAAAGAGTTGTAATTTTTGAGATAAGTGGATGGAAATTTGAAGTCTTTGTCTACCTCAGGACTAACCATGAATGCACTAATATCAAGCCCTTCAATCGGGAACCCAGTAAGAAGGGTAACATCGAGCAAAGTAGGAGCAAGGAAACCACAATTTAAAATCATGGCATTGCAAGATGACGACCAAAAACAAGCAGCGGCGGCAATCATTTCAGGTTTGGGGGGAATGGAATGAGTAGAAAGGGATATCATGTTACGAATACCAAGATGATCCCATTCATCATTGAAATAATGGCTCATACGAGCAACCCATCCAATCCAATCATCTCTAACCGGCTTCCAAGAGCGAAAACACTTGTAAGGAAGCTTTTTGTTCCAGTTGGTCCAGCGAAGGTGCGATAGATGAAGAAGGAGTTCCCCATCAGAACGTAAAGGATAGTACATTGTCAAAATTTCAATATTTTCGGAATCAACCAAAGGCCCTAACAACATGGAGTTGGACGAATGAGGAATCATACATGAAGAAGGATGGGAACAAGCAATCTCATGGATCTCTTGGGGGAAACGGGTGGGATATGAGATAGCTTCTCCACTAAGCGCCATGAGAGAAGAACGATTTTTTTAAAGAGAAATAAGGACAAAAAGAAACCCTAAAACTCAAAACGCTTGAGAAGTAAAGGTTATTTATCTTTCCAACAGAAGGGAGCAACCAAATAGTGTGGAGGGGGGGTTATTTCATTTGATTGAATTAGCACGCCATGCCGTAAACCCAATGAAATTACACTCAATAATTTCTATGGTTGGAATAATAAATACTTAGAAACCAAATAAAAAGGTATGGGGGACTAGTTTTAGTTAAAGAAAAGAAAGAATGAGCAAAATACTAAAAGTTGAAAGAGAGAGACATGTGTCTGTCAACAAGAAAGACAAACGGAAAGAAGTTGGCAGATTCAAAACAAGAGTGAGATTCAACGTGCAGAACGAGGGAAAATTCAAATAAATGGATAAATCCGCCATCAATTCTCATATTTTTGCCTATAAATACAAAAAAAAAAAAAATTCGCATCAACAAGGACATCAAGAAAAACAACAATTTCATATTCAACATTTATATTTATCCAACAAATTTATCTTTCAAGTTATTTCTAGTTTTTAGGAGTAGTTATTAGCAGTTAGAATTTGAGTTTGTGTTCGTTGTATAAAGACAATTTCAAAAAATTAATATAGTTTTTTATTAATTATTTACTATTTTGATAGCTCATCTTGATATAATCTTATAGAATTCCTTAACTAAGTCATTTCTGTGAATTGAATTCGACTTGTGTGAGTAATGCTAGGTTTGACATTACAATGAAATAAGTTTGTAACGTAGACACTAGTGTGGGAACTGGTGTTTCAAAATAGAATAATCCTAATGAGCCATATAGACTCAACCAGACTCTCAACACACTAGTCCTTAATGTAAATTTAGAATTTCATTTTCACTCCGAAATTTAAGAGTCTGCTATTCGGCCATATATTTAATATTTTTAATTAATATTTAAGTTTATGATAGTCTCAAATAGGGTTCTATAATATTATATTTGAGTTTTTATTTTGTTGAATCGTCAAATAAAATATATTAAAATCATTAAAATTTTAAATATTTTTAATTAATATTTAAGTTTAGGGTAGTCTCAAATAGGGTTCTATAATATTATATTTGAGTTTTTATTTTGTTGAATCGTCAAATAAAATACATTAAAATTTTAAATATTTTTAATTAATATTTAAATTTAGGGTAGTCTCAACTAGGGTTCCATAAATATTATATTTGAGGTTTTATTTTTGTTTTGGTTGGATGTCAAAAGAATTCTAAAAATTACATAAAGGACTATCTGGTAATCAATCTGGTTGAGTCAGTCTGGTTCTATAGCATTATTGTTCAAAATACGAAAAGTTAACAAATCTCCTCTCACAATTGTAATCAGTTATGTAAATGAAAAGTTTAAATTAGGTATGCAACAAATGCATGGACTTCCAAGTTGTATGCACAAATTGACATATATGGATTAAGATTCTATGCGGTCGGTCTATCAATGCACTGTCTACTTGTATGTGCATAATAAATTGTTTTTTTACTTCATTGAATTTTAACACAATTATTACATTAACCATCCCCATACTTTCCTACTAGTTATACACATTTTATTCAACACCAATTCATTCACTAAACTAATTTTATTTCATTTCAATCCAAAACATGTGATGTAAAAAAATGGTATGCCAGTTTATATCCGTAAGGAATCACTCTAATAGAGAAAAAAAAATTCATTCGTTTATCCTACACTTGTGTACAGTTTGGACCGAAACAAATTTGAAAAGAACGTTGAGAGCTAATATTATAATATTGGTATTGATGTAGTGACACTTAATCTTAACTAAGATTTGTATGAAAATGCAGGTTCTGTTTTCATTTGGTTACTTCTAAAATTTTATATAGTATTTTATTTTTACATTTGATCTTGTAGGGGATGTTATATTAAGAAAGTATGGGGATGGTTAACATAATAATTGTGTTAAAATTAATGGAGTAAAATGACAATTTATAATGCACATATAACTTGGCAGTGCATTGATAGAATGCAGAAAATCTCGATTCCAAAATTACACACACATATATATATATATATATATATATATGCACAAGAGAAAAACACATTTTATCATGTTATTAATGTCAAGTTTTTGTCCGGTTTCCATGTGCCCAATTGTTGTAGCGACAAGTGTCCAAGCTAACTATAGTTAATGGAGTACTAAACTATCACTCTTATCTCACCTCCCATTGAAATTCAATTAATCCACTACATCCATTTATTCAAAAAAAAAATCTACTTTCGTCTGCATTTTCTTCTTCTTTTCTTCATATTTCTACTTTTATTGGAATTCCTTTTACAGGAAAATTTTACTTTTAACCTCTTTGCTAAAAATAAGAAAAAATAAAAGTTTACTTATCTTTGATTAACAAAGTGTATATTTAATGGAATAAAATCAGTCATGAAGAGAAGAAATTAAAATAATTTATTCAAATTCTTTCGATTCTCTTCTTATATTTAGATTAACGTTCTGATTTTATATTATTTGATAAAATTAAAATTAGTTGTCAAAATGGTAAACACAAAAAACAAAAAACAAAAAACAAAAAACAAAAACAAATAAAGTTAAAAAACCCGCAATTTTATAATAGTAAAATTAATAGCCTATATTGGAGGGGTATGAGTATCCTCCTTGGTACGATACGGGTATGTTGATACGAGATACAATACGTTTGAGTTACTTCTAATATTTTAACATAGTAATTGATATTAATAGGTTAAATAAATTCATCAAAACCATTATTTATAATTAATTAAGATGAAAGTGATCTTTTAAATCTTAGAAAATGGCGGGCTAAGAGATTGATCGACGATACATTTTAAGTAGAATAATATTTGGTTTTTCACATTTACTCACCCATTTTCATCACTAATGAATAATTAAATATAATTAAAAGTCGTTATATAAAAAAAGCTCATATTTTTATTAAATTTAAGAATTTATTTTTTTAAATTTAAAATTTCATCTCATTTTTTTGAATAAATTAATATTAAATATTTTAGCAGACTGTAACCGGTTCTTGGATAAAAAAAAATTGGAGCATATATACTACATTTTTTCTGAAAAAACGTACAAACCGTACAAAAAATCTACGGTTTGCAGGGAGATTAAATTTTTCAGTGCAAACCGTAGATTAAATCTACAGTTTGTACTGAAAAATTACACAGTCAGTCCCTGTGTCAAAATTACACAGTCAGTCCCTGTGTCAATTTACACAGTCAGTCCCTGAAAAAATTACACAGATTTTTTCTCTCTCTTTCTCTTTCTCTTTCTCAAAAACCCAAATTTTTCAACCAAAAAAACCTCAAATCAATCCAAGACAATAACCATCAATTTTCTTAACAAAAAAACTCAAATCACCAATCAAATTTCGCCCTACAAAAACCGCAAATCACCAATCAAAAAATATAACCTAATTCAAGGTATTTCTTTATTCACTAGTTTATTATTTATTTTATATAGTTTCAATTTGTAAAATATGAAAAAAGATATAAAATATGTCAATTGATTATTCACTTGGTGATTATAATTGTTTGTTTTTGAAATGTGTGGACTATGTGAACAATTAAATGCATGCCAGCCCGTCATGTTGGCTTATAGATTATGTTATTCGAATTGGGTAGTGAAAGAAAAAAAGAAGTTGAAGAATAGATTTGTTTATTATTTCGTTAGCAGTATGTTTATCCCCTATCTCTCTTTTTTTCATAATCGTATCTATCAAAATTTTAAACCCTAATTATTGTTTTGGTCTGTATAAATAGGATTGTCATATTACCTTAAAATGAAGAGTTCAAAAAAATGTTCGCACCTTTTGGTGAGGTTATAGAAGGTAAATTGATTCCCACTCGTCATTACCACTTTTATGTTTGGTTTTACGTTTTTATGCAATGTTATGTTACTGGGAAAATTGTATTGCTTTTTGCAATTATTTGAACAATTTTATTTGTGATGTATGCTATATAGCTAGGTTGATTATGGACCCAAGAACACATAGGCACAAAGGTTATGGGTTTATCACATATAAGTCCGAGGGTGAAGCTGAAAAAGCACTTAAAGCCACGAACTACAGGGTACCACTCTATCTTTACCCCTCGTATATTTTTCCAATTTTAAGGGCTTAGATTTTTGTCATTTAAGGAAATGAACTGGTTTATTTGATCCAAGAAAAAAGTTGTGGTCTTTGCACTTATAACGTGTGGTTTTTCGGGTCCTGAATGGAAAAGGCGTGTTTTTTAAGTTGATAATATGTAAACTAAGTACAGTGCAACCATAATTAGGGAAAGCACAAAGTTGGGCTCAAGATTTGCACTAAAAAATTGTATAAGAATCAACTTTCAATCTTGATAACAAATAATGCGGTTGTCAGGTATTATTTCTGAATGTCAGAGGGGTTTCCCTTGTCACCCCTTGCGGCCTTTTTCAATTAACCAGAGTCGATGTAAAGTATTTATTGTAGCTTATAAATGGATAGGATAATTGTTTGAACTAACACTAAACCTTAATGAATCGCCTTACAAGTTCAGCGAGTCAAAAAAGCAGTAAAACGACTTTAAAGATGAGCAAGCAATAATTGATTTTCAGCAAAAAATAAAAAAACAATAATATGTCCTTTGGATGTTTTGTTCTCTGAGAGCTCAAAAGAAAACCGTCAGTCAAATTTTTTAGACCAAAAAATTTAAAACTTTTGAAACTTAATTGGAAACATTTTCTTTACTCACGTTTTCTTTGACCATGTAAAAAAAACTTGAGGTTTAAGCTTTTCTGTGAATTCCTATCTAGTCCTGTTTTGTCAGAGAAGAGAGACGGTATATTGGCCGTATCCCTTGTTGGAAATTACAAATGATGACTCATGTTAAACTACTTATACTTTCTTGTATGGTCAAAGTCGTCTGTGGAGTACAATGTTTGCTGTGCTACACCCAAATGGCGATTTTTCCATCTACTAGCTTTTACTTACTAAGCTTGCTTGGTGAAATCACCCAAATCTAGCTTAAAACAAAAGAAAAAGGAGTACGCCAAGTTAGATTCTAGCATGCTAACCCTGTTATGTGATTTATCTGTCCGTGTTTACATGGTAAATCTTGTTTGTTGCTTGCACAGATAGTATCTGGAAGGCTGATCTTTGTAGAAGTTGCTAAGACTAGAATTGGGGCAGAAGCCTCTTCCCCGTGATCCATTTTTTTTTTTTGCATATACGGATGTAATCAATTTCATTTACAAAGATGAGAGTATAATCATTCTGCCAATATATTTTTTTGTTGAGTGTGGCATTGTGATTTCACTTGGTGAATTTGTGTAATACTATGCTACGTTCTTCCCAATTAGAAATTTTGACATTCATGAAAGAACCAGTCTCAAAGAAAAATGCTCATTTCATTTCAAGCCCTGAAATACTCAACTTCCAATATGTCCATTTCAGGCCTTATATCATGTCTCTATTACAGTTCACTATGATTCTGGATGGGATCTTATGCTGCATTGTCCATAGCTATATACACTAACATTATTAGATCATAATACAAAGCGGTCAAAGTAATTTGACGAGTATAATTTTTTTTTCTTCATATCATGGTGGTTTCTAAACTATGCTGCAAAGTTATGATATAGAATAGGAAACAACACAGGATAATAACTTTCATATACACCACATGACATATTCCAAACTGAGAAGAACTATTCAAAAAGCTTAACAAAATTCTCATGCTTATAAAACTAAAAGGACAACTACAACTTCACCCATGCCTTCCATCATCAAATTCGACTAGTTCGTACCCAAGTCTGCTTCATACCAAAGTTACTGTTGAACCAAAATAAAAAGTACAAATACCAAACATCACCGAAGGCAGGATATTGAGAAAAGGATCATATCCGTAGCGAAAACACATGGCTATAGGTATATCAATCTTGGTATTATATGCCAAAATTTTGCTTGCAACTCAGGACTGCGGCCTAGTATGTGTTGACCCAAACACAAATTTTGATCGACACACCAAAATGGGAAGTTAAGACGAGAGTGTTCAACATAGCGCACAACACTTGCATTTAACCCTTACGTGCATATTGAACGCGGAGGTTTCTGCCATCCAAAAGCTGAAGCAAAGAAGAGCAACAATATATAAGACTGTTGTCAAAAGTGGTTACTTGGTAAACTCGTATTAAGGACGCCATATATATAGTTACTTGAGAGTACCTGACCATCCATTTCTCTCAGCGCTGAGCTCGCTGCATCTTCACAAGTGAACTGAACAAATCCATAGCCTTTTGACTTTCCAATCACATGATGACATATCACTTTCACTGGAAATAACAAAAGAAAATGTCACATTATATCATATACTTCTTAACATTTGAATGCTAAGTTGTCCTACAAATTCACGGTATTCACCTTCGAGTATTTCTCCATGACTTTTGATAGCTTCCTTCAGAACAGGTTCATTGGTGTCATACGAAAGACCTGCAGAAATGTTTAATCATTTTTATAAATCATAATACCAAGGTCTTTCCGACTGTGGACCTATTGTTGTGGCTATAGAAAACAAGGTAGCAAGTACGTATAGAGATGTTTGTTGGCGTAAGCCAGTTATGGACGATTATCACATAATTGTACTCAATTTCATGAAATAACCCGAGTGGTATCTTTTCTAAAAACTGTTGCAGCGGAAACAAGCAGATTCCTTCCAAACAAACAATTTGATTCCCTTTGTAAAATAAACTATTTTTTCCCGAAAACTCAATAAAGCCGATGTAACTTTTTAGTCACATGCATAACTGAAAAACCTCTTCTAAACAGTGTTTTTGCTCATGAATTGAGCCACTGAAATGTTCATATGTGCGGTTATGGCGTACATTCCGACATTCAATACCATTTCTAAGGCATAAATAACTATCCGACAATAGGAATTCATAAACACTCATTTGGTTCTAGCTTAATCAATGGGCTTTTTTATCTTTCTGAATAAGCTGGAAATTTGAAGCTGAAAAAAAAATGGTTTCCTCAGCCTCAAATCATTCCGAATTTTCCTAACGAAAAAATACTAACACTAACAGCCTAACTTCAGCTTTCTCTAATTTTTCCATTCCACTGGAACATAAAACTTTAACAAACTGAGCAAACGATTAACAAAGTTGTGTGTATAAACTATAGCAGCTGCAATAACAAAATACAAAAAGAATTGAGATAACCAAATCTACGGAATAATTACTTCTTACACTAAATACATTTTGAGTTGTAGAGTTTTCATGCTGACTACTCTCACAAGGACGAATTAGTGTAAGTAGTGTGTGCATATCATTACGCAAAACTATGAATTAATAGAAGAAAGGTCAAAGGCACTCTCTAAAAATCGAAAAAAATAATAAACAAACAGAAAAGGTCAAATGCACTATGATTATAATTGTTGTTTGTTAAAAAAAAAAAACTTGCTCATTTTTTCGATATTTTATAAACAAATAACAAACAATTATAATCACCAAGTGAATAATCAATTGGCATATTTTATATCTTTTTTCATATTTTACAAATTGAAACTATATAAAATAAATAATAAACTAGGCACTAAAGAATACCTTGAATTAGGGTATATTTTTTGATTGGTGATTTACGGGTTTTGTAGGGCGAAATTTGATTGGTGATTTGAGGTTTTTTTTTGAGAAAATTGATGGTTATTGTCTTGGATTGATTTGGGGTTTTTTTGGGTTGAAAAATTTGGGTTTTTGAGAAAGAGAAAGAGAGAGAAAAAATCTGTGTAATTTTTTCAGGGACTGACTGTGTAAATTGACACAGGGACTGACTGTGTAATTTTGATGCAGAGACTGACTGTGTAATTTTTCGGTACAAACCGTAGATTTAATCTACGGTTTGCACTGAAAAATTGCAAACCGTACATTTAATCTACGGTTTGCACTGCTAACCGTAGATTTTTTGTACGGTTTGTGCGTTTTTTCAGAAAAAGTGTAGTATAAAAATCCAGACTCTAATACTATATGGGTAATATCTATGTAATAAAAGTGCATCATAACAACAAAAAATAAATTTATGTCGTAGTTAAGAGAGGCATGAAAGAAGAGATAATGGGTTAATTTAACTAGTGTACATGGTTAGGTGTTGGAGATAATTCAACACTTGTTATAATATTATTCGGCCACATGTAACTTGACAGAAACTTGACATTAGTAACCTGATATAATGTGAACCCATGTGAGAAAGATAAAGTGCATCTATTGTGTACCTAACTTATTTAATTAGCATTCAAATCCGACCTAATTAAGACTTCCCGGTTTATGATTTTCTAGTAACCAAGTCGTATAGAGACTTATTTATTACGATGAAAAATAACTTAAGATGCTTCTGCATTTTTAAAAACTAAAGTGAAACAAACCTTGTATATGAGCTATATTGTTTTAGTAAGTAGTGGAATATGTATATTTTGCGGATTCTAACATATACGTATATGGCAACGGTGACATATATCTCTCGTGTAAGTGAATATTATGGAATTTTTAAAAGTGGAAATATTTCAGAAATTGATGCACATAAACAGATTTGGAAAAAAAATAATCGAAGATCATATCATAGTAACCATAGAGAGATCAAGAAAATACCATAGATAGTGTAATATTTGGAGATTCCCACGTTTGGATCGTCAATGTAACACTTTTATTGCCGAATGAGTGGTTCAGAATACACCCGATAAAGAATAATCAGAATAATAAGTTCAATCCGGTGCAATGCGATTTAAATTTACGGTAACACCAGTGATATTAAATCATTCACTTTCCCAAAACGAGAACAATACCCAGCGGATTAGGGTTATATGGAATAAATAGTATAGAATGAGGGAAATGTAAAAAAGATGATCGAGAAGAGGAGAATATGGTTGAAACACGGAATGCACGATGAGCTTTTATAGAAAAAAAAATATATGGTATCAGTGAGGTTGTAAGACGGCGCACATCACAAAATTATGCTAGGGCAACGCGACCTAAGATTGGGTTTATTCAGAGACGAAATAAATTTTTCATGAGGCCGGCCCAAAATAAAAGTATTAAATCACTTGAGTAGAACGGACGGGAATTGGTAAGTTTTTTCAAATAGTTTACCAATTGGGGGGATGGGGATGTTTTTTATGGTTACACTTGAATAATTTCTAAGAAAAAACAAGCATTTTGATTTTCAGTTTTTTATATTGAGATTGTATTCATAGTTCCGAGATTATATGATGTCCACAACCAAATTAACAAAGACATTAATTATAAGTGTAAGCTGATCTCAGACAATATGTTATGGATCACAAGTAGACCGAGTGGGAGTCGATTTCAGTTAGTTAACTGTCATTGTTTGTAGCAGAGATCTCAAGGAACTAGGAGTAGTAGTAAATTCTACATCCCATATTTTTACAGACAAGATAATAAAAGAAATGGCGTATAAACTGGAGTAATTCATTTCCCCCTGCTAAAATGGTAGTAGGGGCCTAGCTAGGGGGAAAGACAAATTATTTATTTCTTCCACGCTTGCTCCTCCTCTATTCCATTTATTATGTGACATGTATAGTGGTGGGTCCAATTTATTTGATACAGTAACATAAAAACAATTTCCATCTCTTATAAATGTGGGGCCACCTAACTCATTTTTCTTTGTTGCTACAACGGAATAATTACCCTAGCTAAACCTTAAACCATTAAAAAAAACTTATGAATTCCACAAGTACACTACATGAATAAAGTAGTACTCCAAAAAAACCTTATGAATTCCATAATTACTATAGGTACTGGTTTAGTTACTTGTATTTTATTGACACGTAAATGTTATATTTTGGAATTACTAGTAATAAAAATACCAAAAAATTGAAAGCTAGAGAAATTTAATGGCTGAAATAACAAAATTACTTAGTTTTAGCCCTTTAAGTTACAAAATTTAAAGAAAAAATTAGAATACAAATATATATTTTATTCTTAATTAATTTTTTGTAAGAAAGATCTAATCGGCAATTTCTACTCAGCCATGTCTCATATATACTCTTGATTCCTAAACTTAAAGAGAAAAGTAACAAAACAACTTGATAAATTTGGAAAGATTTATCATTTTTTAAAAGACAACCTAACCACAAATTAATTGTTATTCAAACAAAAAGTTGGTTTTATAAAAATTATAAGAGAAGAGAATGAAATGCAACGTTGATATACTATATGGGTTAAAAAAAACGATTATTCCACAAAGAAACGTTTCCACACAAAAAAAAACATTTTTATTTTTCATTTTTTCGCCGTTTTCCCAACCTTCCAAAGAGATGACTGAAAATGATTTCATGTTAATTAGTTTTTTTTTTCTTTCTTTTAATTTTCTTCTTTTCTTTTCTCTTAACATTTTTCGGGTTTCAAACACATCCTAAATAATTTGTCTGCTGAGAATAGCAAGTTCATAGTTCTATTGCCAATATTACGGACCAAGTGTAGTTGAGAATAACAATTTCATAATAATAGAATCGCTACCAAGTATATACTTGCTAGCGATTTTATTATTATAACATACATAAAGATTTTAAAATCACCGTGTCCGATATGTATGTCCGTTCTCCTCAAAGGTAAGAGTACTAGTGAATCACCACATCACACTTGACACATTTGGGTGCATTGTTAAGCAAATAAATATGTTTATTTGATTATTTTTTTGTGCTTATACACTTAAATTTACTACTTGTTTTAATTAAAAAAACATAAATATATTCAACTTAGAAAGCTAACTGCAATAAATTAACAACGTTCATGTTACACCTAATCCCGATAAAAAAAAAAAAAAAAAAATTCTGATTTTTGATCATTAAGCCTGAAGTATATACTAAACATTAAAAAATTTCATGTTACATACACAACTTAAATGAGTAGTTTAATATGGAAATGTTGTTCATACAACATGCACACGGTATAAGTATAATCAAATAGTAGATGTGTGCAATTATGTAAATTATGAGATTAATCATTATTTCAACCCCATCAGTCAAAGACTCAAATGGTGAAGTACAAGATTCATAAAGATTTTGAAGGACCTGGGTCCCAGTTTAGTTGAGTAACACCAAGTCACAGCCCATGCACATTTCTAGGACATGGCCTACGTACTTAATTACCTTATCTTCTACAGTATTATTTGCAAACAAAACAAAACTAAAAGCAAAAGGCAAAATAAAGAGCATATATAAAAAAAGAAACCATATTGTTAGAAAGCAAGAAACGAGAAAGATTGTCTAAAAATCGTTCCTAAAAGGAAATCGGGATTAATACACCAATATCATAAGTAAAAATTTATATAGTGGATGTAAAAATTTATTAACTGTAACTATAAGCCACTAGTATAGTATGAACGCATGTACGTACAATTCATGAAATGTCAAAATCAAAGGGTTATTTACATCTGTACGGTCCTAAATTCGTAATAGTCTTAACACAGACTATTTGGACATCTAATTATTCAATTGTAACAGTAATGGTCCCTCCAAGTTTTGAAATATATGGTCCTCATCGAGAGATTGTGGACTATAGTCATTGTAAATATAAAATTTATGTCAAATAACCTTAAGTGGTATATATTCTCAGAGTAAATTAGTTTCGTAATCACTTGTATTTGTTTTGTTTCCTACTATTACCACGTTGATTCTGAAATGGTAGAAAAAGCCAAAATGGTAATAACTAAGCATTTAATTTTTGGACCAAATCTCACCTTTTTAAAAAATTCTAAGAACAGCTAGTGTTTCAATTGGAAAAGTAGAGACCAAAATAATTTTTACGTAGTAAAAAATGTTAGTGCAGTTCCCCAGAAAATCAAATGTCGCTTTTATGGTGTTTTCACTTTAAATAGCATAATGGTATGAACTCACCCTCCTTTTTCAAAGCATGAAAAAGCAAAGAACAAGAATCCCTTTTGAAAAGCAAAAAAAGAAGTTTTAAAATCAAAAGCCACATAATGAAGAGACATTTTTTCAAAACTCTTCAATCATAAAAATTAAGATGGTTAGGCTATGGCCTTAACCAATAGTGACTCATTATTCGGTTAAGCTATGAGAACTACAAAACCAGAATAAAATTTTGAAAACTTATTTCTCATCATTTCAAATGGAGATTATCTCTTGGTTCCTTATAATCATTATGTTCTTCATTTCTACCACTGTATCCCAAGTCAAAGGTTAGCCTTCTTAACATAATTTTTTGAAGAAAAATAAAGATGATTTTCTTGTAACATGATTATGGAAAAAGAAAGCAATGCAATAAAACTGCCAATACTAACAGATAATATGGTCTTATCATTGTTTTGTTATAGGCTTGTCTGGTTGCGTTTTTTTTTTTTTTATCCCTCCTTTGGAGTTAAACCTGCGATTTCGCAGGCGACAGGGTTTGATCTGGTTGCCTCTTTGACGCTCAACTTATTGCTATTTTTGTTATTACTTGAACTGAATTTCACTTATCAAACTTGCATTGTTTGCTTATTTGCTTAAAGGCTATACAATAAGATGTATGTATTCCGGCAAAGAAAGAGGATATATATGATTTCTCCAATTGATTTGCCAATAAGAGATTAATTCATTCTCAAATTCTCTTCATTTTTAACCTTCAGCAAAAACAGAATTTACTACTTCACCGTATCACTTAAGGGTGAAAAAACATATACTGCTGAGGTTTTGTTTTAGCAAAAAAAAAAGGAACTGTTTATGAGTATTCTTACTCTAGTCTCTAGCTTAAGTAGTGTTTAAGAGCAGTCAATGTTTTGATCTACTCCGGGATTATACAGTCTTTGTTATGATAACTTTTGTTGCAGAACAAAGTTATATCCTGAAAATAATTAATTAAATACCACTAGGGCTAGCCTAGTTCCCAGAACTCACTCTATCAAATAGGATGTTGTTGGTTCGAATCATGGGTTCGAAGTGAAACCCTTAAATCCTCAAGAAGAAAATAAAAATTCATTTTTTTCAAGCCATTTTAGATTGTGTATCAGTGACAAATTGAAGTATAAAATTTTAGGTTCCAATAACCGGGTTATTTAAAAAAAAATATATATCGTAAAAATAGTTTCGTAAATCAGTCGACCAGACAAATTGTGCAAGATCGTATCAAGTTTTATCTTAAGCTGTTTCCTTTTTACAATAAGAAAATGCTCTTTTCCAATAAAACCCGAAAGGCAGCCAGTTTGCTCTTCTTCAGCTTGTTTGGTTGCAGATTTTGAGTTTCTTATTTCCTAAAAAACAGCATAAGATTCAATTTACCAGCTTAAAAAAACAGAGCTTATCTGGTTTCCTAGCTTATTCAACTTTCCTCCCGCCTCAAATAGTCCAGCTAATCAGCTTTAAAGGTGAATCCAAACAAGTTCTCAGTTTAAAAATATGGGATGACTAAAATGATAAAATACAATACAATTTGCAGAGTTCATGAGCATAGACTGTGGCGGAACAAGCAACTACACTGACCCGAAAACCAAACTTGAATGGGTTTCAGACACCCAAATAATGACCCGAGGAAAATCCGTAGAATTGCAAATTGAAAATGAAAACGAATCACCACAGTACTTAAAACGACGGGATTTCCCCACAGATGGAAAAAAATACTGCTACACTTTAAATACCGAGCAAAGGCGACGATACCTTATCCGGGCAACTTTTTTGTATGGAAATTTGGGAAATGAAAATACGTATCCAAAATTTAATATTTATTTGGATACGACGAAATGGGCGACTGTGGCGGTTAGAGACGGGTATCGAGTATATGTTGAGGAAATGATTGTAAGAGCACCATCACATTCGATCAATGTTTGTTTGTGTTGTGCTATAACGGGGTCTCCTTTTATATCTACTCTCGAGTTAAGACCTTTGAATCTTTCTATGTATGCTACGGATTTTGAAGATGAGTTTTATCTAAAAGTGGCGGCGAGGGTGAATTTCGGGGCATTGAGCACGGACGTTATAAGGTAAAAAGCAATTGTTAACTAAATGAGCAGACTTGTTTATGGTTGGAAAATTTTGGGTTAGCTTTTTCAAGGAAAAGTAGAGAAAATCTCGTTATTTATCTCCAAATCAAAAGAAAGAGAGCAAAGTCAGGTTACTACTTATTTATCTCCAAATCTATGTATGCTTGTACTTATTTACCTCCATACATTACCCGGTTTAAGAAAAGCTAGCTTCTTTTGATCAGAAATTACAGGCAAACATTTTTTTTTTATGATTGACCGAATGCAGGTATCCTGATGATCCATACGACAGAGTATGGGACTCGGATCTCGAAAAACGACCAAATTATCTTGTAGGCATAGCCCCCGGAACAAAACGAATAAATACAACAAAAAATGTAAACGTAAATACACGAGAATATCCGCCTATTAAAGTAATGCAAACTGCAGTTATAGGCACGCAAGGTGTTCTCAGCTACAGATTAGATCTTGAGGATTTTCCGGCAAATGCTCGAGCATATGCGTACTTCGCTGAAATTGAAGACTTAAAGTTGAATGAATCAAGAAAATTTAAAATGGAAAAGCCTTATGTGATGGATTATAGTAATGCGGTGGTGAATATTGCGGAAAATGCAAACGGTAGCTATACTTTATACGAGCCGAGTTATATGAATGTGACGTTGGATTTTGTTTTATCGTTCTCGTTTGTTAAGACAATGGATTCAGATCGTGGGCCGCTTTTGAGTGCGATCGAAATAAGTAAATACGTCGCAACAACATTGAAAACAAACGAGGGAGATGGTAAGACTACTTACCTGATCATGGCTTGTATGGTTGCAGACTTGCAGCCTCTATGGTTTTTAGTCCTAAAAAGTTAAATGATTGAAGCTGGACGAACCCAGGTTTCTTTATTTTACTCAAAAAACCAGCTTATTTGCTTAAAGAATTCAACCAAGGCCGATCTATTAATTTTCCATCATTAGCTTTTGGTAGAGACTCTCTTGTATCCACTTCTTGATAACACATT
Organism: Primula vulgaris; assembly: GCA_963920805.1. Lineage (NCBI taxonomy): Eukaryota > Viridiplantae > Streptophyta > Magnoliopsida > Ericales > Primulaceae > Primula > Primula vulgaris. The sequence goes on from OY987213.1 coordinate 24,967,854, forward strand.
CGCCCTTGTCGGATTGTAGTTTATCAGCTTAATATTTATGCCTAAAATTAATCAGCTTACGAGTGCAGCTTTTCTGCCTTTTTGGCATAAAAAGGCTAAAAATTGAAGAAGATGAAGCCAGCTAAAAAAAATCTACAGCAGTTTCTGGCTGAACTATATAAAGGGATCATTAGCCTGCCAATTTTAGCTGAGAAAAAGAGTTGGGTTCACACGAGCTTAAGAAATCTAGCCTTTTAATGTTTAAAACCAGTAAAAAGAATCTAATTGATAAAAGAACTGCAGTTTGTAAGTAAAGAAAATTAATAAGTTGAGTTTAGATGATGCAACCACAGAAGCTCAAAATTTAGACTACACCCATTCAACTATTCAAACAAGTTCTATGAATACTTAACGGCTTCAATTTTCGATAAACCTTAGAAAAATGTTGTTACATAGGTGATTTATATTTTTTACCAAGTTGAGTTAATTAATCTTCGTGTTTTCTGCATGGAAGTGAAAGTTCTGAATGCTTTTGTCTCCGAATTTGTGGAAAACATTTCGACCAATGAAGGGGATCCATGTGTCCCCACCACCTGGGAATGGGTGACATGCAGCTCCACCGTGCCACCTAGGATCACAAAAATGTAAGTCTTTTACGCCAAAGGTTTCGTTTCAACTTCTAGCTTGTAATTAAGAGCTTCTTTAGTTGAACTTTTATTTGTTATACTACTATGTTAATTTATTTAAGACTGAAAAAGAAGCTGGTTTCATTCAACTTAAAACTTCCTCTTTCAGGCCAAACATACCCCCAAGAGTAAAAAAAATTAAGCTGGCCAACCAAATGTAGTACAACCTTCGAATTAACAAAAAAAAAAACAGAAGAAAGAACTGCAGCCGAAGAAGCATCACAGATAGTTTGAGTTGTACGTTAAAATCTACTCACTAGTTTGGACAGTTCGCTAGCTTGTAAGAGCTCGTTTGGCTGCAACTTTTACTCTTTTAAGCATATAAGCTGCTCTATTTAAGGTTGGTTGAAGCCTGGATTCATAGAACTTGGCACTTCTACCTCTTTCAAGCTTGAAAAAAAACTTGATTTTTTTAGAATAACCAACCATTTGGAGTAGTAGGGCTCGATCATAAACTGAAAAAAAATAAAAATTAAATAAATAAAAATTGCAATGAAACAAGAACTTTTTATAGATTGAGCTGCTTTTTTTGAACAACGAACTTGTTTGGACAGTATGCTTTCGGGAAAGAATGTACAAGGTGAGATCCCATCGGAGCTTGGAAACATGAACGGAATGACCGAGTTGTAAGTACATATTTAAAATGAAGCGTAGGTGGTGTTTGGTATAATTCTGAGCTCTTTTCGCTCTTGTTATATGTGCGTAATAGAGCATTTGAAATTTGTGGATGATACTTGGATAAAGAAGGTAGTGGTATGAAACTAGCTTTTGTTTGGCTGCTGTTTTTGTAACTAAACTGGCTTATTTGAGGCTCAGAAAGCAAATCGGTGTGGTTGAACCTGAACATCTCACTTTTCAAGTCAAAAATGTAGAAGGGAAAATTTCAAGCTGGCCAATGTAATACTTACAATACCATCAATATACGTAAAGAAAGAAAGAAAAAAAGTTGAACTTAAAATCTGCAACTGAATTACCAACGCCTTTTCTGTTTCTGTTTTCAGTGTATAAAAATACAAATGAAAACAAAAAACATGAAAAACTGGTATTATAACAACTGGATACAAGTTTCTATCCTCATAGGATTGTTTTTCTGGAGAACTAAGTACTTGGCTTATGTGAGCCTGCTAAAAAAGCTAGGTTCATTCTGCTTGGAAGAAACTTCTAGTAATTTCGAGCAAGAAAACAAGAAAGTTTCACTTTTTAAGCTGACCAACCTAATACAATACAAGTATACAACTTGCAAGCCAAAAACATGAATGAACTGAGCTTAGAAGGTACAACAGAAAGATTCCTAAACTGTGAGTACTAAACGTGTTTTCCAATTTCATTTTCAGTATAGAGAAAAAGAGTTGAAAACAAAATTGAAAAATAATATTCTGGTTTCTTAGGTGGTTGGACGGAAACTTGCTTACCGGGCAGATCCCTGACATGAGCAATCTGGTTAATTTAACAGTTGTGTAAGCACTTCTAAAGTTATTTGATTCCTCCGAAAATCTTATGCTGATTGAACAACGGCTTTATAAGTGTTACTTTTCATTTTTTAATCTTCTTTAATTTTCAGGCATTTTGAAAATAACAGACTAAGTGGTATTGTACCGTCCTCGATGGGGAGCTTGCCAAGCTTACGAGAATTGTACGTCGTCAAAAGAAAATAATAAATTGTTCAGCGGCAGCTTTTAAGAACATAAGCCTGGTTATATGATGTTGGGAACAGGATTCAGTCATCAAGTTTAAATCTTTTTTTAAACTTTTAGTGCTCCAAAATCTAAAAATATCATTTTTGATGCTGGTCTACCAATTGTAATGCAGATTTATAATAATAAAAAAACAAAAATCAAAGGATACGAACTTAAAAGCTGCAACCGGCCGAGACTTACGTGCTTTCCACCTTGCATATGCTTACTAACTGTTCGTATGTGCATTGATATATGACAGGTATATACAGAATAACTCGTTGACAGGGGACATCCCACCAGGGTTGTTATCGGGAAACGTAACCATCAAGTAAGTAAATGTTTCATTAAAATGTATATTAAAGGAATGTTAGTAAACTTATGTATTGTGCTGATAATTGAAGGATTAGGCACCATGACAAAGCATTGTAAGGAATCTAAGGGCTTATTTAATTGCAACTTTTATGCTCAGCTAATATGTCATTCTTCTTTTTAAGCGTGGTAAATTGGTTTCTCAGCCCAAGGAATAAGCTTTTGCTTTTTATACATGACGTGAAAACTTAGAAGTTGTATACTAGATAAACCCGTAAAAATTGGTTTATTTGCTTAAAAATCTGCAGCTAAATAATCCCTAGAATTGGAAATGAAATATAACACTGTGAGTAAGGTTGTTTGGTTGTAGCTATTATGAGAATAAGGTCGCCGCATTGGAGTGAAGATCTTTGCATTCATTAATTTTTAGAATTCCTAGCCTTTTCTGACCCGAGTATGTACTGAGAAAGCTCATATATTACATTTACCAACCAAATGCAATATTTCTTGGAAGCCAAAAAATTGCGTAAAAGATGAACACTTCTAAGAACGATTGAACTCGTTGAACTTATAAATCATGAAAATGAGATCATCAAGATCGTCCACGAAAGAAGTTACATACGAGTTAAACTTATAACAATATTAGTCTGTCCATTTCTTTTTTCATCTAATTTTGAGATATATGAATTTTTCTTTCACAGGTATAAAGGGAATCACGGTCTTAGACAAAAGCCAATACATAAAACAAATTACTTATTAATACTCGGAGTTTCCGTGGGAGTACTTGTACTTCTTTTCCTTCTCATTGCTATCTCTCTACTAATATGCAATTCCCGAGCAAAGGCCTCATACCAGAGTTTTGATGATAAAGGTATGTAGACTAGGCTTTCTCAGATGCAGGTTTATGCACATGTGTTTATTTGAGCATATAATTTCTCCAGACCTTAGAAAAACAAAATTACTAAATTAACTGTGACATCACAGAAACGGCCTGTGTTTGCATAGCTTAAGCAGCTTTTGAAAGTTAAAACCACTAACCTTACATAAAAAAATGCAAAAAACTTAGCTATTAGCTTTCCTCCTCCAAAGTAAGTACTTAACAGCGGGAATGGAAATAAAAAAAACGAGGTTAAACTTTCAGTTGAAACAAGCCAATAACAAAACTAAAACTGCCTAGCTTACCATAATAATAATGTAATGTCATTTTTATTATTAGGTGATTCGATACGTACCGGCACAAAGCCTTCTAGCCGGTATTCAATAGCACGAGGCGGACATTTAATGGACAAAGGTGTCGCAATATTTATTCCACTAACTGAGATAGAAATAGCTACAGATTATTTTTCGAACAAAATTGGTAAGGGAAGCTTCGGACATGTATATTATGGGAAAATGAAGGGCGGGAAAGAAGTGGCTGTGAAAGTAATGGCAGATCCAACTATCCATGGGACCAAGCAATTTGTAACCGAGGTATAAATCATGCTTTCTTATTTAGTATCATTATTTCCTTAAACATGTACTTTTTTGTTTTGAGATCACGAATGTGATACGAAGTGTGGTGAGATATAAAGTCACTGATGGAGAACACCTGAAAATTGCGACCAACCATTTTTGCAGCAAAAGTTAGATAAAAACAGTACAATGCATTGTTATCAGTTCTGTAACCGATGGAATTAAAAAGCAAGTGCAAAATATTAACTGAAGATCACACTTACAGGTTGCGCTTCTATCAAGAATTCATCATAGGAACTTGGTTCCACTAATTGGGTATTGTGAAGAAGCAGAACATGAAATGCTTGTTTATGAGTACATGCACAATGGAACCTTGAGAGATCATATACATGGTAAGACAAGATTTTAACATCCATTTATTGATCTATGTAATATGTACTTACTTATATATTGATCCCATCACTTGGATAGATCCTAAACATTTGAACCATTACGTATCTGGCAATGTTGTCACAGGTACAGTGGTCAATAAGAGGCCACTGGACTGGCTTGCGCGCTTAAATATTGCAAAAGATGCAGCAAAAGGTAAATGCTAAACTGAAAATTTGCTCAGTGTGCCAGTGTTGGTACAAATTTTCAGGGATAAAAAGTAGAAAGTAATAAATATATGACCGAAGGAAGACGAGGTCTTATTTTAAGGGGCAACCTCTTTTTTTCCCAACTGAAAAGTTTCCACGTTTTCGAATTTAGTTTTTGATGATATAAAAAATCTGAAACAGTTTCACGATTTAGAATTGGGGTTTATGTAGGCCTCGAGTACTTGCACACAGGCTGTAACCCCAGTATCATTCACCGGGATGTGAAAACAAGCAACATTCTATTAGATGTTCATATGAGGGCAAAAGTGTCAGATTTTGGACTTTCAAGGCAAAATGTAGAAGATTTAACGCATATGTCAAGCATGGCACGTGGGACAATTGGATACGTTGATCCCGAGTAAGTTTGGAATGGTTTTGTTTTTACATCTAGGGTTTATTTGGTTGCAGCATTTCTATAAAATAACTGAACTTTTTTTTAGGTTGATAAAACAATTAGGTTAATCGGACTGAAATTCTAGCTTTTACAGACCAAAAAACCAGCACACGTCCGCTTTAAATGTCGTGGGATCTACATGCCATATTTTTACATCTACAACTTGCTTGGCTGTAGATTTTTCAACTAAAAAGCTAGTTTTCTTTTAAGTTGAGAAAAAAGCTTGGTGAACCCAGTTTAAAACTTCTCGCCTTTCCAGGTAAAGAGAACAAGAAAGGCTCAGCTTTTCAAGGTTGCGGTACCTACACGTCATAAGTTTGCATCTAATTCTCGTTTAGCTGCACCTTTTATATAAATAAGCTGGGTGGTTTTTAGGTTGAGAAAATTCTAGGCAGTCCAGATTAAGCATTCTAGTTTTTCGGACAGAAAAAGGCTGAAACAGCTTTCTGACCTATTGCAGTACTTGATTGTATGTAACTTTTAACAAATATACTTGATTTGTTAAGGTGGAGGAAAGTTTTGGTTAATCTAGCATAAACCTTTTAAAAGCTTTTTTACGCCGAAAAGCCTAAAAAAGTTCAGGTTTGAGCTGGTCAACCAAATGCCGTCCAGATATTAAGGGGAAAAAAGCAAAAGCTCCACTAAACAAGGCCTTAATCATAGCCGTTTTCTAAGATTAGTTTTATTGACAGGTACTATCGAAACCAACAACTATCTGAAAAGAGTGATATTTACAGCTTCGGAGTTGTTCTACTGGAACTGATATCGGGACGAAAGCCTGTAACAGATGATTATGGTGAGGATTGGAATATTGTTCACTGGGTATGTTCATTTCCACCTTACTTTTCAATTTAAAAATGCTGTTTTTCATTTTTTATAGCAACAAAAAACTAGAAACATCCAAATTAGTAAGAATTGCAGTAAAAACATAGATACAGGTGCATGTGATTAATAGTGGGAATATGTGAAGAGGGAACATGTATTTGCATTTTTTTTCCTAACCATGTGTACTGACTTACATACAGGCTAACAAAATGCATCCTTCCATCCATGATGAAAATAAGAAAACTTTTTTTTTTGGAAAAAAGAAAAAATTCTTATATACAAATAAAAGTTCAGGAATATAGCATATACTTAAATTCGTTGCTTAATAGGCAAGATCTTTGGTTCGCAAAGGGGACGCAATTAGCATTATTGATCCCTCCATAACTGAAAATCTCAAAGTTGAGTCAGTATGGCGCGTTGCTGAGGTGGCAATCCAATGCGTCCAGCAACACGGGTTTTCACGACCAACAATGCAAGAGATAATATTGGTTATACAAGAAGCAAATATGATCCAAAAAGGCGATGAAAAGATGTCTTCTGATAACTCAAAGAAAGGACAATCCGCACGTAAAACACTGCTAACGAGCTTTTTGGAAATCGAGAGTCCAGATATATCAAATGGGTCCTTATATCCGTCGGCACGATGATGTCCACCCAACATACTATTGCTCAAATTCTATAAAGGGATATTACAAATAGGTCTTGTTTGGTTGCAACTTTTAAGCTCGACTTTTTCTTTCTTTAAAAAGTTGAACTGCATATGGTTGATCGGCTTAAAACATGAACTTTTCTTGGCTTAGGCACAAAAAAGCTAGAAAACTAAAGCTATATGAACAAACTCTTTTGCCAAGCTAAGATAAATCCTGCTTATTTTGTTATATGTTGCAACTAAACAGACCCATGGCATAACAGCATACAAATAGTTGTTCTTATTGTTTAAATTACCATAGCAAGGACTTGTCGCGATTTTACCTGTATATTAGTAGCTTGCCAATAGATTCCTCTGAAGCTTTATTTGTAATGCATTACAAATACGGAATATCTGATCAGACCGATTTGTAAATAATCAAAAAGATTGCAGTCTATGAATAGAGAATCAATTGCCACTAACCACCACTTGTGAGGCTCTAAATATAGAAAAAGGTCTAGTGATTTGTGTTTGATGAAGGTTTCTGTAACTTATTCATATGGTTCTGAGGCCTCAATATATATACTTTTCACTAGCTTTGCATTTATTTTTATAAGCTAGTGATGAATCTAATTCGTGGCTTACATTTACATTGAACCAAGTCTTTCATGAATTAAGTGGAATAGAAATGAAGTCCGAGTGTTTTTCTTATTCCAAAATTAATAAGTTGAAAGATATAATCAAACTTTTCTTACATCTACAACTTTCTTACTATGATGGTTATAAAGTTTGATGAGCTCAACAACAAAAAGTTCTAATGCTGATTCTTCGCACCTGACCTTATGGCATGAATCACTATACCTGCATTGGATTATTTACATGGGCCGACGAATGTTTTGAAATATATAAATATATGAACTTCATCATGATCGCATTTCTTGTCTTCGATCGGCCTCAGAAACTAGTTTTTTTTTTCCTGACAGTTGGATATGTACTTGTCGGCAATATAGGATGATATAGAAGTTGATTCCTTTTCGCAGAAAAAAGTTGTTTTTAATCTAATTTATTGCTAATATCAATGCAGTTCGTAACTTGAAATTAGTGGAGAAACTAGAACACTAGATTCGTGCTTTTTAATCCTAGTAATGGGTCTTCCCCGCAATCTGGGGCTGACACGCGCTGGAATAGATCTTTACAAAATTCTATTTTTATCATGTGTCTTAACAACATATTACAAATTTTGGACTTTTTAGCACTATATAAACCCAAAAAAACGTCACCTTATCCCAAAACTACAATGGATGATACTTTTGAGTTCTGACTTGAGAAAATGTCGGGCACCGGGTGGTGGAGTATGTTTGGAACAGTCACTTTATTTGATTGTTTATGGTACAGTCATCTTACCTAACGTTAGATTAGAAAATGGATGCTTAGATAATGTTTTTCAATAACTAATTTATTTTTTTCTATTTTCAACAAACTACTATAACTGCATCTTGTCGGCCGTTCGTTCATATCATCATCATCGGTTAGATATTAAATTAGAGGAAATGCAAAATAAAAATATCATTTTGTTTCTTTGTTTGCATATAAAAACTCAAATTAGAGGAGGCAATCAAAAGATTTCTTTCAATTATACATGATTTTATAGGAATCCAAACAGGATTAGGGCCGAAAAGGAAATGAAACAGGGCGAAAACAGTCTATTTCGTTTTCGTTTCGTTTAGCTTCTTCGTTTTTCGTTTTCGTGACGAAATGAATTTATTTTTTTCGTTTTCATTTCGTTAAGGATATGAAATTTTCGTTTCGTTTTCGTGACGAAATGAAAAACCTTTTTACTAAACATGTAGTTCCTAAATAAGTGTCAACTATTTCATATTTAACCATACCAAAATAAATGTTCACTTTCTCAATGAAAAAATGATAAAATTACAATAATATACTCAGATATTAAAATGAATACATTCCAAAAATTGACAATAATAATAGTTTAATTTAAAGTATGACTATGTTTGTAACTTTCAAATGTAATTAATGAAATATCTTAATATTTACCGAATTCAAATGAGAATATTAAAAAAGGGACGGAGAGAGTCTATATTTATTCATCTCATTTATTAAACGAAATATATATTTTATTTCATTATCAATTCATTTACTAATGAACAAAAACGAAACGAGGTCTTAACGAAAAGAACACAAGTATCCTCAATTATCACAAACGATTTCGAAAATTTTACATGCAACTACATTAACGAAAAACAAATAGATACTCATATATATATGTGCTGCAAATGAATGATTCTGGTCTAGGGTTAGAACATCAGTAAATAACTTGATTTTATATGATTCTGATACCAAAACTATTGGGACGGTTAATGTGCTGTAATTCGTGAATCACCCCTAATTCTTTTCCAAATCCAAGAAGTGGTTGATGGGGTAACATACGATAGTGAGGAGATGTTTCTACTCCCTCCCTCTGAAAAACAATTATACCAACCGATCAACTATTATTTTTGTACAGTCAATACGTTCGAATGTATGTTGTTAATTCGTGTACCGTTTGATCACTTATATTATATTTGAACCGTACGATCTAAAACCCTATTAAAAAAAAAAGAACCATTAAATTATTATTCTATCATTAAATCTAACGGTCTAAATGTAAAGTAAATGATCCAACGGTCTTCTATTTAACGGTACAATGTGTCGTTCAACGGTAAACGACACAAAAGAAAAACCCATTATTTAGACTTTTAAGTATTTCAACTAATAATAATTTTTAGTTATAATTTTGAATTAATTTTAGCTTGACTATTCTGCTCTCTCCCTCCGGAAAATAATTATATGAACCGATCAACTATTATTTAGACTTTTAGAATATCTCATTCAATACTATTTTTTAGTTATAATTTTGAATTAATTTTAGTTTTGTTATATTTGGGTTCGTTAATAGGTGTTACGTTTTTAGGAGACGACACACCTTAAATAATAGTGAAACAGATTCATGGTAGTGTTAGTCCTCTCTCTCAAGTGTATTTCCCTTTCCGTGTTAACATTTGATAATTTTTTTGATTTAATAAAACCAAGGGTTCATATTTGTTTAATGATATAATCTAACGGCTTACAAGATACTGTTATACTAGTTTTATAGGGGAGCACTCCTCCACTCCTTTCCGATAGTCACCTAAACGATCATTTAATTGAAATCTAATGAAACGGTAGTCACGTAAAAGTTAAAAATCAAAAATTACATTCTTAACTTATTCAATTCTTATAATTTAATTAAGCATGTACACTTCAAAAGCAAACATGTTATGTCAACACACGTGAGTTAGACATCAATATTGAAATACTATATTTTACGTATCGGAAACTTCAATTTTCATGTCATTAAATTATTGACCAGTTGAAATTCGATGTTTCGTCGTGTTCATGTCGTGTCGTATCCATGTTACATAGATTACACTTTTTTTTGTAAGAAAATAGGTTGAACAATAACCTTGCTTGTTTTTTTTTTCTTTGAAATGTCGTGATTGTAGTAGAAGTATTACTAGACCCACAAATGATGTGTTTGGCTGCGTAAAGTGTAAAAATGACTACAAATTATACCATAAGGGATGCGGTATTAGATAAGTAAGTTCGATCCGAATTGATAATTCAACATTCATTTCAATCTTGCTCACAATTTAGACAGGGTTTGCCCGCAACCAATGTTTTAAAAGGAGTAACATGGATTCTATGCGTAAATAAATCGTTTAGCGCCTCACTTAAGTACCGCATTTTCTCGCTTTTTCGAACGCAACCATAACCAAACGATGCTTCTAGGTACTAAATCTGGAGGGAAGGCGTTTCAATTAAATAATAAGGGTACAAAAATGTAATTTCTATCAAATTTAGTACAAATCGTAATAAAGGAAACTAACGCAAAAAACACGGGGCAAATATTTTCCTACACATTCTCTCTCTAAATTCATATTATTCTCCAATAAACAACTTACGAATCTAAGCTAAAATCTATCGTTTTTCCAAATCTCATATATATATGCTATATATATACATATAGCCTATATATACGTATATATTTGCGTAAATGCGCAGATCTGAGTATTATTATTATTATTAATTAAATGCCGGAAGCTAACGGGTTGAAGCAGGTTCTATACGGTGACCCCGGCGATGACGTGGCGCCGGTGAACGATGACGTGGAAGATGTTTCTGATGACACGGCGCCGGTGAATGATGACGTGGCCGTTACTACCCTTGTTGATCAGGTATTTCTTTTTTTGGAAGTTTTTCATATTTAGTTTTTATTTTATTTTGTGCTTTGTTCGTATGAAATAGTTTTATGATATAATGTTGTGGTGGTAGTGCAATTTCGAGGTATTTCATGATTTAAATAAAGTGGTTTAAATTGTTGTTTGTTGCGATATTATGTATGAGTTAATTTATCGATTTTAGAAATTGTAGGCTACGGAAATACATTTATATAATGGGGACTAAAATGGAAAACAAGGTGATAGAATAGTGTAGAAATTATAAACAAACATTGATTTATACGCATATAAACGTTAGGTTAGAAATTATTGAGTAATGCGATATGGAGGTATTTCATTATTTTAAAGGTGCTCTAGCATTTTATTATTTGAGGTATATATGAGTTTTTACTTGATTTTGATTTAGTAAAGTATAGAAATAAATCCAAATAGAAGTGTAGAAAAGGTCGAAACATGGTAGAATTGTGTTTTTAAAAGTTAGTTTTGTAACCAAGTGTCCCAACCTATTGTGTATCAAATGTAATATGGAGGGGGTTTTCCACTTTAGAATTGCTTTAAGTTATTTTTCGTTGTTATATATATATGAGTTTTTTTTTTCGATTTTAGATTTGGTGCGATATAGAAAGAAATCCAAAGAATAAGGATTTGAATGGAAATATGATAGCATATTGTACAAAAGATAAAATCATGATTGAATCAACCAAGTTTCCCAACCTATGGTAGTAATGCAATATCAAGGCATTTCGTGATTTTACAAGTGCTTTATAATTATTTTAGTATGTCCATTAAGTTATAAGTATGCCTAAGATATGATGGGAGAGAAAATATCTTTGCACTGTATTAAAGGGAAAAGCACATAATTTTTTGGATGAAAATAGTAAAGTAAAAGATAAAAACATGATAGATTCGTGAATCAAACACTTGGTTATGTAACCAAATAAGTATCGCAACCTATGGTTCTTTATATTTAGTACACAAGTAGAGAATAATAATCTATAAATTGAGTATTTCTTAGAATTTCGGTTAGGTTGAGGCAAAAAATCGAATAAGCTTATAGGCTGGTGCAAAAGAATTGCTAATAAGAGATGTGTTTAAAAATGTGTGGACATGTTTTTCTACTCTAGATTGTTATTTACAACTATCGCATGGTCGTGTTAGACTAGCCGTGGGCTATCAGAGATATTGGCGATAAACAGACCAAATCAGAGATGATTTGGGTGATTGGCCTAAAATGGTCGAATGGGTAAAATAACAAGAAAAAGTTTGTATCTGAATAAGTAAAGCATATATGTGAAAAGTAACTCATATATATATTTTTTTTATAGGAATGCAGGGATTTATATGTGAATTTAGTATCAGTCTTGATATATTTCGTTGTTTGTTTTATGTCAAAAAAATTCAGAAATAGTGAAAATCATATATGTTGATTTGGAAAATTCTTAGAAAATTGTTACAAGGCCGATTTGCAAACATTTTTGTGATTTCTTTCATAATCAAACAACTAGTTCTTGAAACGACGAACACATAATTGCTACTACCTCCGTTCCAAAATATAAGTCCACCACGTGAAACCCAACTTATTAAGACACAATCATTAGACATTTTTTACACTCTCTTTCCACTTTTACCCTCATTCTTATTAATGCATATTCTCCTAGAAACTTAAAAGTATGGGCAAATATGTAATCTTACATTTTTTTTCTATTTTGGGAAAGTGGACTTATATTGTGGAACAACCCAAAATAAGATACAGGACTTACATTTTGGAACAAAGGGAGTATGTGAAAAGGAATTTCTCAGGTCCGTTATCATGGAAATGCCTGCTATAGATTTAGAGCAGGCGTTTCATGCAGGGTTGTAAGTTTCTTTAATTTTCGGTCGCATTTCTTTTGTCTCACAAATATTCTCCCTTAAAGTTAAACTGTGCCCGACTTGCTTAATTCTCTTGTGATTATTCTCTAGGAGCAAGAGTTAGAGGAACCTAGCTCCATCCAAGTTGACCACAATGAAAAAAGTGAAAGAATTCAATTGAGAGACACTGCCACTGTAGAAAATGGTCCAAGTGAAAAAACAATTACAGACGACGATGTGAAAGAAGACAAGTTTGTTGAATTCTCAGATGACTTGAATGTTTCAGATAGTAGCAGGGTAGTGATAATTGAAGACACAAAACAAATCTCGGTGGAAAACGATGATACACACGAAGCTCAAGTTCATGAGTTAGTTTCTAATAATACGGATTTAGTGACAATTGAAGAGACTAAACAAAATTTGAAAGACAAAGATGATTCAAAAGAAGCTAAGGTTTTTGAGTTAGACAATGGAACACAGGAAGAGGTCGTGGTGCATAGTCCCAAAGAATCTAAGGTTTTCTGTCTACACTCCGACTTTGTTTCCTTCTTTAATTATAATACTAAAATTAGTTTTATACATCAATCTATCCAGTATACCATTCTTTCAAATTTCAGTATTTACACATCATCATCATCATTGTTATACTTAGCCTTGATCGCAAAAATTTGGGGTTCGTTATGTGGACTAATTTACACATCAATCTACAAAATTCAAAAAATTAGTTCATCAACCTATGAAAGCTCACAAGTTTAACTCTAATGTACACAAAATCAAACAATTAGTAAACAGCCCATCTAACTTCACTTGTGCTTAGGCATTTAGATTTACCAAGTGATTAGTACATAAGCGTGATCGAACAATTAGTAAAAAAAATAGTGCTGTGAGTTGAAATATTAACACAAGTGAGATTTAAGTTGGTGTACAGTGTACACAAGTGTGATTTAAGTTAATTCCTGTTCTAAGTTTAGTTTTCTCGCAGGACGAAAATGGTTCCTTACTTAAAGAATTTGCTAATCTTCACCATCAGCTAAAAGCTCTGAGCTCTCAAAAGTCATACAACAGTGAAAATGAAGAAACTGAAGAGATAGAGAAAATCTTATCAATACATGATACCGCGAATGAATGCTCCAAGCTTGTTAAGAATGCTGTGGAGGAAAAGTTGCATATAGAGGAAGAATTCAAAAAACTTCAATTGTCACTTCTTGCGAAGGATCAAGAAATTGATCATCTTCATGTAAAGATCTCTGAACTGTCGGTGTCCGAAAGTAGCATTCTTTCCTTTCTTAATTCACAGCATAAAAATTCGTTCGATTCATCAAATTCGTCGATCGAGGTTCAGAATGGGCTACAAAGTATTGATGATAGTATAAACAGGATGTTAGCTTCTCTCTCCTCAATGGTTAATGCAGATGGGTTTTCAGATGAATCTATCACTGGGAAAATGTCTTTTCTGGAGCAGAATCTCTCCCAATTATTTGGAAATTACCAGGATTTATTTTCTGAAAACGAACTGTTCAAAAGAAAGGAAGTTGATTCTAGTCAGCATATAAACAATTTGGAAGAAGAAAATAAGAGAGTGAATGCAGAAATTGAAAAGATACGAGAAGAACTTGAGGAAGAGAAAATTAGGTATGCGAATACAAAAGAAAAACTCAGCATGGCAGTTACAAAGGGAAAAGCGTTAGTTCAACAAAAAGATTCTTTAAAGCAGTCTCTGGCTGAGAAAACGATTGAGATTGAGAAATATTTAGCTGAAATCTCGCAAAGGGATAGTATTTTGTCTAAATGTGAAGAAATTTTGTTTCAGAACAGTGTAAACCACGAATTGGAATCGGCTGATATTATGGAGAGAATTAGATCCCTCGTGGATGAGAAAAATACAATGGCGGGTGTGATGATGGAATATAATAAACTCGAGTATGTATTGTCCTCTTTCGATTTCCAGAAGATGTTTTGTCATCTGATATAGAATCTAGGGTGAGCTGGCTTGTGGAATCATTAACTATATCCAAGGGCGAAATGGGCGAACTACAAGATGAAGCCGCTAGGAGTAGTGAAGTTTTACTTGATAAAATAGAGAGTTTGACCGTCTCACTTTTGGATGAAACTCAAGAAAAGAATTTTATCCGAGAAGAACTAGAACGTTTAAAACATAAATACCAAGAAATTGTTGAGGAGAGATTCTCAGCTGTTGGTGGAGAAGGATCGTACAGTAAGTCTGCTTGCAG